>JBBGZY010002418.1:117500-137500 GCA_037952925.1 Lithobates clamitans
CTCACATTTAGCTTAAACATTCATTCAAAAGAAAAGAAAAATAAACAGATAGTGTAGGTAGGTTGCCATGGCTGCACCAACTGCTTTTTTTCTTCTTAGCTCTGCCCACTATTAGAGTGGCTCTGGCTGACCAAGCTTCGTAAATAGAAGTGCTGAAGGGTCCCAGCCTCAGACCAGCAGAGCAATGAGGAGGAGGAGTGAGGAGTTTTCTGTTGGTGTGCCACTGGCAATTGCAATGAGAAAATTACTGATTTTCGGTTGCGTTCTGGCTGTTCTCATTGGACATTCCCATGGAGAGCCTCTGCCAGCACACGGTAATTTTTTTCTCTTCTGATTTTATTTTAGAAGGGATCAGTATTTTGTTTTGTTTTTTTGTTCTGCATTTGTATATATTTATACACACACAAACTGTATATATACACATACATACATACATACATACATAAACACTGTTTCTTTGCATGCAGCAGGTCCTACTGGGGTCTATTTGGATTGGAGGCAATGCAGATCAGGCTCAGCCTCTTTCTCAAATGCCAGGTTTTCCATTTGAACACATGCAGCGTCTGACATGAACCATTAGGTCATACCAGTTTCTGCCCTTTCACAATTCTAGAAATTACCCTACACATTTCTTTATTTTTTATTTGTGCTGCTCTGAAAATGTAGATTTAAAAAGTCTTAGTACTCAATTCTCAATACTTTATATATTTTATTTACAGAGGTGAATACCGTTTACAACCACATGGATCGTCGGATCAAGTGGAGAAAAACTAATGAGTCGGAATCGTGGCTTTTATTTATTTTGCCACATTTATACGGCATGGTGTTTATCGTTTTAGCCTCTACACAAGTCTACTACCATTGGCCAAAACCTAGGCAAAGCCAACTGAAACCTGAGTTCATTGAGCTACAGGAATTCACCAAGAAAACACAGAGGACAGCAGGACATAATCCCAATGAAGATCCCAATGAGCTGAAAGAAGACTTAGTGGAAAGACCAGAGGCAGCAGGACATAATCCCAATGAAGAGCCCAATGAGCTGAAAGAAGACTTAGTGGAAAGACCAGAGGCAGCAGGACATAATCCCAATGAAGAGCCCAATGAGCTGAAAGAAGTCTTAGTGGAAAGACCAGGGGCAGCAAGACATAATCCCAATGAAGAGCCCAATGAGCTGAAAGAAGTCTTAGTGGAAAGACCAGGGGCAGCAAGACATAATCCCAATGAAGAGCCCAATGAGCTGAAAGAAGTCTTAGTGGAAAGACCAGGGGCAGCAGGACATAATCCCAATGAAGAGCCCAATGAGCTGAAAGAAGTCTTAGTGGAAAGACCAGGGGCAGCAGGACATAATCCCAATGAAGAGCCCAATGAGCTGAAAGAAGTCTTAGTGGAAAGACCAGGGGCAGCAGGACATAATCCCAATGAAGAGCCCAATGAGCTGAAAGAAGTCTTAGTGGAAAGACCAGGGGCAGCAGGACATAATCCCAATGAAGAGCCCAATGAGTTGAAAGAAGTCTTAGTGGAAAGACCAGGGGCAGCAGGACATAATCCCAATGAAGAGCCCAATGAGCTGAAAGAAGTCTTAGTGGAAAGACCAGGGGCAGCAGGACATAATCCCAATGAAGAGCCCAATAAGATGAAAGAAGAAATCGTGGAAACACCGAGGGCAACAGGACATGATCCTAATGATGATCCCGGTGAGGCGAAGGAACTCCTTGTTAAAAGTCCTGGTTATCCACAATATAACCAAGCTGAGCTGGAGCACTTGGAGGCACCGGCAGGTCACAGGACACAAACAAGTGAGAAACACAATGCTGAAAAATGGTTCAGCGAGATGGGCAACAGCTATTGCAGGAAGTTGCCAGATAAAAGAAACATCTCACTGGAGAAGACCCCTGTGAAACGACCTACAAGAAGAAAGGTCAAAGAACTAGAGAAATGGGAGCAAGTTTTAACAGCTGAAGTCAAGGCAAATGCAAAGGCAAAGATCCTAGCAAAGCCTAAAGTCCTTTCAATGCCTGAGACCCTGTTAAAGCGTCAAACAAGAGTTAAGGTAAAGGTGCCTAAACTCGCCCTACCCATACCTGTAAAGCTACCATTTTAAAAAGCTAAATAAAAAACAAAAAAAAAACAGATTTTTAAAAAAAGAAAACCTATTGGTTAACTCTAAAATAAAGATTGATTGATAGACAAGATAGATTAGATAATATAGAATATTGAAAAGAATAGATGGGATGGGATAGGATAGATACGAGGGAAGTCTTGGTTTCCAAGTGTCCACTGGACCCTGCCACCCTGAATTCCTGGGGGGGCAGGAATTCAGGGGGCAGGGCCCAGTGGACACTTGAGACCAAGACTTCCCTCATATCTATCCTACCCCATCCCATCTATTCTTCTCAATATTCTATATTATCTAATCCATCTTATCTATCAATCAATCTCTAAGATAGATTAGATAATATAGAATATATGGGATGGGATAGATTTGAGGGAAGTCTTTGTCTCCAAGTATCCACTGGGCCCCGCCACCCTGAATACCTGGGGGGGCAGGAATTCAGGGGGCAGGGTCCAGTGGACACTTGGAGACCAAGACTTCCCTCATATCGGGGACCAAGGGAATACACTCGAGACGCAAGGGAGGACTATCAAGATATGGGGCCAGAGAAACCACCCAGGAATGTGGATTAGGAGAGAGGAAGAAGACAAGAGGCAAATGAAGAGGGAAAAAGAAAAGAGTATTAGGAAACAGAATTTTTAATTCGAGTACAGTCACACAGAAGAACCAACGTCATTGCATCAATTCCGGTTTCTGGTCCGTGGAACGCACAGCATCCCGGGCATATTGGTTACATGCCACTCCTATATCTATGCAAGTGTGTTTTTGGCTATTTTTTTTCTAAATAAAAAATATATATACGGATTCACGCAATGAGGAAAGTACTACAAGTGGTGGTCCTACCCTAGATAAATTCTTGCGTATCCTCTCATGTGTACCAATCTGGAGGATTTTAGGAAAAGGAGTTATTGCCTAATAACAAGGGTTTTCTTTATAATAAAGACCAAAAATCTGTGATTTTTTTTTTTTTGTTGCTTTCTTGGGTGGGTGTATGGAGCCATCTTTCATGTGAACCACCTTGGAGGACGATTATGAAAAAATAGAAGACTAAAGATGTGGTAGTGTCATAGGCTGCTGG
Organism: Lithobates clamitans; assembly: GCA_037952925.1. Taxonomy (NCBI): domain Eukaryota; kingdom Metazoa; phylum Chordata; class Amphibia; order Anura; family Ranidae; genus Lithobates; species Lithobates clamitans. The sequence continues at coordinate 120,692 of JBBGZY010002418.1, forward strand.
TTGAAAGTGTAGAAGACCTCACCAGATCCAGCTGTCAAGAAAGGCGTAGACTGAAGACCCAAACAGGACCTTTGAAAGTAATTAGTGTGGATTGCAGATCCATAGAATAATCCGATCGCCTTAAGGGGTCAGGAAGGAATTTTTTCCCTATTGGGGCTCATGCTTCAGAAGGGTTTTTTGCCTTCCTCTGGACAACATTGTGAATTGTAAATCCAGGGAGTAATCTGATCGCCTTAAGGGGTCAGGAAGGGATTTTTTCCCTATCAGGGCCCATGCTTCAAAATGTATTTTTGCCTATGTGTTATTGACATGTTAACAATTAAAACCAATAAAATGGTTCCAGTACAAGTCTGGGCTTTAAAAAAAAAAAAAAAACTATTGTGTATTTTATTTTTACGGCTGTAAAATATTTTTCTTGGCTCTTTATTATATATTTTCTTTATGGGAGGCAAATATTAGATTTGATTTGCATTTTACGCTAACAATTTGGAATTAAAAAAAAAGTGTCACTGCTCTGATGGGAGGCGAATAAGCTGCATTTTGTTTTGTATTTGGTTCTGTTATGGATTTGTGGTTAAGGCCACTTCTTGTTCTTTATATAGGAATATGATGGCCTGAGAGGGAGCGCTGCCATCCTGGGCGGATGTCATATAATTTGTCCTCCCGGCATCAAACCGCGCTGCAGTGCGGTCACACGCTTTGTTCACCAGACACAGTGGATGAAAAATCAGTGTACCCAGGCTGCTGACTGTACCATGTGATCACTGTGACCAATCACAGCAGATCACATGGCAATTATACAATGAATGGCTTCAATTCATCGTATACTATTATGTCCATCTTTGTGATTGGTCAATGCACGAATGGATTGCTTGTAAGCGTTATCAGGGTTATAAGTAATCACAATGGGCAAAAAAAATAAAAATCTTGATAACCTCCCCAGAGTAGTACTCTGTACTGCTCTGGTCACAGTATTACAAAAAATAAATAAATAAATAAATAAATAAATGAATAAATAAAAAAAGTGTAATAAAAAATAATAAAAATAAATAAATAAAAAAAAGTGTAATAAAAAAATTAAAAAAATAAATAAATGAATAAATAAAAAAAAAGTGTAATAAAAAATAATAAAAATAAATAAATAAAAAAAAGTGTAATAAAAAATAATAAAAATAAATAAATAAATGAATAAATAAAAAAAAGTGTAATAAAAAATAATAAAAATAAATAAATGAATAAATAAAAAAAAGTGTAATAAAAAATAATAAAAAGTGTAATAAAAAATAATAAAAAGTGTAATAAAAAATAATAAAAATAAATAAATAAATAAATAAAAAAAAGTGTAATAAAAAATAATAAAAATAAATAAATGAATAAATAAAAAAAGTGTAATAAAAAATAATAAAAATAAATAAATGAATAAATAAAAAAAAGTGTAATAAAAAATAATAAAAAAAAATAAATAAATGAATAAATAAAAAAAAAGTGTAATAAAAAATAATAAAAATAAATAAATGAATAAATAAAAAAAGTGTAATAAAAAATAATAAAAATAAATAAATGAATGAATAAATAAAAAAAAGTGTAATAAAAAAATAATAAAAAAAAATAAATAAAAAAAAAAAAGTGTAATAAAAAATAATAAAAATAAATAAATAAATGAATAAATAAAAAAAAAGTGTAATAAAAAAGAAATAAATAAATGAATAAATAAATAAATAAATTAAAAAAAAACAAAACAAAAAAAAGGTAACAAAATTGAAAATTATTAATATATATATATATATTTTTTTACATACTGTCACCAGTCAGTGTCCCTGACCACCGCCACCCCAATTATATGCTTGCAGTGGTGATGGCACGTAAAAAAATTGTGAACATTTAAAAAAAATTACAAATTTTAAAAAACTCGCCATTACAAAGAAATGAAGGGTCTATAATTTTTATTATAGGTGTATTTTAAATGATAGAGACAGAATATCAACCAAAAATCCACAAAAAACAAATGATACAAAGGTTATAAATTGAGTAGCAGTTCAGTGAGTAGAAGAAGTGTTTGGTCCCCTACCAACCAACAATAATTCTGGCTCCCACAGACTGGCTACAGTATGTGCCCATCTGCTACACAGATTAGTCCTGTCACTTTAACCTCTTGCTTACTGGGCATCTAAACCCCCCTCCTGCCCAGACCAATTTTCAGCTTTCAGCGCTGTCACACTTTGAATGACAATTGCGCGGTCATACAACACTGTACTCAAATGAAATTATCATTTTTTTCCCACAAATGGAGCTTTCTTTTGGTGGTATTTAATCACCACTGGGGTTTTGTTTTTTTGCAGATCACATGGCAATTATACAATGAATGGCTTCAATTCATCGTATACTATTATGTCAATCTTTGTGATTGGTCAATGCACGAATGGATTGCTTGTAAGCGTTATCAGGGTTATAAGTAATCACAATGGGCAAAAAAAATAAAAATCTTGATAACCTCCCCAGAGTAGTACTCTGTACTGCTCTGGTCACAGTATTACAAAAAAAAATAAATAAATAAATGAATAAATAAAAAAAGTGTAATAAAAAATAATAAAAATAAATAAATAAAAAAAAGTGTAATAAAAAATAATTAAAAAAAATAAATAAATGAATAAATAAAAAAAAAGTGTAATAAAAAATAATAAAAATAAATAAATAAAAAAAAGTGTAATAAAAAATAATTAAAAAAAATAAATAAATGAATAAATAAAAAAAAGTGTAATAAAAAATAATAAAAATAAATAAATAAATGAATAAATAAAAAAAAGTGTAATAAAAAATAATAAAAAGTGTAATAAAAAATAATAAAAAGTGTAATAAAAAATAATAAAAATAAATAAATAAATAAATAAAAAGTGTAATAAAAAATAATAAAAATAAATAAATAAAAAAAGTGTAATAAAAAATAATAAAAATAAATAAATGAATAAATAAAAAAAGTGTAATAAAAAATAATTAAAAAAAATAAATAAATGAATAAATAAAAAAAAGTGTAATAAAAAATAATAAAAATAAATAAATAAATGAATAAATAAAAAAAAGTGTAATAAAAAATAATAAAAAGTGTAATAAAAAATAATAAAAAGTGTAATAAAAAATAATAAAAATAAATAAATAAATAAATAAAAAGTGTAATAAAAAATAATAAAAATAAATAAATAAAAAAAGTGTAATAAAAAATAATAAAAATAAATAAATGAATAAATAAAAAAAGTGTAATAAAAAATAATAAAAAAAATAAATAAATGAATAAATAAAAAAAAAGTGTAATAAAAAATAATAAAAATAAATAAATAAAAAAAAGTGTAATAAAAAATAATAAAAATAAATAAATAAATGAATAAATAAAAAAAAGTGTAATAAAAAATAATAAAAAGTGTAATAAAAAAATAATAAAAAGTGTAATAAAAAATAATAAAAATAAATAAATAAATGAATAAATAAAAAAAAAGTGTAATAAAAAATAATAAAAATAAATAAATGAATAAATAAAAAAAGTGTAATAAAAAATAATAAAAATAAATAAATGAATAAATAAAAAAAAGTGTAATAAAAAAATAATAAAAATAAATAAATAAATGAATAAATAAAAAAAAAGTGTAATAAAAAAGAAATAAATAAATGAATAAATAAATAAATAAATTTAAAAAAAAAAAAAAAAAGGTAACAAAATTGAAAATTATTAATATATATATATATTTTTTTTTACATACTGTCACCAGTCAGTGTCCCTGACCACCGCCACCCCAATTATATGCTTGCAGTGGTGATGGCACGTAAAAAAATTGTGAACATTTAAAAAAAATTACAAATTTTAAAAAACTCGCCATTACAAAGAAATGAAGGGTCTATAATTTTTATTATAGGTGTATTTTAAATGATAGAGACAGAATATCAACCAAAAATCCACAAAAAACAAATGATACAAAGGTTATAAATTGAGTAGCAGTTCAGTGAGTAGAAGAAGTGTTTGGTCCACTACCAACCAACAATAATTCTGGCTCCCACAGACTGGCTACAGTATGTGCCCATCTGCTACACAGATTAGTCCTGTCACTTTAACCTCTTGCTTACTGGGCATCTAAACCCCCCCTCCTGCCCAGACCAATTTTCAGCTTTCAGCGCTGTCACACTTTGAATGACAATTGCGCGGTCATGCTACACTGTACTCAAATGAAATTATCATTTTTTTCCCACAAATGGAGCTTTCTTTTGGTGGTATTTAATCACCACTGGGGTTTTGTTTTTTTGCTTAACAAACAAAAAAATACAAAAATTTTTGAAAAACAAAAAACAAAAAAACATGTTTCATAGTTTGTTATAAAATTTTGCAAACAGGTAATTTTTCTCCTTCATTGATATTTGCTGATGAGGTGGCACTGATGGGCACAGATAAGGCGACACTGATGGGCACTGATAAGGCGGCCCTGATGGGTGGCACTGGTAGGTGGTATTGATAGGCAACACTGGTGATGATGCAGTGATTGGTGATTTATAGGTGCAGTGTGGGCACTGATAGGTGGCACTGGTGGGCAATGGTAGGCGGCACTGGTGGGCACAGAAGCCTCTCCATGATCGGGACCGATGTCCCTCTCGCAGCCGCCGGTGATAGGGAAGCTGGTCAGAGTTGATGGGAAGATGGATGGAGCCAAATACAGGGCAATCTTAGAAGAAATCCTGTTAGAGTCTGCAAAAGACTTGAGACTGGGGCAGACGTTCACCTTCCAGCAGGACAACAACCCTAAACATACAGCCAGAGCTACAATGGAATGGTTTTGATCAAAGCATATTCATGTGTTAGAATGGCCCGGTCATTGTGAGATGCACCACCATATGATAAAATTGGCATGCTTACCAGAGAGTGTGAACTCACGTACCAGTAAGTATTGAGTCAAATGAGCGTTTGTGAGGTATTCCTCAACAAAATTCGGCAGTTTCAGATGGATGGTTGGAGATAACCCCGTCATGATGTGACTCAAGTCTGTTTGCCTCAAGTGAAACTCAATACTTATCGGTATGTGAGTCCACACTCTCTGGTAAGAGTGCCAATTTTATCATATGGTGGTGGATCTCACAATCGACAGGCGAAGTTCTAACTCTACTGTGCCCTCACATGGGTGTCTTCTACTTCAGTGATTTCATCTTTATGGTGGACTATTTTTCATATGATTATATATTTGTAATATCAGAATTCTTTTTGATCACAGCATGGTTTCTCATTATTTATTAATTGAATTATTGTTGATTGGCTCTAATAATTGATTTTTTTGCATTACCTCATTGCCAGTTTGTTCATTTTATCAATTTGTCGCAATTCATTGAGTGCTGCACTATTTATTTGTTATTTGTAAAAAAATGTTGGAAACCATTTAATCATTTTCCTTTCACTTCACAATTATGTGCCACTTTGTGCTGGTCTAGCACAGTGGTCTCCAAACTGCGGCCCGGGGGCCAGATGTGGCCCTCTGCTTGCCTTTATCTGGCCCTTGGGGCACTACTTCACCAACTGACACCAACGATGGAGCACTGTTCCACCTACTAACACCAACAATGAGGCACTATTCTTCTCATTGATATCAACAATGGGGCACTATTCCTTCCATCAAAACCAATGATGGGGCACTGATGCCGGAGCATGTTCTACTCCCACTGGCCACCCTCCGGCCCCCTTAAAGCCTGAAGGTCTGTAAACTGACCCTTTGCCTAGAAAGTTTGGAGACCCCTGGTCTAGCACATAAAATCCCAATAAAAAACAATTATGTTTTTGGTTGTAACATGACAAAATGTGGAAAATTTCAAGAGGTATGAATACTTTTTCAAGGCACGTTACTTGGTCTTTAAGAACCTTTAAAACTGAATTCATGGGCAGTTCAGAGATCACACATATTATTGCAAAAATAAAAAATAAAAAAAAAGTTAAATATAATCTTCTGTAATTTGTTATTAATAAAGTTGTATCAGAAGTCACATTGGCCACATGTGATAAGTGACATTATCTTGTCTGTTTTATTAATGCTTGTCTCTTTTATTCTGTAGTTATATGATAATCATCCTTTAATTTTCATGTGCAATAAAGCTCCTGAGGAAGCGGCGAATATGATCCGCGAAACATGTAGAGCATTCAACATACAGATGATGAAAATGATTCAGCTGTCACAACTTGATGTGACTTCAGAACCAAGGAACGTTCATTATCATTGATTTTTAATACTTGTATACATGTGTATTTTTTATAATAAAAATGATTATTTTATCGACGACTGTTTACTACATTTGGTATACAGTACCATTAAAGTCCACTACAGCCTCTCCCCTTTAAAAAAACTCTCTTACCAGGGGCGTTACTCTGTTCAGCGCTGAACTGGCAAGCAGTTGCAGCTGCAGTGTTGAACTGATTGCCCATAGAGATTCTCCGCATTATCCTGTCCTCTCTTGCATTTGTCTTTCGTGGACGACCAGCCTTCTTGGGGGGCTTGAATACATACCACCCAACGTTCTGTGATGGGAATGAGGGGAGGGACATCTATTGGCAAAAGTATGTAGGCACAGGACACCCCCCCCCCCCCCTTAAAAGGAGAATTATACACACAAGACATTATTAGTAAAACCCACAAGTGCTTTTTTACCACTGCTGTTCCTTTATACTGGCTTTTGAAGTGTACAAAGCGCAGCAATTTAGAAATTGGATGTAAGGTTTAGCCCTGGGAAACCAGGGCCGCTGATAAGCCAGTAAACTGGCCCTGTTGTACTGGGCCCGGCTTTCTGATCTCAGCAGGGGGGCCCGGGCAGTAAGCGCAGAATTAAAAAAAAAAAAAACTGTCATGTTAAATTACACACACCCCCCCCCCCGGCCATTCCTACTACCTTAGGGGGGTGTATCATTTCCATTTTCTGGGCCCCTCTCTAATGATGTGCTGGTGGGACTGGAGGGACTTTTTTTTCATTTTCGGGTGCATGTCTATTCTGCGCCACGCACGCTTAGCGTGTTCTGGTGGCTTGCTTGGCTCAAATCCCAGCCGCCTGCCTATCGCCTTCCCTGGCGGAGTGATCTTCCGCTGCTCAGCTCGGCTCCCTACTTAGTAGTGGGGCCCGAGACAGAGAGTGAGAGGCTGAGACACGGGCAGGGCAGGCAGAGACCGCTGACACAAGGTCCAGGAGCAGAGGGGAAGCGGATCGGGGCAGCTTCAGCACATGGGGTGAATATTGAATATACTGCATTGCACTGTCTGCAGCACATTACTAGGGATGGTGTCTACTGTAGATCATATAACACACAGGCAGCACAGCAGTCAGCAGGTTCTTTGTCACAGTGTGTCACATTTTGTGAACTTATTGGTCATAAGTTAACAAGGTCAGCACCCAACAGCCATGGCATGTGTGACAGAGCCAGCCAAAGCCATGATAAGAGTGCCTGCTGCCTGTGTGTTATAATGCTGATGACCTTAACCTGCCTGTGTTGCTGTGTGTTATGAAGGCTTCTTTCACACAGAGTGGAATCCGCTTGTTCAGCAGGTGATCTGTCCACTGATCCCCCACTGAGCGGAGTGGGCAGATGACAGGTCCGTGTCTGCTCAGCCTGTGCACAGAGGGCACAGATCGCACTGCGATCTGCAAACTGATCTGGGGGTGTCATTAACTTTGTATTGACACCTGCAGAGGGAAGTGTGAACTGCCTGCGAGGGAGATACGATGCGGGAACCCATGCTGGATTCACACGGGTTCTCGCATCACAGCAGTGTAAAAAATAGGACACAAGTCTGTTTACATCCATTGCTCTATAGAAGTGAATGGAGGGTCAGACCAGGTCTGCCTGAAAAATGGACAGGCAGACCTGATCAGACCTGTCGTGTAAACCCACCCCTAACCTTTTACCCTTAACTGCTTTACGGCCGCCTTCAGTACATTTACTGGGATAGGGTGACATGTGCAGGTCAGGGGCGGGGTTGAGGGTGGGGCTAAATGGGGCCCCATCAAGTACGCTGTACAGGGCCCCATGATTTCTATCGGCGGCCCTGTGTGAAACACTTCTTGATAGACAAGTAGTGCATTTTATATACAACTATATAGATCAGACCAAAACGAGGGACAAAATGAGGAGGAAAGAGGGACAGAGGGACTTTGTTCCAAATCAGGGACAGTTGGAAGCTATGTGAATGAGTTTAAGACACTGTAAAGAATCAGATGCAATATTCTAGAAATTACAGATTTGGACGACAAATTTCTTTTGCTATGGCTGAAAGGGTCATCCCTTTGGCGTTCATCTGGACAACCTGCTGCCGAAAGGGTTTCAGTCACTTTAGAACGGCTCACCAAGTCAGTGAAAACTGGAAAGTTAGGCTGCCAGTTAATTAACTTCTTACGAATCACCCGCAGTCATTATACGGTGAAATTTTGAAGAGGAATATTGTTGTTATGGCAGCAGCTACCTGTCATAACCCTGGTATCATCTTCTTCAGCGGGCGGTCCGCTTTCAGAAAAAAGTGGCCTCTGTGGCAGATTCGCCGCAAGATCACTTTAATCGGCAGTGGGAAAGGGCCACACCCCTGTGCTCGGGTGCCCTCCGCTGCTTACCGGAACCGCCGGCAGCGGAGGAGATGATCGCATCCTCTCCCCTCTGTGGTATGGAGCCGAATGAGGGGAAGATGGCCCCCACCCAGCTCCATACCATTGCAGGGCAGCGATGTCAAAACGTCACTTCCGCCCATAGCTCTTAAAGGGGACATATTTTTTATTTAATTTTTTTCAAACAATATGTTTATTTATTTTTTTATTGCATTTTAGTGTAAATATGAGATGTGAGGTCTTTCTGACCCCAGATCTCACATTTAAGAGGTCCGGTCATGATTTTTTTCTAGTACAAGGGATGTTTAATGGTGTTCAAACCACACATATGAGGTATCACCGCGATTGTTAGAGTGAGAGCAATAATTCTAGACCTATGTCTCCTCTGACTCAAAACATACAACCTGTAAAAAAAAATTGAAACGTCGCCTATGGAGATTTTTAAGGGTAAAAGTTTGTCGCCATGCTACGAGCGGGCGCAATTTTGAAGCGTGACATGTTGGGTATCAATTTACTTGGCGTAACATTATCTTTCACAATGTAAAAAAAGTTGGGCTAACTTTACTGTCGTCTTATTTTTTAATTTAAAAAAGTGCGCTTGTAAGACTGCTGCACAAATATGGTGTGACAAAAAGTATTGCAATGACCGCCATTTTATTCTCTAGGATGTTAGAAAAAATATATATATAAATGTTTGGGGGTTCTAAATAATTTTCTAGCAAAAAAAAAAAGAAAAAAAAACTTGTAAACAACATATTTGAAAAATAGGCGCGGTCCTTAAAAGCAGAGGTCCGCCCACCACTGCAAAAATTAAAAGCCAGCAGCTACACATACTGCAGCTGCTGACTTAATAATCGGACACTTACCTGTCCTGGAGTCCAGTGATGTCGGCACCGCAGCGGTTTCCATCAGCTGTCGAGTGCATGCCGCCTCCATTGCGAGTAAAGGAACCCGGCAGTGTAGCCTTTCGGCTTCACGCCGGGAACCTTACTGCGCATGCGCAAGGCTCTGCTCCTCTCTCCTACTGGCCTGGCGACAGGGGGAGGAGGAAGCCCCACCCATGACGTCAATACCAGAGGCTCCCGGAAGTGGCGAAGGCATACCTGTCAAAGACAGGTATGCTGTCACCCCCCCAAAAGTGCCAAATGTGGCACCGGAGGGGGGAGGACTACAATGAGCGGAGCTTCCACTTTTTGGTGGAACTCCGCTTTAAGTGGTTCAAGAAATTAGCACAAGGTGCCAGATTAACACCAATAACTGGGAGGTATCTGAAAGTGTTCTCTAATTTTGATCAATGTTATTTTTCAGATCTCATTAAAGTTTTATATTCTGTGCTTTAAAAAATATGTAACAAACCTGCTCTTTTACTCCTGTTTCAAACAGGACTAAGCAGTGACCTTGAAATTTAGGAAATTGTATGTTGTTGAGGAGTACATTAGCCTTGATATAGAATATTGTGTAAAGTGTAATTGTTGGCACTCTCTTACACTACAATATAAAATTATTATTTAATTAAATTTACATTACAGAAAAGGATCAAATCACTCAATTGTACATCTCCCCAATAATAGGAATATTGTATATCAATGTGAATTTCCGAAACATGTCGGGATGTATGCTGTAAATCTATCCGCCTGACCTCAACTTGATTCAGGCAGTGGATTGTGAGCCTTGGGTTGAGATAGATAGAGATATATATATATTTATGGTTGGAGCCCTATGTCCGATATGGACATAGATAACATTTGTAGTTAACATAAGAGTTACCATCGGAAATAGACCTGGAAGTGTGGACTTACCATATGAAATGGACCTGAAAGTGTGCCTTGGTCTAATGGCCGGTATGCCAAAATAAGGGGGCATACCCTGGTTTAAGAAATGATTATTCTGTAAGAGAAATGAATGAAATGAATAGTTGAGAAATGCTGTGAAATGGGGATGGGAGGGTGGGTATCGCGCACAGGAAACCGACAAGCACCACAGGTGAGCGGGCTGCTTAAATACCCCCCGGGCTCCTCCCATAAATTCAGGCCACCATACTGGCCTTCCTACTTATGGTTGGAGCCCTATGTCCGATATGGACATAGATAACATTTGTAGTTAACATAAGAGTTACCATCGGAAATAGACCTGGAAGTGTGGACTTACCATATGAAATGGACCTGAAAGTGTGCCTTGGTCTAATGGCCGGTATGCCAAAATAAGGGGGCAAAAACATTCAGGTAGGGGTATAATTTTTAATTGGTTTTCAGGTATTCATTGAGCCAATTTGGAAAATGCCTGTGCCATCTCTACTTGAGGATTGGGTATATACCGGGCGAAGCAGGCTGATTTGCATCTGCCTAGTCTTTTGATGACGTGGTCTGGAACCCCGTGGCGGGATGCTGCGGAGGCTGCTCCGATGCGGAAGGAGTGTCCGGAGTACTGACTGGGGTTAAGGTGAAGATTACGGAGAAGTAACCTTATGTGTTTTACAAACTGACAGGCGTTTAAGGGTTTAACTGGGAATGGTAGAAGAGGACTGGTGTCCAATTGTTCAGGCAGGAGTGAGAGGAGACGATTAAGTACGGTGACTGGAGACTAGCTGTTATTGGTTCTGTAGAGGTGAATGTCCACTCCAGAGCCTGTTTGCTGAGTTTTAGAAACCTCGAAGTGAAGGATGAAATGGTCTTGGTGGCGAAGCAAGTGCCGTCTGCACAATACTTGGTCTGTGGGGTTGTTATGGGTGAATTCGCCAGGTCGCCAGAACCCGTAGTAAGCCAAATATATGGCTGCTTGTAGGACCGTGCTGGGCAGCAGACCGAATGGCGAGGTAGCCAGAATAGTCGACATATCCCTGAAGATGGGCCCCGTAATGGGTAAGCGCTTGGTGCTGATCACTGGTTGTTGTTTCTGAATGCCCCTTAGGATGGCTCGTATAGCGTGTGATGAGAACAGTGAAGATTATGTGGGTCTTCCAGGGTCACAAAATGTTGTACGCCCGCTAGGTATAGCCGAATGGTATTGTAAGATAAGGCCAGCTGAGTGTGGCAGTATGAAATGAAGGCCAGTACCTGTTTGACATCTGTTGGTCCTTTACAGCAGGATGTGAGAATTTACTGAACGCCTTCCAAGCTGTCTGGTAGGCTTTGAGTGTGTTATGAGAGAGTGAGTGATTGATGAGCTGCGTTGCTCCTTGTAAATGTTGAACTAGTCCAGGGTCAGTTGTGACCAGACTGGGATAGGGGCCGACACTGGATCGGCTCCGGGAACCTGTTTGAAAAGAGGTGTAGTTAAAACGTGACAGTGCGTCAGCGGCTAAATTGTATCTGCCTGGAATAAATGCACAGTGTATGTTAAACTGATGCTGTAAGGACAGTTGTACCAATCTGTGCAGGAAGGACATGACTGCTAGGGACTTGGACCTGCCTTTGTTGATGATGTCTGCCGTGGCCTGATTGTGGTGATGAAGATTACTGTTTGCCCTGTCCAATGGTGACCCCAGAGTTGTGCAGCTGCTACTATGGGATAGAGTTCAAAGAGAGAAGATGTTTGAATAAAGCCGGGTATCAACAGTATCTGTTGAGGCCAGGATCCTGAAAACCAATGATGGCCAAAAATTGCCGCGAAACCTGTGGTGGCTGCAGCGTCTGTCACCACCTGGGGTGACAGGGCCGAAACCATGGGTTTAATAGGGATATACCATTCCAGGCGGACCGGAATTCGTCCCACATAGATAGGTCCACTATTGCTGCGGAGTCTAGATTTAAGATCTGATCGGGGTCTTGTGTTTCTGGCAGGAATCTCAGCAGGCGTGACACGAAGGTGCGGCCTTGTGGAATAATTTGCCTGGCGAAATTCAGCATTCCCAGGAGAGATTGCAACTGCTTCTTGGTACACCCCTTGGTGTGGGTGAAATTGTGAAGGACCGCCCTAATGTGGGTTAGTTTGTCGAGGGGAAGACTGGCTTGCATAGCGCGGGTGTCTAAGTTGACCCCGAAAAAGGTGATGTTGTGTGCTGGGCCTTCTACTTTGTGCTCGGCGATGGGAACATTGAGTTTTCCGAATATCGCTCTGAGTTTGTCGAGGTCTCCTGGGGGCTTGCTGGGAGGTTCTATTAGTAGGAAGTCGTCCAGGTAATGGATGACTTCTTGGCACTGAGCCTTGTGTAACAGTATCCAAGCAAGGGACTGAGCGAATGTGTCGAAGAGCCAAGGGCTACTCTTTGAACCAAACGTCAGTTTTGTGGCAAAATAATATGCCTCCTTCCACTTGATGCCATGCCAGCACCAAAGGGATGGGGGGATAGGCAGGAGCTTAAAGGCATCCGGGATGTCGGCTTTGGAAAGCCATGCACCTGTACCTGCTTTGATGACTGCTTGTATCGCCAAGTCTACGGAGGAATACTTTAGGAAGAATTCTTCGGAGGGAATCAGGGAATTGAGACTGGGGATGTGGGAAGACATGAGGTGCAGACAGGTCGTACACCAAACGTAATTTATTTGTGAATTTTGCCCTTGACAAGCCCAAATAGGGCTGACTCTCCAAGTGCTGAAAGGGGGCTGAGTGAAAGGGCCTATAACGTACTCTCGGTCTACTTCTGCTTGTAAGAGCCGATCTATGGCTTGTTCGTCGATGGCTGCTGAACGAAGATTCCCACATTCGTACGTACTGTGGGGTAGTGAAATGAGGCCGGTGTGAAAGCCTACTGTAAAGCCCTGAATAAGGTAGGTGGCCAGAGAGGGGGTGGAATGTGAGGTGAGGTAGAGTCTTAGCCATAAGACGTTGATCCGGCTTAGTCATGCCCTCTTCTGTTGTTTGACTTCGCACAAGTTCCTTGGGTGCGCTCTTTGGCATAAGGTGCAGATGTGGAGTAGGCGGCACTGACTGAAGTTGCAGGACCCATTAGTGTAATTATTGCAGATGGCTGCCCCTCCCACGGTTCGGACTGGGCGTCCGAATTTGTCCACCTGAGGCGTTTGTTCAGGGGCCGACTGACCCTGAGTGCACCGGAGGTAGAGGGAAATTCAAAAGGACGTTTGATAGTCGCATTGGCGCACCAGGTGGCAGTGTGGGTGGAGGACTGGCAAATCGCACATAGGGGTGAGCGTAAGCCGGCAAAATGGCGGCAGAAGAGCTCTGTGTCCATGAGACTCCAATTTGTTGTTGTTTGGAACTGTGTGAGTCTGGCTGCAGCCTTTGCGGAAAAGGAACAGTGATAGTCGTAAAATGAAAATCCTCCATACTTGTAGCCCAAGTCTACTACCGTATGGAGGTACAAATCCAGCTCTTCCCTTCTGCTGGGGGCGGCTGAGCATAGGACGTCTCTCAGCACGCCAAAGGCCAAGGTGAATTCTGGGACAGATAACTTGCGGTTCAGTCTGGGGTCTTTGGTTTTAAGGACCACCGATATGTCCCCCCATGAGTAGGCCTTATTTTCTGCCAGATCGTGCACAGAAATAAGGAGAGAGGCCAGGTTGACATCCCTGCCGTCCAAAATGTCCTACCTGATGCTGGTTGGAACCAGATGGGAGGGGTAGACAATGGGGCTCAAGCCTGTGGTACCTGTAGAAAGGGGTGTTGAGGTTTGGGTTGCGGTTGGGTCGGGGATAGCCGCGGTCGGTCGAGCCTCCAGGAGTGCCACCCTGGTTTGCACGTCTGAGACCGAGGTAGACAGGGACGACACCATCGTGTGAAGTTGTGCGATGGCTGAAGATATTTGACTGAAGGGATGCCTGTTGGGTACTGGGTCCTGCTGTTGGTGGGGGAAAAAGGAGCTTGAACAGCTCGCCTTTCCTCGCTGCGGCGGGGAAGGGCACACCTCTGCGTCTTAGCTCCGCCATCAATTTGGGGATAGTTCATCCCCTGAGGGACTGCACGCTGGCGCTCTCTGAGACCGGGGAAGGTGACAGAGGGGCCGTGAAGTCTTAGCTGCCGGCCTGTAACATGGTTGATCTGATGGAGACTATCCTGCCTTTGAGCTCGTATATATATTATTTTTTCTTTGGTTGACTGCAACCTATTGGGGGTGACATGAATTTCAAGTTTTTCCTTGATTCCTTGAGTCATACTTACCCAACTTATTTCTTGCGATTTTTTTTTTTTTTTTTTACCTGGGGGGATATCGTCCAACCTGGTGCAGGGTGGACCTACTGACTTTGACTGACCTAAAGGAAAATGAAGGTGATAATTCGTGAAGCGTTTGCTGACTTCCTTGAAGCAATGACTTGTATGGTGCTTGCAACCTTGTGACAATGAAATTATTTTGAAATGTTTGCCTTGATAATGAAATGAGTGAACTCCATGACAGATGTCCGGCCCGGTCGTGTCGTGACTGATCCGACCGTGAACCAGGCTCTGGAGCATGTACTGAAATGAGGCAACTGAAGAACATTGGTGCACACCGGGACGAATCGGTGCCTGTTTGATGCATCTGGATTCGAATCGGAGCGCAGTATGAAATGAAATGAGAGAAATGTTTACCTTGACCGAGGCTCGAATTGGTTGTGCCGTATTTTTCGACTGGCAACGAACCGAGCTCTGGTATAGGTATAGATATGGCCGAAACAAGTGAGGCATTCCGTGACGAATCGGTGCATCTCAGATGCGACTGGTTTCGAAACGGTGATGCGCTGTGGGAGTGAAATGGTAGTAATTGCATGACAGAGATGCGGATCAGTCGCCCGATATCTGCGACTAGCTATGATCCGGACTCTGGAGCATGTTTCAGAAATGAGGCCGAGCCCTGGGGCACGCCGTAACGAATCGGTGCATGGAGGATGCGACTGGATTCGAAGCGGAGCGCGGTAAGTGCAGGTGTAACATATCGTTTGCCATGACGGAGGCGCGAATCGGTCGTGCTGTTGTAGCGACTGACTACGAATCGGACTCCGGAGCATGTACTGAAATGTGGCCAATCCTGGGGCACGCCGAGACGAATCGGTGCATTTCCATGCGACTGAATTCATGTCGGAACGTGATACGTGGTAATGAAATGATAACCATGACAGAGGTACGAATGACTGATAATAACGTGACTCTGGAGCATGTACTGAAATGCGGCCGTGACTACTGGGGCACACCGGAGCGAATCGGTGCATCTTTTAGGTGCGACTGGATTCGAATCGGAGCGCGGTAGGTGACTGAAATGAGAAATGATTGAAATGATTTGAAATGTTAGAAATGAGTTTAGAAATGTTTCAGAAATGAGAAATGATTGGTATCGAACTGACTTGATTCGATAGATTTGCGAATTGCGACTCGCTATGGCTGTCTACAGACGTATATTAAAATTTCCGACATACTAGAAATGAAGCGACGTCTGCGTCGCGGTGGTTTCCTCGGGTAAGGTGAAATGGTAACATAACGATAGTACGAGTGATATACATTGCGGTTACGTTTGTGAAATGCGAGTGATACGCAATTTGAAATCACGGTTCAGTGACATGATATGAAAACGTAAAAACAAAGTCCGACGGGACCCTACCTGCGACAGCCAAGCCAGACGCGTGGTACGAACTACGAAACGGTAAACACGGACTTCGAAAGTTTTAAGCACGGAAACAACGAATACGAGAACTTGCGAGGCAAGAACTTGCGGACGCTGGTATTCGAATCGTCGGCCTAGTGACGTATATCGCGCACAGGAAACCGACAAGCACCACAGGTGAGCGGGCTGCTTAAATACCCCCCGGGCTCCTCCCATAAATTCAGGCCACTATACTGGCCTTCCTACACACACACACTATATATATATATATATATATATATATATATATATATATATATATATATATATATATATATATATAAAAATAATGAGATATGTCTAAGGGCTGCAACTAACGATTATTTTCATAATCGATTAGTTGGCCGACTATTGTTTCGATTAATTAAAAAAAAAAAGTATAATTAATATGTAAAGTTTAAAATATCTCTATGCAGCGGTAAATATAAATAATCAACTATATGGTTAGGAAGCAAAATATATAATCCACTCTGAGAACAGACAGAAGAGATATACTGTATACACTATTAGAAGAGATATACTGTATATACTATTAGAAGAGATATACTGTATAAACTGTTAGAGAAGAGATATACTGTACATACTATTAAAGGGTGAATCTGATAAATATTATCAGACTCAGAGATCAAATGTCTTCGTTCAAAAAAAATTTCATTTTAAGAACGTTTGTTCGATTTTCTAATCGTTAGTGGGGTCAAGCCGAC
>JBBGZY010002418.1:142500-162500 GCA_037952925.1 Lithobates clamitans
CGGCAGGTCACAGGACACAAACAAGTGAGAAACACAATGCTGAAAAATGGTTCAGTGAGATGGGCAACAGCTATTGCAGGAAGTTGCCAGATAAAAGAAACATCTCACTGGAGAAGACCCCTGTGAAACGACCTACAAGAAGAAAGGTCAAAGAACTAGAGAAATGGGAGCAAGTTTTAACAGCTGAAATCAAGGCAAATGCAAAGGCAAAGATCCTAGCAAAGCCTAAAGTCCTTTCAATGCCTGAGACCCTGTTAAAGCGTCAAACAAGAGTTAAGGTAAAGGTGCCTAAACTGGCCCTACCCATACCTGTAAAGCTACCATTTTAAAAAGCTAAATAAAAAACAAAAAAAAAAACAGATTTTTTAAAAAAGAAAACCTATTGGTTAACTCTAAAATAAAGATTGATTGATAGACAAGATAGATTAGATAATATAGAATATTGAAAAGAATAGATGGGATGGGATAGGATAGATACGAGGGAAGTCTTGGTTTCCAAGTGTCCACTGGACCCTGCCACCCTGAATTCCTGGGGGGGCAGGAATTCAGGGGGCAGGGCCCAGTGGACACTTGAGACCAAGACTTCCCTCATATCTATCCTACCCCATCCCATCTATTCTTCTCAATATTCTATATTATCTAATCCATCTTATCTATCAATCAATCTCTAAGATAGATTAGATAATATAGAATATATGGGATGGGATAGATTTGAGGGAAGTCTTTGTCTCCAAGTATCCACTGGGCCCCGCCACCCTGAATACCTGGGGGGGCAGGAATTCAGGGGGCAGGGTCCAGTGGACACTTGGAGACCAAGACTTCCCTCATATCGGGGACCAAGGGAATACACTTGAGACGCAAGGGAGGACTATCAAGATATGGGGCCAGAGAAACCACCCAGGAATGTGGATTAGGAGAGAGGAAGAAGACAAGAGGCAAATGAAGAGGGAAAAAGAAAAGAGTATTAGGAAACAGAATTTTTAATTCGAGTACAGTCACACAGAAGAACCAACGTCATTGCATCAATTCCGGTTTCTGGTCCGTGGAACACACAGCATCCCGGGCATATTGGTTACATGCCACTCCTATATCTATGCAAGTGTGTTTTTGGCTATTTTTTTTCTAAATAAAAAATATATATACGGATTCACGCAATGAGGAAAGTACTACAAGTGGTGGTCCTACCCTAGATAAATTCTTGCGTATCCTCTCATGTGTACCAATCTGGAGGATTTTAGGAAAAGGAGTTATTGCCTAATAACAAGGGTTTTCTTTATAATAAAGACCAAAAATCTGTGATTTTTTTTTTTTTTGTTGCTTTCTTGGGTGGGTGTATGGAGCCATCTTTCATGTGAACCACCTTGGAGCACGATTATGAAAAAATAGAAGACTAAAGATGTGGTAGTGTCATAGGCTGCTGGTTGAAAGTGTAGAAGACCTCACCAGATCCAGCTGTCAAGAAAGGCGTAGACTGAAGACCCAAACAGGACCTTTGAAAGTAATTAGTGTGGATTGCAGATCCATAGAATAATCCGATCGCCTTAAGGGGTCAGGAAGGAATTTTTTCCCTATTGGGGCTCATGCTTCAGAAGGGTTTTTCGCCTTCCTCTGGACAACATTGTGAATTGTAAATCCAGGGAGTAATCTGATCGCCTTAAGGGGTCAGGAAGGGATTTTTTCCCTATCAGGGCCCATGCTTCAAAATGTATTTTTGCCTATGTGTTATTGACATGTTAACAAATAAAACCAATAAAATGGTTCCAGTACAAGTCTGGGCTTTAAAAAAAAAAAAAAAACTATTGTGTATTTTATTTTTACGGCTGTAAAATATTTTTCTTGGCTCTTTATTATATATTTTCTTTATGGGAGGCAAATATTAGATTTGATTTGCATTTTACGCTAACAATTTGGAATTTAAAAAAAAGTGTCACTGCTCTGATGGGAGGCGAATAAGCTGCATTTTGTTTTGTATTTGGTTCTGTTATGGATTTGTGGTTAAGGCCACTTCTTGTTCTTTATATAGGAATATGATGGCCTGAGAGGGAGCGCTGCCATCCTGGGCGGATGTCATATAATTTGTCCTCCCGGCATCAAACCGCGCTGCAGTGCGGTCACACGCTTTGTTCACCGGACACAGTGGATGAAAAATCAGTGTACCCAGGCTGCTGACTGTACCATGTGATCACTGTGACCAATCACAGCAGATCACATGGCAATTATACAATGAATGGCTTCAATTCATCGTATACTATTATGTCAATCTTTGTGATTGGTCAATGCACGAATGGATTGCTTGTAAGCGTTATCAGGGTTATAAGTAATCACAATGGGCAAAAAAAATAAAAATCTTGATAACCTCCCCAGAGTAGTACTCTGTACTGCTCTGGTCACAGTATTACAAAAAAAAAAAAAAAAATAATAAAAAAAAAAAAAATAAATGAATAAATAAAAAAAGTGTAATAAAAAATAATAAAAATAAATAAATAAAAAAAACTGTAATAAAAAATAATTAAAAAAAATAAATAAATGAATAAATAAAAAAAAAGTGTAATAAAAAATAATAAAAATAAATAAAAAAAAGTGTAATAAAAAATAATAAAAATAAATAAATAAATGAATAAATAAAAAAAAGTGTCATAAAAAATAATAAAAATAAATAAATAAAAAAAAGTGTAATAAAAAATAATAAAAAGTGTAATAAAAAATAATAAAAAGTGTAATAAAAAATAATAAAAATAAATAAATAAATGAATAAATAAAAAAAAAAGTGTAATAAAAAATAAAAATAAATAAATGAATAAATAAAAAAAGTGTAATAAAAAAATAATAAAAATAAATAAATGAATAAATAAAAAAAAGTGTAATAAAAAATAATAAAAATAAATAAATGAATAAATAAAAAAAATGTAATAAAAAATAATAAAAATAAATAAATGAATAAATAAAAAAAAGTGTAATAAAAAATAATAAAAAGTGTAATAAAAAATAATAAAAAGTGTAATAAAAAATAATAAAAATAAATAAATAAATAAATAAAAAAAAGTGTAATAAAAAATAATAAAAATAAATAAATAAAAAAAAGTGTAATAAAAAATAATAAAAATAAATAAATAAATGAATAAATAAAAAAAAGTGTCATAAAAAATAATAAAAATAAATAAATAAAAAAAAGTGTAATAAAAAATAATAAAAAGTGTAATAAAAAATAATAAAAAGTGTAATAAAAAATAATAAAAATAAATAAATAAATGAATAAATAAAAAAAAAAGTGTAATAAAAAATAAAAATAAATAAATGAATAAATAAAAAAAGTGTAATAAAAAAATAATAAAAATAAATAAATGAATAAATAAAAAAAAGTGTAATAAAAAATAATAAAAATAAATAAATGAATAAATAAAAAAAATGTAATAAAAAATAATAAAAATAAATAAATGAATAAATTAAAAAAGTGTAATAAAAAATAATAAAAATAAATAAATAAAAAAAAGTGTAATAAAAAATAATAAAAAGTGTAATAAAAAATAATAAAAAGTGTAATAAAAAATAATAAAAATAAATAAATAAATGAATAAATAAAAAAAAGTGTAATAAAAAATAATAAAAATAAATAAATGAATAAATTAAAAAAGTGTAATAAAAAATAATAAAAATAAATAAATAAAAAAAAGTGTAATAAAAAATAATAAAAATAAATAAATAAATGAATAAATAAAAAAAGTGTAATAAAAAATAATAAAAATAAATAAATGAATAAATAAAAAAAAGTGTAATAAAAAAATAATAAAAATAAATAAATAAATGAATAAATAAAAAAAAAGTGTAATAAAAAATAAATAAATAAATAAATGAATAAATAAATAAATAAAAAAAATAAATAAAAAAAAGGTAACAAAATTGAAAATTATTAATATATCTATATATTTTTTTTTTACATACTGTCACCAGTCAGTGTCCCTGACCACCGCCACCCCAATTATATGCTTGCAGTGGTGATGGCACGTAAAAAAATTGTGAACATTTAAAAAAAATTACAAATTTTAAAAAACTCGCCATTACAAAGAAATGAAGGGTCTATAATTTTTATTATAGGTGTATTTTAAATGATAGAGACAGAATATCAACCAAAAATCCACAAAAAACAAATGATACAAAGGTTATAAATTGAGTAGCAGTTCAGTGAGTAGAAGAAGTGTTTGGTCCCCTACCAACCAACAATAATTCTGGCTCCCACAGACTGGCTACAGTATGTGCCCATCTGCTACACAGATTAGTCCTGTCACTTTAACCTCTTGCTTACTGGGCATCTAAACCCCCCTCCTGCCCAGACCAATTTTCAGCTTTCAGCGCTGTCACACTTTGAATGACAATTGCGCGGTCATACAACACTGTACTCAAATGAAATTATCATTTTTTTCCCACAAATGGAGCTTTCTTTTGGTGGTATTTAATCACCACTGGGGTTTTGTTTTTTTGCAGATCACATGGCAATTATACAATGAATGGCTTCAATTCATCGTATACTATTATGTCAATCTTTGTGATTGGTCAATGCACGAATGGATTGCTTGTAAGCGTTATCAGGGTTATAAGTAATCACAATGGGCAAAAAAAATAAAAATCTTGATAACCTCCCCAGAGTAGTACTCTGTACTGCTCTGGTCACAGTATTACAAAAAAAAAAAAAAATAATAATAAAAAAAAAAAAATAAATGAATAAATAAAAAAAGTGTAATAAAAAATAATAAAAATAAATAAATAAAAAAAACTGTAATAAAAAATAATTAAAAAAAATAAATAAATGAATAAATAAAAAAAAAGTGTAATAAAAAATAATAAAAATAAATAAATAAAAAAAAGTGTAATAAAAAATAATAAAAATAAATAAATAAATGAATAAATAAAAAAAAGTGTCATAAAAAATAATAAAAATAAATAAATAAAAAAAAGTGTAATAAAAAATAATAAAAAGTGTAATAAAAAATAATAAAAAGTGTAATAAAAAATAATAAAAATAAATAAATAAATGAATAAATAAAAAAAAAAGTGTAATAAAAAATAAAAATAAATAAATGAATAAATAAAAAAAGTGTAATAAAAAAATAATAAAAATAAATAAATGAATAAATAAAAAAAAGTGTAATAAAAAATAATAAAAATAAATAAATGAATAAATAAAAAAAATGTAATAAAAAATAATAAAAATAAATAAATGAATAAATAAAAAAAAGTGTAATAAAAAATAATAAAAAGTGTAATAAAAAATAATAAAAAGTGTAATAAAAAATAATAAAAATAAATAAATAAATGAATAAATAAAAAAAAGTGTAATAAAAAAAAATAAAAATAAATAAATAAAAAAAAGTGTCATAAAAAATAATAAAAATAAATAAATAAAAAAAAGTGTAATAAAAAATAATAAAAAGTGTAATAAAAAATAATAAAAAGTGTAATAAAAAATAATAAAAATAAATAAATAAATGAATAAATAAAAAAAAAAGTGTAATAAAAAATAAAAATAAATAAATGAATAAATAAAAAAAGTGTAATAAAAAAATAATAAAAATAAATAAATGAATAAATAAAAAAAAGTGTAATAAAAAATAATAAAAATAAATAAATGAATAAATAAAAAAAATGTAATAAAAAATAATAAAAATAAATAAATGAATAAATAAAAAAAAGTGTAATAAAAAATAATAAAAAGTGTAATAAAAAATAATAAAAAGTGTAATAAAAAATAATAAAAATAAATAAATAAATGAATAAATAAAAAAAAGTGTAATAAAAAATAATAAAAATAAATGAATAAATTAAAAAAGTGTAATAAAAAATAATAAAAATAAATAAATAAAAAAAAGTGTAATAAAAAATAATAAAAATAAATAAATAAATGAATAAATAAAAAAAGTGTAATAAAAAATAATAAAAATAAATAAATGAATAAATAAAAAAAAGTGTAATAAAAAAATAATAAAAATAAATAAATAAATGAATAAATAAAAAAAAAGTGTAATAAAAAATAAATAAATAAATAAATGAATAAATAAATAAATAAAAAAAAAAAATAAAAAAAAGGTAACAAAATTGAAAATTATTAATATATCTATATATTTTTTTTTTACATACTGTCACCAGTCAGTGTCCCTGACCACCGCCACCCCAATTATATGCTTGCAGTGGTGATGGCACGTAAAAAAATTGTGAACATTTAAAAAAAATTACAAATTTTAAAAAACTCGCCATTACAAAGAAATGAAGGGTCTATAATTTTTATTATAGGTGTATTTTAAATGATAGAGACAGAATATCAACCAAAAATCCACAAAAAACAAATGATACAAAGGTTATAAATTGAGTAGCAGTTCAGTGAGTAGAAGAAGTGTTTGGTCCCCTACCAACCAACAATAATTCTGGCTCCCACAGACTGGCTACAGTATGTGCCCATCTGCTACACAGATTAGTCCTGTCACTTTAACCTCTTGCTTACTGGGCATCTAAACCCCCCTCCTGCCCAGACCAATTTTCAGCTTTCAGCGCTGTCACACTTTGAATGACAATTGCGCGGTCATACAACACTTGTACTCAAATGAAATTATCATTTTTTTCCCACAAATGGAGCTTTCTTTTGGTGGTATTTAATCACCACTGGGGTTTTGTTTTTTTGCTTAACAAACAAAAAAAATACAAAAATTTTTGAAAAACAAAAAACAAAAAAACATGTTTCATAGTTTGTTATAAAATTTTGCAAACAGGTAATTTTTCTCCTTCATTGATATTTGCTGATGAGGCGGCACTGATGGGCACAGATAAGGCGACACTGATGGGCACTGATAAGGCGGCCCTGATGGGTGGCACTGGTAGGTGGTATTGATAGGCAACACTGGTGATGATGCAGTGATTGGTGATTTATAGGTGCAGTGTGGGGGTGGCACTGGTGGGCAATGGTAGGCGGCACTGGTGGGCACAGAAGCCTCTCCATGATCGGGACCGATGTCCCTCTCGCAGCCGCCGGTGATAGGGAAGCTGGTCAGAGTTGATGGGAAGATGGATGGAGCCAAATACCGAGCAATCTTAGAAGAAATCCTGTTAGAGTCTGCAAAAGACTTGAGACTGGGGCAGACGTTCACCTTCCAGCAGGACAACGACACTAAACATACAGCCAGATCTACAATGGAATGGTTTTGATCAAAGCATATTCATGTGTTAGAATGGCCCGGTCATTGTGAGATGCACCACCATATGATAAAATTGGCATGCTTACCAGAGAGTGTGAACTCACATACCGATAAGTATTGAGTCAAATGAGCGTTTGTGAGGTATTCCTCAACAAAATTCGGCAGTTTCAGATGGATGGTTGGAGATAACCCCGTCATGATGTGACTCAAGTCTGTTTGCCTCAAGTGAAACTCAATACTTATCGGTATGTGAGTCCACACTCTCTGGTAAGAGTGCCAATTTTATCATATGGTGGTGGATCTCACAATCGACAGGCGAAGTTCTAACTCTACTGTGCCCTCACATGGGTGTCTTTTCTTCTACTTCAGTGATTTCATCTTTATGGTGGACTATTTTTCATATGATTATATATTTGTAATATCAGAATTCTTTTTGATCACAGCATGGTTTCTCATTATTTATTAATTGAATTATTGTTGATTGGCTCTAATAATTGATTTTTTTGCATTACCTCATTGCCAGTTTGTTCATTTTATCAATTTGTCGCAATTCATTGAGTGCTGCACTATTTATTTGTTATTTGTAAAAAAATGTTGGAAACCATTTAATCATTTTCCTTTCACTTCACAATTATGTGCCACTTTGTGCTGGTCTAGCACAGTGGTCTCCAAACTGCGGCCCGGGGGCCAGATGTGGCCCTCTGCTTGCCTATATCTGGCCCTTGGGGCACTACTTCACCAACTGACACCAACGATGGAGCACTGTTCCACCTACTAACACCATCAATGAGGCACTATTCTTCTCATTGATATCAACAATGGGGCACTATTCCTTCCATCAAAACCAATGATGGGGCACTGATGCCGGAGCATGTTCTACTCCCACTGGCCACCCTCCGGCCCCCTTAAAGCCTGAAGGTCTGTAAACTGACCCTTTGCCTAGAAAGTTTGGAGACCCCTGGTCTAGCACATAAAATCCCAATAAAAAACAATTATGTTTTTGGTTGTAACATGACAAAATGTGGAAAATTTCAAGAGGTATGAATACTTTTTCAAGGCACGTTACTTGGTCTTTAAGAACCTTTAAAACTGAATTCATGGGCAGTTCAGAGATCACACATATTATTGCAAAAATAAAAAATAAAAAAAAAAGTTAAATATAATCTTCTGTAATTTGTTATTAATAAAGTTGTATCAGAAGTCACATTGGCCACATGTGATAAGTGACATTATCTTGTCTGTTTTATTAATGCTTGTCTCTTTTATTCTGTAGTTATATGATAATCATCCTTTAATTTTCATGTGCAATAAAGCTCCTGAGGAAGCGGCGAATATGATCCGCGAAACATGTCGAGCATTCAACATACAGATGATGAAAATGATTCAGCTGTCACAACTTGATGTGACTTCAGAACCAAGGAACGTTCATTATCATTGATTTTTAATACTTGTATACATGTGTATTTTTTATAATAAAAATGATTATTTTATCGACGACTGTTTACTACATTTGGTATACAGTACCATTAAAGTCCACTACAGCCTCTCCCCTTTAAAAAAACTCTCTTACCAGGGGCGTTACTCTGTTCAGCGCTGAACTGGCAAGCAGTTGCAGCTGCAGTGTTGAACTGATTGCCCATAGAGATTCTCCGCATTATCCTGTCCTCTCTTGCATTTGTCTTTCGTGGACGACCAGCCTTCTTGGGGGGCTTGAATACATACCACCCAACGTTCTGTGATGGGAATGAGGGGAGGGACATCTATTGGCAAAAGTATGTAGGCACAGGACACCCCCCCCCCCCCCTTAAAAGGAGAATTATACACACAAGACATTATTAGTAAAACCCACAAGTGCTTTTTTACCACTGCTATTCCTTTATACTGGCTTTTGAAGTGTACAAAGCGCAGCAATTTAGAAATTGGATGTAAGGTTTAGCCCTGGGAAACCAGGGCCGCTGATAAGCCAGTAAACTGGCCCTGTTGTACTGGGCCCGGCTTTCTGATCTCAGCAGGGGGGCCCGGGCAGTAAGCGCAGAATTAAAAAAAAAAAAAACTGTCATGTTAAATTACACACACCCCCCCCCCGGCCATTCCTACTACCTTAGGGGGGTGTATCATTTCCATTTTCTGGGCCCCTCTCTAATGATGTGCTGGTGGGACTGGAGGGACTTTTTTTTCATTTTCGGGTGCATGTCTATTCTGCGCCACGCACGCTTAGCGTGTTCTGGTGGCTTGCTTGGCTCAAATCCCAGCCGCCTGCCTATCGCCTTCCCTGGCGGAGTGATCTTCCGCTGCTCAGCTCGGCTCCCTACTTAGTAGTGGGGCCCGAGACAGAGAGTGAGAGGCTGAGACACGGGCAGGGCAGGCAGAGACCGCTGACACAAGGTCCAGGAGCAGAGGGGAAGCGGATCGGGGCAGCTTCAGCACATGGGGTGAATATTGAATATACTGCATTGCACTGTCTGCAGCACATTACTAGGGATGGTGTCTACTGTAGATCATATAACACACAGGCAGCACAGCAGTCAGCAGGTTCTTTGTCACAGTGTGTCACATTTTGTGAACTTATTGGTCATAAGTTAACAAGGTCAGCACCCAACAGCCATGGCATGTGTGACAGAGCCAGCCAAAGCCATGATAAGAGTGCCTGCTGCCTGTGTGTTATAATGCTGATGACCTTAACCTGCCTGTGTTGCTGTGTGTTATGAAGGCTTCTTTCACACAGAGTGGAATCCGCTTGTTCAGCAGGTGATCTGTCCACTGATCCCCCACTGAGCGGAGTGGGCAGATGACAGGTCTGTGTCTGCTCAGCCTGTGCACAGAGGGCACAGATCGCACTGCGATCTGCAAACTGATCTGGGGGTGTCATTAACTTTGTATTGACACCTGCAGAGGGAAGTGTGAACTGCCTGCGAGGGGTTCTCGCATCACAGCAGTGTAAAAAATAGGACACAAGTCTGTTTACATGCATTGCTCTATAGAAGTGAATGGAGGGTCAGACCAGGTCCGCCTGAAAAATGGACAGGCAGACCTGATCAGACCTGTCGTGTAAACCCACCCCTAACCTTTTACCCTTAACTGCTTTCCGCCCGCCTTCAGTACATTTACTGGGATAGGGTGACATGTGCAGGTCAGGGGCGGGGTTGAGGGTGGGGCTAAATGGGGCCCCATCAAGTACGCTGTACAGGGCCCCATGATTTCTATCGGCGGCCCTGTGTGAAACACTTCTTGATAGACAAGTAGTGCATTTTATATACAACTATATAGATCAGACCAAAACGAGGGACAAAATGAGGAGGAAAGAGGGACAGAGGGACTTTGTTCCAAATCAGGGACAGTTGGAAGCTATGTGAATGAGTTTAAGACACTGTAAAGAATCAGATGCAATATTCTAGAAATTACAGATTTGGACGACAAATTTCTTTTGCTATGGCTGAAAGGGTCATCCCTTTGGCGTTCATCTGGACAACCTGCCACCGAAAGGGTTTCAGTCACTTTAGAACGGCTCACCAAGTCAGTGAAAACTGGAAAGTTAGGCTGCCGGTTAATTAACTGCTTACGGACCACCCGCCGTCATTATACGGTGACATTTTGAAGAGGAATATTGTTGTTATGGCAGCAGCTAGCTGCCATAACCCTGGTATCATCTTCTTCAGCGGGCGGTCCGCTTTCAGATAAAAGTGGCCTCTGTGGCAGATTCGCCGCAAGATCACTTTAATCGGCAGTGGGAAAGGGCCACACCCCTGTGCTCGGGTGCCCTCCGCTGCTTACCGGAACCGCCGGCAGCGGAGGAGATGATCGCATCCTCTCCCCTCTGTGGTATGGAGCCGAATGAGGGGAAGATGGCCCCCACCCAGCTCCATACCATTGCAGGGCAGCAATGTCGAAACGTCACTTCCGCCCATAGCTCTTAAAGGGGACATATTTTTTATTTAATTTTTTTCGAACAATATGTTTATTTATTTTTTTTTATTGCATTTTAGTGTAAATATGAGATGTGAGGTCTTTCTGACCCCAGATCTCACATTTAAGAGGTCCGGTCATGATTTTTTTCTAGTACAAGGGATGTTTAATGGTGTTCAAACCACACATATGAGGTATCACCGCGATTGTTAGAGTGAGAGCAATAATTCTAGACCTAGGTCTCCTCTGACTCAAAACATACAACCTGTAAAAAAAAATTGAAACGTCGCCTATGGAGATTTTTAAGGGTAAAAGTTTGTCGCCATGCTACGAGCGGGCGCAATTTTGAAGCATGACATATTGGGTATCAATTTACTTGGCGTAACATTATCTTTCACAATGTAAAAAAAGTTGGGCTAACTTTACTGTCGTCTTATTTTTTAATTTAAAAAAGTGCGCTTGTAAGACTGCTGCACAAATATGGTGTGACAAAAAGTATTGCAATGACCGCCATTTTATTCTCTAGGATGTTAGAAAAAATATATATATAAATGTTTGGGGGTTCTAAATAATTTTCTAGCAAAAAAAAAAAGAAAAAAAAAAAAGAGTTTAACTTGTAAACAACATATTTGAAAAATAGGCGCGGTCCTTAAAAGCAGAGGTCCGCCCACCACTGCAAAAATTAAAAGCCAGCAGCTACACATACTGCAGCTGCTGACTTAATAATCGGACACTTACCTGTCCTGGAGTCCAGTGATGTCGGCACCGCAGCGGTTTCCATCAGCTGTCGAGTGCATGCCGCCTCCATTGCGAGTAAAGGAACCCGGCAGTGTAGCCTTTCGGCTTCACGCCGGGAACCTTACTGCGCATGCGCAAGGCTCTGCTCCTCTCTCCTACTGGCCTGGCGACAGGGGGAGGAGGAAGCCCCAGCCATGACGTCAATACCCGAGGCTCCCGGAAGTGGCGAAGGCATACCTGTGAAAGACAGGTATGCTGTCACCCCCCCAAAAGTGTTAAATGTGGCACCGGAGGGGGGAGGAGTACAATGAGCGGAGCTTCCACTTTTTGGTGGAACTCCGCTTTAAGTGGTTCAAGAAATTAGCACAAGGTGCCAGATTAACACCAATAACTGGGAGGTATCTGAAAGTGTTCTCTAATTTTGATCAATGTTATTTTTCAGATCTCATTAAAGTTTTATATTCTGTGCTTTAAAAAATATGTAACAAACCTGCTCTTTTACTCCTGTTTCAAATAGGACTAAGCAGTGACCTTGAAATTTAGGAAATTGTATGTTGTTGAGGAGTACATTAGCCTTGATATAGAATATTGTGTAAAGTGTAATTGTTGGCACTCTCTTACACTACAATATAAAATTATTATTTAACCACTTGACCACTGGGCACTTAAACCCCCTTCCTAACCAGACCAATTTTCAGCTTTCGGTGCTCTCACACTTTGAATGACAATTACTCAGTCATACAACACTTTACCCATATGAAATTTTTATCCTTTTTTTCACACAAATAGAGCTTTCTTTTGGTGGTATTTAATCACCGTTGGGTTTTTTATTTTTTGCGCTATAAAAGAAAAAAGACTGAAAATTTGGTAAAAAAATGAATTTTTCTTTGTTTCTGTTATAAAATTTAGCAAATTAGTAATTTTTCTTCGTAAATTTTGGCCAAAATTTATACCGCTACATATCTTTGGTAAAAATAAGTACAACTTGGTGTATATTATTTGGTCTTTGTGAATGTTAGAGAGTCCAAAAGCTACGGTGCCAATATCTGAAAATTGATCACACCTGAATTACTGACGGCCTATCTAATTTCTTGAGACCCTAACATGCCAGAAAAGTACAAATACCCCTCAAATGACCCCTTTTTGGAAAGAAGACATTCCAAGGTATTTAGAAAGATGCATGGTGAGTTTTTTTGAAATTGTCATCTTTTCCCACAATTCTTTGCAAAATCAAGATTTTTTTTTTTCTTTTTTTTTTTTCACAAAATTGTCATATTAGAAGGTTATTTCTCACACACAGCATATGCATACCACAAATTACACCCCAAAACACATTCTGCTATTACTCCCGAGTATGGCGATACCACATATGTGAGACTTTTACACAGCGTGGCCACATACAGAGGCCCAACATGCAGGGAGCACCTCCAGGCGTTCTGGAGCGCCCAGGCCAATTCTGACATTTCTCTCCTACATGTAAAAATCATCATTTATTTGCTAGAAAATTACATAGAACCCCAAAACATTATATATATTTTTTTTAGCAAAGACCCTAGAGAATACAATGGTGGTTGTTGCAACTTTTTATCTCGCACGGTATTTGTGCAGCAATTTTTTGAACGCGTTTTTTTGGGGAAAGAAACAGTTTTGTGCTTTAAAAAAAAACAAAACAGTAAAGTTAGCCCAATGTTTTTGCATAATGTGAAAGATGAAGTTACGCCGAGTAAATAGATACCCAACATGTCACCCTTCAAAATTGCACACGCTTGTGGAATGGTGCCAAACGTCGCTACTTAAAAATCTCCATAGGTGACGCTTTAAAATTTTTTCCTGGTTACATGTTTTGAGTTACAGAGGAGGTCTAGGGCCAAAATTATTGTTCTCGCTCTACCGATCGCAGCGATACCTCACATGTGTGGTTTGAACACCGTTTTCATATGTGGGCGGGACTTAGGTATGTGTTCGCTTCTGCATGCGAGCACACGGACATGGGCGCTTTAAAAATTTTTTTTTTTTTTTTTATTGTTTATTTTACTTTATTTATTTTAGTTTGACACTTTCCCCCCCCCCCAAAAATTTTTTTGATCACTTTTATTTCTATTACAAGGAATGTAAACATCCTTGTAATAGGAATATGGCATGACAGGTCCTCTTTACAGTGAGATATGGGGTCAATAAGACCCCACATCTCACCTCTAGGCTGGGAAGCATGAAATAATAATAAAAAAAAAACGATCTTGGCTTCGATCGTAGCGGTGAGTCGGTAGAAGCATCGGAGGGTGGCGGGAAGGGGGGGGCGTCCCCTCTCGCCTCCCATAAGAATGATCAAGCAGTGGAACAGCAGCTATGATCATTCCTATGTTGTAGGAAATCGCCGGCTGAAAAAGCTGATATCTGAATGATGCCTGTAGCTGCACCCATCATTCAGATATACCCGCTCAAAGTCAAGGACGTCATATGACTGTGGGCGGGAACTGGTTAAAAATTGCGGAGTATTGCGGGCTATTGCAGAGTATTGCGGGCTATATTGCAGAGTATTGCCGGAGTATTGCCGGGTATATTGCAGAGTATTGCCGGGTATATTGCAGAGTATTGCCGGGTATATTGCAGAGTATTGCCGGGTATATTGCAGAGTATTGCCGGGTATATTGCAGAGTATTGCGGGGTATATTGCAGAGTATTGCGGGGTATATTGCAGAGTATTGCGGGGTATATTGCAGAGTATTGCGGGGTATATTGCAGAGTATTGCCCGGGTATATTGCAGAGTATTGCCCGGGTATATTGCAGAGTAGTGCCCGGGTATATTGCAGAGTAGTGCCCGGGTATATTGCAGAGTATTGCAGGGTGTTATGCAGAGTATTGCAGGGTGTTATGCAGAGTATTGCAGGGTGGTATGCAGAGTATTGCAGGGTGGTATGCAGAGTATTGCAGGGTGGTATGCAGAGTATTGCAGGGTGGTATGCAGAGTATTGCAGGGTGGTATGCAGAGTATTGCAGGGTGTTATGCAGAGTATTGCAGGGTGGTATGCAGAGTATTGCAGGGTGTTATGCAGAGTATTGCAGGGTATAGTGCAGAGTATTGCAGGGTGTTATGCAGAGTATTGCAGGGTGTTATGCAGAGTATTGCAGGGTGTTATGCAGAGTATTGCAGGGTGTTATGCAGAGTATTGCAGGGTATTATGCAGAGTATTGCAGGGTGTTATGCAGAGTATTGCAGGGTGTTATGCAGAGTATTGCAGGGTGTTATGCAGAGTATTGCAGGGTGGTATGCAGAGTATTGCAGGGTGTTATGCAGAGTATTGCAGGGTGGTATGCAGAGTATTGCAGGGTGGTATGCAGAGTATTGCAGGGTGGTATGCAGAGTATTGCAGGGTGGTATGCAGAGTATTGCAGGGTGGTATGCAGAGTATTGCAGGGTGGTATGCAGAGTATTGCAGGGTGTTATGCAGAGTATTGCAGGGTGGTATGCAGAGTATTGCAGGGTGGTATGCAGAGTATTGCAGGGTGGTATGCAGAGTATTGCAGGGTGGTATGCAGAGTATTGCAGGGTGGTATGCAGAATATTGCAGGGTGTTATGCAAAGTATTGCAGGGTGGTATGCAGAGTATTGCAGGGTGTTATGCAGAGTATTGCAGGGTGTTATGCAGAGTATTGCAGGGTGGTATGCAGAGTATTGCAGGGTGGTATGCAGAGTATTGCAGGGTGGTATGCAGAGTATTGCAGGGTGTTATGCAGAGTATTGCAGGGTGGTATGCAGAGTATTGCAGGGTGTTATGCAGAGTATTGCAGGGTGTTATGCAGAGTATTGCAGGGTGTTATGCAGAGTATTGCAGGGTGTTATGCAGAGTATTGCAGGGTGTTATGCAGAGTATTGCAGGGTATTATGCAGAGTATTGCAGGGTATTATGCAGAGTATTGCAGGATGTTATGCAGAGTATTGCAGGGTTGGCTGAGCATTGAGGGATGGATGGATGTGACTGCAAATGTCACTGAGCACCGCTGTGGGCACTACACATGCAGCCCACAGCGGTGCTGCCATCCGATCCCTCCCCCTCTCCCCTCGCACTGTACCGATCGGTACAGAGAGGGGAGGGAGGAACCGGCGTCATCAGATGACGCCGGTCTGTTGACATGTGATCGCTCCGTCATTTGACGGAACGATCACGTGGTAAACGGCCGCGATCAGCGGCTATTTACCGTAATCCGTGATGCGCCGGGTCCTCTGGACCCGGCGGTCACGGATGTTCCCGAGTGCGCGCCCCAGGGGGCGCGCGGGAGCATCGTTCTGGAATCACGTCCATGGACGTCCACCCAGAACTAGCCGACCGCGCTGTTGCCGTCTTTCGGCAATGGCCCGGTCGGCAAGTGGTTAATTAAATTTACATTACAGATAAGGATCAAATCACTCAATTGTAAATCTCCCCAATAATAGGAATATTGTATATAAATGTGAATTTCCGAAACATGTCGGGATGTATGCTGTAAATCTATCCGCCTGACCTCAACTTGATTCAGGCAGTGGATTGTGAGCCTTGGGTTGAGATAGATAGAGATATATATATATATATATATATAGTTGGAGCCCAATGTCCGATATGGACATAGATAACATTTGTAGTTAACATAAGAGTTACCATCGGAAATAGACCTGGAAGTGTGGACTTACCATATGAAATGGACCTGAAAGTGTGCCTTGGTCTAATGGCCGGTATGCCAAAATAAGGGGGCATACCCTGGTTTAAGAAATGATTATTCTGTAAGAGAAATGAATGAAATGAATAGTTGAGAAATGCTGTGAAATGGGGATGGGAGGGTGGGTATCGCGCACAGGAAACCGACAAGCACCACAGGTGAGCGGGCTGCTTAAATACCCCCCGGGCTCCTCCCATAAATTCAGGCCACCATACTGGCCTTCCTACTTATGGTTGGAGCCCTATGTCCGATATGGACATAGATAACATTTGTAGTTAACATAAGAGTTACCATCGGAAATAGACCTGGAAGTGTGGACTTACCATATGAAATGGACCTGAAAGTGTGCCTTGGTCTAATGGCCGGTATGCCAAAATAAGGGGGCAAAAACATTCAGGTAGGGGTATAATTTTTAATTGGTTTTCAGGTATTCATTGAGCCAATTTGGAAAATGCCTGTGCCATCTCTACTTGAGGATTGGGTATATACCGGGCGAAGCAGGCTGATTTGCATCTGCCTAGTCTTTTGATGACGTGGTCTGGAACCCCGTGGCGGGATGCTGCGGAGGCTGCTCCGATGCGGAAGGAGTGTCCGGAGTACTGACTGGGGTTAAGGTGAAGATTACGGAGAAGTAACCTTATGTGTTTTACAAACTGACAGGCGTTTAAGGGTTTAACTGGGAATGGTAGAAGAGGACTGGTGTCCAATTGTTCAGGCAGGAGTGAGAGGAGACGATTAAGTACGGTGACTGGAGACTAGCTGTTATTGGTTCTGTAGAGGTGAATGTCCACTCCAGAGCCTGTTTGCTGAGTTTTAGAAACCTCGAAGTGAAGGATGAAATGGTCTTGGTGGCGAAGCAAGTGCCGTCTGCACAATACTTGGTCTGTGGGGTTGTTATGGGTGAATTCGCCAGGTCGCCAGAACCCGTAGTAAGCCAAATATATGGCTGCTTGTAGGACCGTGCTGGGCAGCAGACCGAATGGTGAGGTAGCCAGAATAGTCGACATATCCCTGAAGATGGGCCCCGTAATGGGTAAGCGCTTGGTGCTGATCACTGGTTGTTGTTTCTGAATGCCCCTTAGGATGGCTCGTATAGCGTGTGATGAGAACAGTGAAGATTATGTGGGTCTTCCAGGGTCACGAAATGTTGTACGCCGGCTAGGTATAGCCGAATGGTATTGTAAGATAAGGCCAGCTGAGTGTGGCAGTATGAAATGAAGGCCAGTACCTGTTTGACATCTGTTGGTCCTTTACAGCAGGATGTGAGAATTTACTGAACGCCTTCCAAGCTGTCTGGTAGGCTTTGAGTGTGTTATGAGAGAGTGAGTGATTGATGAGCTGCGTTGCTCCTTGTAAATGTTGAACTAGTCCAGGGTCAGTTGTGACCAGACTGGGATAGGGGCCGACACTGGATCGGCTCCGGGAACCTGTTTGAAAAGAGGTGTAGTTAAAACGTGACAGTGCGTCAGCGGCTAAATTGTATCTGCCTGGAATAAATGCACAGTGTATGTTAAACTGATGCTGTAAGGACAGTTGTACCAATCTGTGCAGGAAGGACATGACTGCTAGGGACTTGGACCTGCCTTTGTTGATGATGTCTGCCGTGGCCTGATTGTGGTGATGAAGATTACTGTTTGCCCTGTCCAATGGTGACCCCAGAGTTGTGCAGCTGCCACTATGGGATAGAGTTCAAAGAGGGAAGATGTTTGAATAAAGCCGGGTATCAACAGTATCTGTTGAGGCCAGGATCCTGAAAACCAATGATGGCCAAAAATTGCAGCGAAACCTGTGGTGGCTGCAGCGTCTGTCACCACCTGGCGTGCAGTCCCCTGAGGGACTGCACGCTGCCGCTCTGAGACCGGGGAAGGTGACAGAGGGGCCGTGAAGTCTTAGCTGCCGGCCTGTAACATGGTTGATCTGATGAGACTATCCTGCCTTTGAGCTCGTATATATATTATTTTTTCTTTGGTTGACTGCAACCTATTGGGGGTGACATGAATTTCAAGTTTTTCCTTGATTCCTTGAGTCATACTTACCCAACTTATTTCTTGCCATTTTTTTTTTTTTTTTTACCTGGGGGGATATCGTCCAACCTGGTGCAGGGTGGACCTACTGACTTTGACTGACCTAAAGGAAAATGAAGGTGATAATTCGTGAAGCGTTTGCTGACTTCCTTGAAGCAATGACTTGTATGGTGCTTGCAACCTTGTGACAATGAAATTATTTTGAAATGTTTGCCTTGATAATGAAATGAGTGAACTCCATGACAGATGTCCGGCCCGGTCGTGTCGTGACTGATCCGACCGTGAACCAGGCTCTGGAGCATGTACTGAAATGAGGCAACTGAAGAACATTGGTGCACACCGGGACGAATCGGTGCCTGTTTGATGCATCTGGATTCGAATCGGAGCGCAGTATGAAATGAAATGAGAGAAATGTTTACCTTGACCGAGGCTCGAATTGGTTGTGCCGTATTTTTCGACTGGCAACGAACCGAGCTCTGGTATAGGTATAGATATGGCCGAAACAAGTGAGGCATTCCGTGACGAATCGGTGCATCTCAGATGCGACTGGTTTCGAAACGGTGATGCGCTGTGGGAGTGAAATGGTAGTAATTGCATGACAGAGATGCGGATCAGTCGCCCGATATCTGCGACTAGCTATGATCCGGACTCTGGAGCATGTTTCAGAAATGAGGCCGAGCCCTGGGGCACGCCGTAACGAATTGGTGCATGGAGGATGCGACTGGATTCGAAGCGGAGCGCGGTAAGTGCAGGTGTAACATATCGTTTGCCATGACGGAGGCGCGAATCGGTCGTGCTGTTGTAGCGACTGACTACGAATCGGACTCCGGAGCATGTACTGAAATGTGGCCAATCCTGGGGCACGCCGAGACGAATCGGTGCATTTCCATGCGACTGAATTCATGTCGGACGTGACTCTGGAGCATGTACTGAAATGCGGCCGTGACTACTGGGGCACACCGGAGCGAATCGGTGCATCTTTTAGGTGCGACTGGATTCGAATCGGAGCGCGGTAGGTGACTGAAATGAGAAATGATTGAAATGTTAGAAATGAGTTTAGAAATGTTTCAGAAATGAGAAATGAGTGGTATCGAACTGATTTGATTCGATAGATTTGCGAATTGCGACTCGCTATGGCTGTCTACAGACGTATATTAAAATTTCCGACATACTAGAAATGAAGCGACGTCTGCGTCGCGGTGGTTTCCTCGGGTAAGGTGAAATGGTAACATAACGATAGTACGAGTAGTACCATAAATTCAGGCCACCATACTGGCCTTCATATATATATATATATATATATATATATATATATTATATTATATTATATTATATTATATTATATTATATTATATTATATTATATTATATTATATTATATTATATTATATTTATATATATATATATATATATATATATATATATATATATATATATATATATATATATATATATATATGTATAT
>JBBGZY010002418.1:170000-185000 GCA_037952925.1 Lithobates clamitans
GCCACCCTGAATACCTGGGGGGGCAGGAATTCAGGGGGCAGGGTCCAGTGGACACTTGGAGACCAAGACTTCCCTCATATCGGGGACCAAGGGAATACACTTGAGACGCAAGGGAGGACTATCAAGATATGGGGCCAGAGAAACCACCCAGGAATGTGGATTAGAAGAGAGGAAGAAGACAAGAGGCAAATGAAGAGGGAAAAAGAAAAGAGTATTAGGAAACAGAATTTTTAATTCGAGTACAGTCACACAGAAGAACCAACGTCATTGCATCAATTCCGGTTTCTGGTCCGTGGAACGCACAGCATCCCGGGCATATTGGTTACATGCCACTCCTATATCTATGCAAGTGTGTTTTTGGCTATTTTTTTTCTAAATAAAAAATATATATACGGATTCACGCAATGAGGAAAGTACTACAAGTGGTGGTCCTACCCTAGATAAATTCTTGCGTATCCTCTCATGTGTACCAATCTGGAGGATTTTAGGAAAAGGAGTTATTGCCTAATAACAAGGGTTTTCTTTATAATAAAAACCAAAAATCTGTGATTTTTTTTTTTTTTTGTTGCTTTCTTGGGTGGGTGTATGGAGCCATCTTTCATGTGAACCACCTTGGAGGACGATTATGAAAAAATAGAAGACTAAAGATGTGGTAGTGTCATAGGCTGCTGGTTGAAAGTGTAGAAGACCTCACCAGATCCAGCTGTCAAGAAAGGCGTAGACTGAAGACCCAAACAGGACCTTTGAAAGTAATTAGTGTGGATTGCAGATCCATAGAATAATCCGATCGCCTTAAGGGGTCAGGAAGGAATTTTTTCCCTATTGGGGCTCATGCTTCAGAAGGGTTTTTCGCCTTCCTCTGGATAACATTGTGAATTGTAAATCCAGGGAGTAATCTGATCGCCTTAAGGGGTCAGGAAGGGATTTTTTCCCTATCAGGGCCCATGCTTCAAAATGTATTTTTGCCTATGTGTGATTGACATGTTAACAATTAAAACCAATAAAATGGTTCCAGTACAAGTCTGGGCTTTAAAAAAAAAAAAAAAAAAAACTATTGTTGTGTATTTTATTTTTACGGCTGTAAAATATTTTTCTTGGCTCTTTATTATATATATATATATTTTCTTTATGGGAGGCAAATATTAGATTTGATTTGCATTTTACGCTAACAATTTGGAATTAAAAAAAAAGTGTCACTGCTCTGATGGGAGGCGAATAAGCTGCATTTTGTTTTGTATTTGGTTCTGTTATGGATTTGTGGTTAAGGCCACTTCTTGTCCTTTATATAGGAATATGATGGCCTGAGAGGGAGCGCTGCCCTCCTGAGCGGATGTCATAATTTTTCCTCCCGGCATCAAACCGCGCTGCAGTGCGGTCACACGCTTTGTTCACCGGACACAGTGGATGAAAAATCAGTGTACCCAGGCTGCTGACTGTACCATGTGATCACTGTGACCAATCACAGCAGATCACATGGCAATTACACAATGAATGGCTTCAATTCATCGTATACTATTATGTCAATCTTTGTGATTGGTCAATGCACGAATGGATTGCTTGTAAGCGTTATCAGGGTTATAAGTAATCACAATGGGCAAAAAAAAATAAATCTTGATCACCTCCCCAGAGTAGTACTCTGTACTGCTCTGGTCACAGTATTAAAAAAAAAAAAAAAAAAAGTGTAATAAAAAAATAATAAAAATAAATAAATGAATAAATAAAAAAAAAAGTGTAATAAAAAATAATAAAAATAAATAAAAGT
Source organism: Lithobates clamitans (assembly GCA_037952925.1). Classification (NCBI taxonomy): domain Eukaryota; kingdom Metazoa; phylum Chordata; class Amphibia; order Anura; family Ranidae; genus Lithobates; species Lithobates clamitans. The sequence continues at coordinate 171,763 of JBBGZY010002418.1, forward strand.
GTAATAAAAAATAATAAAAATAAATAAATGAATAAAAAAAAAGTGTAATAAAAAATAATAAAAATAAATAAATAAAAAAAGTGTAATAAAAAATATTAAAAATAAATAAATGAATAAATAAAAAAAAGTGTAATAAAAAATAATAAAAATAAATAAATAAAAAAAAAGTGTAATAAAAAATAAATAAATAAATGAATAAATAAATAAATAAAAAAAGTGTAATAAAAAAAATAAAAAAAAATAAAAAAAAGTGTAATAAAAAATAATAAAATAAATAAATAAATAAAAAAAAGTGTAATAAAAAATAATAAAAAGTGTAATAAAAAATAATAGAAAGTGTAATAAAAAATAATAAAAATAAATAAATAAATGAATAAATAAAAAAAAGTGTAATAAAAAATAATAAAAATAAATAAAAGTGTAATAAAAAATAATAAAAATAAATAAATGAATAAAAAAAAAGTGTAATAAAAAATAATAAAAATAAATAAATAAAAAAAAGTGTAATAAAAAATAATAAAAATAAATGAATAAATAAAAAAAAGTGTAATAAAAAATAATAAAAATAAATAAATAAAAAAAAAGTGTAATAAAAAATAAATAAATAAATGAATAAATAAATAAATAAAAAAAGTGTAATAAAAAAAATAAAAATAAATAAAAAAAAGTGTAATAAAAAATAATAAAATAAATAAATAAATAAAAAAAAGTGTAATAAAAAATAATAAAAAGTGTAATAAAAAATAATAAAAATAAATAAATAAATGAATAAATAAAAAAAAGTGTAATAAAAAATAATAAAAATAAATAAATAAATGAATAAATAAAAAAAGTGTAATAAAAAATAATAAAAATAAATAAATGAATAAATAAAAAAAAAAGTGTAATAAAAAATAATAAAAATAAATAAATAAAAAAAAGTGTAATAAAAAATAATAAAAATAAATAAATGAATAAATAAAAAAAGTGTAATAAAAAATAATAAAAATAAATAAATGAATAAATAAAAAAAACGTGTAATAAAAAAATAATAAAAATAAATAAATAAATGAATAAATAAAAAAAAAAGTGTAATAAAAAATAATAAAAATAAATAAATAAATGAATAAATAAAAAAAAAAGTGTAATAAAAAAGAAATAAATAAATGAATAAATAAATAAATAAATAAATAAATTAAAAAAAAAAAAAAAAGGTAACAAAATTGAAAATTATTAATATATATATATTTTTTTTTTTACATACTGTCACCAGTCAGTGTCCCTGACCACCGCCACCCCAATTATATGCTTGCAGTGGTGATGGCACGTAAAAAAATTGTGAACATTTAAAAAAAATTACAAATTTTAAAAAACTCGCCATTACAAAGAAATGAAGGGTCTATAATTTTTATTATAGGTGTATTTTAAATGATAGAGACAGAATATCAACCAAAAATCCACAAAAAACAAATGATACAAAGGTTATAAATTGAGTAGCAGTTCAGTGAGTAGAAGAAGTGTTTGGTCCCCTACCAACCAACAATAATTCTGGCTCCCACAGACTGGCTACAGTATGTGCCCATCTGCTACACAGATTAGTCCTGTCACTTTAACCTCTTGCTTACTGGGCATCTAAACCCCCCTCCTGCCCAGACCAATTTTCAGCTTTCAGCGCTGTCACACTTTGAATGACAATTGCGCGGTCATACAACACTGTACTCAAATGAAATTATCATTTTTTTCCCACAAATGGAGCTTTCTTTTGGTGGTATTTAATCACCACTGGGGTTTTGTTTTTTTGCTTAACAAACAAAAAAATACAAAAATTTTTGAAAAACAAAAAACAAAAAAACATGTTTCATAGTTTGTTATAAAATTTTGCAAACAGGTAATTTTTCTCCTTCATTGATATTTGCTGATGAGGCGGCACTGATGGGCACAGATAAGGCGACACTGATGGGCACTGATAAGGCGGCCCTGATGGGTGGCACTGGTAGGTGGTATTGATAGGCAACACTGGTGATGATGCAGTGATTGGTGATTTATAGGTGCAGTGTGGGCACTGATAGGTGGCACTGGTGGGCAATGGTAGGCGGCACTGGTGGGCACAGAAGCCTCTCCATGATCGGGACCGATGTCCCTCTCGCAGCCGCCGGTGATAGGGAAGCTGGTCAGAGTTGATGGGAAGATGGATGGAGCCAAATACAGGGCAATCTTAGAAGAAATCCTGTTAGAGTCTGCAAAAGACTTGAGACTGGGGAGGAGGTTCACCTTCCAGCAGGACAACGACACTAAACATACAGCCAGAGAAACAATGGGATGGTTTTGATCAAAGCATATTCATGTGTTAGAATGGCCCAGTCATTGTGAGATGCACCACCATATGATAAAATTGGCATGCTTACCAGAGAGTGTGAACTCACGTACCGATAAGTATTGAGTCAAATGAGCGTTTGTGAGGTATTCCTCAACAAAATTCGGCAGTTTCAGATGGATGGTTGGAGATAACCCCGTCATGATGTGACTCAAGTCTGTTTGCCTCAAGTGAAACTCAATACTTATCGGTATGTGAGTCCACACTCTCTGGTAAGAGTGCCAATTTTATCATATGGTGGTGGATCTCACAATCGACAGGCGAAGTTCTAACTCTACTGTGCCCTCACATGGGTGTCTTTTCTTCTACTTCAGTGATTTCATCTTTATGGTGGACTATTTTTCATATGATTATATATTTGTAATATCAGAATTCTTTTTGATCACAGCATGGTTTCTCATTATTCATTAATTGAATTATTGTTGATTGGCTCTAATAATTGATTTTTTTGCATTACCTCATTGCCAGTTTGTTCATTTTATCAATTTGTCGCAATTCATTGAGTGCTGCACTATTTATTTGTTATTTGTAAAAAAATGTTGGAAACCATTTAATCATTTTCCTTTCACTTCACAATTATGTGCCACTTTGTGCTGGTCTAGCACAGTGGTCTCCAAACTGCGGCCCGGGGGCCAGATGTGGCCCCCTGCTTGCCTATATCTGGCCCTTGGGGCACTACTTCACCAACTGACACCAACGATGGAGCACTGTTCCACCTACTAACACCATCAATGAGGCACTATTCTTCTCATTGATATCAACAATGGGGCACTATTCCTTCCATCAAAACCAATGATGGGGCACTGATGCCGGAGCATGTTCTACTCCCACTGGCCACCCTCCGGCCCCCTTAAAGCCTGAAGGTCTGTAAACTGACCCTTTGCCTAGAAAGTTTGGAGACCCCTGGTCTAGCACATAAAATCCCAATAAAAAACAATTATGTTTTTGGTTGTAACATGACAAAATGTGGAAAATTTCAAGAGGTATGAATACTTTTTCAAGGCACGTTACTTGGTCTTTAAGAACCTTTAAAACTGAATTCATGGGCAGTTCAGAGATCACACATATTATTGCAAAAATAAAAAATAAAAAAAAAAGTTAAATATAATCTTCTGTAATTTGTTATTAATAAAGTTGTATCAGAAGTCACATTGGCCACATGTGATAAGTGACATTATCTTGTCTGTTTTATTAATGCTTGTCTCTTTTATTCTGTAGTTATATGATAATCATCCTTTAATTTTCATGTGCAATAAAGCTCCTGAGGAAGCGGCGAATATGATCCGCGAAACATGTCGAGCATTCAACATACAGATGATGAAAATGATTCAGCTGTCACAACTTGATGTGACTTCAGAACCAAGGAACGTTCATTATCATTGATTTTTAATACTTGTATACATGTGTATTTTTTATAATAAAAATGATTATTTTATCGACGACTGTTTACTACATTTGGTATACAGTACCATTAAAGTCCACTACAGCCTCTCCCCTTTAAAAAACTCTCTTACCAGGGGCGTTGCTAGGTCTACAAAAGATCTGGGGCTAGAGCCCATAGCAGCCTAGTAAAGAAAGTCATACGCTTGGGCGGGCATACATATGTTTATACAGTAATATACGTACGTGTGTGTGTGTGTGTGTGTGTGTGTGTGTGTGTGTGTGTGTGTGTGTGTGTATATATATATATATATATATATATATATATATATATATATATATATATATATATATATATATATATATATATATATATATATATATATATATATATATATATATATATATATATATATATATAAACCTAGAGAGCCCCCGACTTACATCAGGGTCCTAAAGAGCCCCCCTTACATCAGGGTCCCCAGAGAGCCTCCTCCTTACATCAGAGTCCCCAGAGAGCCTCCCCCTTGCATCAGGGTCCCCAGAGAGCCCCCCACTTACGTCAGGGTCTCCAGAGAGCCCCCCTTACATTTGGGTCCCCAGAGAGCCTCCCCCTTAAATCAGGGTACCCATAGAGCCTCCCCCTTAAAACCTGGGTCCCCAGAGAGCCTCCCCCTTAAAATCAGGGTCCCCGGAGAGCCTCCCCCTTAAATCAGGGTACCCATAGAGCCTCCCCCTTAAAACCTGGGTCCCCAGAGAGCCTCCTCCTTAAAATCAGGGTCCCCAGAGAGCGTCCCCCTTAAAATCAGGGTCCCCAGAGAGCCTCCCCTCCCCTTGGGGACCCCTGCAAAGACTCGGGGATATGGGCCCCAGATTCAGGGCTTTAGCCCCAAAAGCCACCCCCTAGCAACGCCACTGCATCTTACATTTCCAGGTCGAAGGTACCATACATACGTACACATTATATTATATTATTATACACACACACACACACACACACACACACACACACACACACACACACACACACACTAGTGTAGGGGGACGAATATTTTATTACTAGGTGGGCAGTCTCCTCCAAGGAATGTCCGTGGACTAAGCAGTGATAATTTATCACTGCTTAATAAACGGACATCTCTGTGTTTCGGTGGATTTCTCGTACTGTAATAGTGTAAAGTCTCACGAGATTCCAGGATTAGGGGCCATTCTACACTGTTTGAAGTGTTTGTAGATCGCTCCACTCCTCCAAAGGAGAAGCGATCTACAAAGCTTCATAAGCAGGCACAGAGAGGGGAACGATCTCCTCTGTGAATGCTGGAGAATGGAGCAGTGAAATTTTTTCACTGCTTCATAAATGGACACCACAGTATGAAGAGACAGATCCTTACTCTGTTCAGCGCTGAACTGGCAAGCAGTTGCAGCTGCAGTGTTGAACCGATTGCCCATAGAGATTCTCCGCATTATCCTGTCCTTTCTTGCATTTGTCTTTCGTGGACGACCAGCCTTCTTGGGGGGCTTGAATACATACCACCCAACATTCTTTGATGGGAATGAGGGGAGGGACATCTATTGGCAAAAGTATGTAGGCACAGGACACCCCCCCCCCTTAAAAGGAGAATTATACACACAAGACATTATTAGTAAAACCCACAAGTGCTTTTTTACCACTGCTGTTCCTTTATACTGGCTTTTGAAGTGTACAAAGCGCAGCAATTTAGAAATTGGATGTAAGGTTTAGCCCTGGGAAACCAGGGCCGCTGATAAGCCAGTAAACTGGCCCTGTTGTACTGGGCCCGGCTTTCTGATCTCAGCAGGGGGGCCCGGGCAGTAAGCGCAGAATTTAAAAAAAAAAAAACTGTCATGTTAAATTACACACACCCCCCCCCCCCGGCCATTCCTACTACCTTAGGGGGGTGTATCATTTCCATTTTCTGGGCCCCTCTCTAATGATGTGCTGGTGGGACTGGAGGGACTTTTTTTTTCATTTTCGGGTGCATGTCTATTCTGCGCCACGCACGCTTAGCGTGTTCTGGTGGCTTGCTTGGCTCAAATCCCAGCCGCCTGCCTATCGCCTTCCCTGGCGGAGTGATCTTCCGCTGCTCAGCTCGGCTCCCCACTTAGTAGTGGGGCCCGAGACAGAGAGTGAGAGGCTGAGACACGGGCAGGGCAGGCAGAGACCGCTGACACAAGGTCCAGGAGCAGAGGGGAAGCGGATCGGGGCAGCTTCAGCACATGGGGTGAATATTAAATATACTGCATTGCACTGTCTGTAGCACATTACTAGGGATGGTGTCTACTGTAGATCATATAACACACAGGCAGCACAGCAGTCAGCAGGTTCTTTGTCACAGTGTGTCACATTTTGTTAACTTATTGGTCATAAGTTAACAAGGTCAGCACCCAACAGCCATGGCATGTGTGACAGAGCCAGCCACAGCCATAATAAGAGTGCCTGCTGCCTGTGTGTTATAATGCTGATGACCTTAACGCAGTGTTTCTCAACTCCAGTCCTCAAGGCGCACCAACAGGTCATGTTTTCAGGATTTCCACTATTTTGCACAGGTGATTTGATCAGTTTCACTGCCTTAGTAATTACCACAGCCTTTTCATCTGAGGGAAATCCTGAAAACATGACCTGTTGGTGCGCCTTGAGGACTGGAGTTGAGAAACACTGCCTTAACCTGCCTGTGTTGCTGTGTGTTATGAAGGCTTCTTTCACACAGAGTGGAATCCGCTTGTTCAGCAGGTGATCTGTCCACTGATCCCCCACTGAGTGGAGTGGGCAGATGACAGGTCTGTGTCTGCTCAGCCTGTGTACAGAGGGCACAGATCGCACTGCGATCTGCAAACTGATCTGGGGGTGTCATTAACTTTGTATTGACACCTGCAGAGGGAAGTGTGAACTGCCTGCGAGGGAGATGCGATGTGGGAACCCGTGCTGGATTCACACGGGTTCTCGCATCACAGCAGTGTAAAAAATAGGACACAAGTCTGTTTACATGCATTGCTCTATAGAAGTGAATGGAGGGTCAGACCAGGTCCGCCTGAAAAATGGACAGGTAGACCTGATCAGACCTGTCGTGTAAACCCACCCCTAACCTTTTACCCTTAACTGCTTTCCACCCGCCTTCAGTACATTTACTGGAATAGGGCGACATGTGCAGGTCAGGGGCGGGGTTGAGGGTGGGGCTAAATGGGCCCCCATCAAGTACGCTGTACAGGGCCCCATGATTTCTATCGGCAGCCCTGTGTGAAACACTTCTTGATAGACAAGTAGTGCATTTTATATACAACTATATAGATCAGACCAAAACGAGGGACAAATGAGGAGGAAAGAGGGACAGAGGGACATTGTTCCAAATCAGAGACAGTACCTCAAAATCAGGGACAGTTGGAAGCTATGTGAATGAGTTTGTGACATTGTAAAGAATCAGATGCAATATTCTAGTAATTACAGATTTGGACGAAAAACTTCTTTTGCTATGGCTGAAAGGTTCCTCCCTTTGGCGTTCATCTGGACAACCTGCTGCCGAAAGGGTTTCAGTCACTTTAGAACGGCTCACCAAGTCAGTGAAAACTGGAAAGTTAGGCTGCCAGTTAATTAACTTCTTACGAACCACCCGCCGTCATTATACGGCGGCATTTTGAAGAGGAATATTGTTGTTATGGCAGCAGCTAGCTGCCATAACCCTGGTATCATCTTCTTCAGCGGGCAGTCCGCTTTCAGATAAAAGTGGCCTCTGTGGCGGATTCGCCGCAAGATCACTTTAATCGGCAGTGGGAAAGGGCCACACCCCTGTGCTCGGGTGCCCTCCGCTGCTTACCGGAACCGCCGGCAGCGGAGGAGATGATCGCATCCTCTCCCCTCTGTGGTATGGAGCCGAATGAGGGGAAGATGGCCCCCACCCAGCTCCATACCATTGCAGGGCAGCGATGTCAAAACGTCACTTCCGCCCATAGCTCTTAAAGGGACATATTTTTTAGTTAATTTTTTTCGAACAATATGTTTATTTATTTTTTTATTGCATTTTAGTGTAAATATGAGATGTGAGGTCTTTTTGACCCCAGATCTTACATTTAAGAATTCCTGTCATGCTTTTTTTCTAGTACAAGGGATGTTTAACGGTGTTCAAACCACACATATGGAGGTATCACCGCGATTGTTAGAGCGAGAGCAATAATTCTAGACCTAGGTCTCCTCTGTGACTCAAAACATGCAACCTGTAAAAAAAATTGAAACGTCGCGTGGAGATTTTTAAGGGTAAAAGTTTGTCGCCATGCTACGAGCGGGCGCAATTTTGAAGCATGACATGTTGGGTATCAATTTACTTGGCGTAACATTATCTTTTACAATGTAAAAAAAAATTGGGCTAACTTTACTGTCGTCTTATTTTTTAATTTAAAAAAAGTGCGCTTGTAAGACTGCTGCACAAATATGGTGTGACAAAAAGTATTGCAATGACCGCCATTTTATTCTCTAGGATGTTAGAATATATATATATATATATATATACATATATACATATATATATATATATATACATATATATACATATATATATATATATATATATATATATATATATATATATATATATATATATATATATATATATAGGCCAGTATGGTGGCCTGAATTTATGGGAGGAGCCCGGGGGGTACTTAAGCAGCCCGCTCACCTGTGGTGCTTGTCGGTTTCCTGTGCGCGATATACGTTACTAGGCCGACTATTCGATATAGCAGCGTCCGCAAGTTCTTGCCTCGCAAGTTCCCGTTTTCGATACTCCGTACTCAAAACTTTCGAAGTCCGCTTTTCGTTTCTAGTTTGTACCACGCGTCTGGCTTGGCTGTCGCAGGTAAGGTCCCGTCGGACTTTTCGTTTTTACATCATGTCACAAAACCGTGAGTTCAAATTTCGTTTCACCCGCATCTCACAAACTGCAATGTATATCGCTCGCACTTTCGATATGTTACAAATTCGATAGCACAGCGACGCTGACGTCGCTTCATTTCTAGCATGTCGGTATCGATAGACAGCCATAGCCAGTCGCAAGTTGTAAATTATCAAAGCAAGTTAGTTCGATACCAATCATTTCTCATTTCTGAAACATTCCCAATCATTTCTGAAACATTCTAAACTCATTTCTGACATTTCAAATCATTTCTGAAACATTTCTAAACTCATTTCTGACATTTCAAATCATTTCTCATTTCAGTCACCTACCGCGCTCCGATTCGAATCCAGTTGCACCAAAGATGCGCCGATTCGTTCCGGTGTGCCCCAGTTATTACGGCCTCATTTCTATACATGCTCCAGAGTTACGTTATTATCAGTCAATTGTACCTCTGTCATGGTTATCATTTCATTTCCACGTATCACGTTCCGACATGAATTCAGTCGCATGAAAAATGCACCGATTCGTCTCGGCGTGCCCCAGGATTGGCCTCATTTCTATACATGCTCCAGAGTTACGTTTTATCAGTCATTTGTACCTCTGTCATGTTTATCATTTCATTTTCCATGTATCACGTCCCGACATGAATTCAGTCGCATGAAAAATGCACCGATTCGTCTCGGCGTGCCCCAGGATTGGCCTCATTTCTATACATGCTCCAGAGTTACGTTTTATCAGTCATTCGTACCTCTGTCATGGTTATCATTTCATTTCCATGTATCACGTTCCGACATGAATTCAGTCGCATAAAAAAAAAAAAAAATAAAAAAAAAAAAAAAAAATGCACCGTTTCATCTCGGCGTGCCCCAGGATCGGCCTCATTTCTATACATGCTCCAGAGTTACGTTATCAGTCATTTTGTACCTCTGTCATGGTTATCATTTCATTTCCACGTAACACGTTCCGACAGGAATTCAGTCGCATGAAAATGCACCGATTCGTCTCGGCGTGCCCAGGATTGGCCACATTTCTGATACATGCTCCAGAGTCCGGATCATAGCTAATCGCAGACATCGGGGGATTGATCCACATCTCTGTCATGCAATTTCTACCATTTCACTCCCACAACGCATCACCGTTTCGAAACCAGTCGCATCTGAGACGCACCGATTCGTCACAGCGTGCATCACTGGTTCCGATCGCATTTCATACCTATACCAGAGCTCGGTTAGTTGCCAGTCGCTAACACGGCACAACCACTTCGAGCCTCGGTCAAAACAATCATTTCTCTCATTTCATTTAATATTGCACTCCTATTCGAATCCAGATGCATCAAACAAACACCGATTCGTCCCAGGAGCACCAATATTTTCAGTTGCCTCATTTCAATACATGCTCCAGAGCCCGGTTCACGGTCGAACAAATCGTGACACGACCAGGCCGGACCTCTGTCATGCAGTTCATTCATTTCACAATCAAGGCAAACATTTCGAATCATTTCATTGTCACAAGATTGCAAGCACCATACAAATCATTGCTTCAAGTTACTTAGCAATCCCTTCACGAATTGTCACCTTTCATTTTCCTTAGGTCAGTCAAAGTTCAGTAGGTCCACCCTGCACCAGGTTGGACGATATCCCCCCAGGTAAAAAAAAAAAAAAAAAAAAGGGGGAAAGGGAGAATAAGTCGGGTAAGTATGACTCAGCGGATCAAAGAAAAACTTGAAATTCATCTCACCCCCAATAGGTTACAGTCAACCAGGAAATAAAGCTCGAGAGATCCTCACCAGAGCAACCATGTCCCAGGCCGACAGTGAAGACTTCACGGCCCCTCTGTCACCTACTCCGGTCTCAGAAAGCGGCAGCGTGCAATCCCTCAGGGGATGGACTATCCCCAAACTGACGGCAGAGCTCAGACGCAGAGGTGTCCCCTTCCCCGCCACAGCGATGAAAGGCGAGCTCTTCAAACTCCTCTTTCCCCCACCAGCAGCAGGACCCAGTACCCAACAGGCATCCCTCCAGTCCATATCATCGGCCATCTCGCAATTACACACGATGGTGTCATCTCTATCCACCTCAGTTGCAGACGTCCAAGCCAGGGTTGCACTTCTGGAGGCCCGACCGGCCACGGCTGTTCCCGACCCAACTGCAACTCAGACCTTGACACCTCTTCCTACAGGTACCTCAGGCTCATGCGCCATTGTCTACCCCTCCCATCTGGTCCCAACCAGTATCAGGAAGGACATTTTGGACGGCAAGGACATCAACCTGGCCTCTCTCCTTATCTCCGTGCATGATTTGGCAGAAAATAAGGCCTACTCCTGGGGCGATATATCGGTGGTCCTTAAAGCCAAAGACCCCAGGCTGAACCGCAAGCTGTCAGTCCCCGAATTTACCCTGGCCTTTGGCATGCTCAGAGATGTCCTGTGCTCAGCCACCCCTAGCAGGCGGGAAGAGCTGGACTTATATCTCCATACTGTGGTAGACTTGGGCCACAAGTATGGAGGTTTCGCCTTCTACGATTATCATCGTTCCTTCTCAGCCAAGGCCGCCGCCAGATTCATTCAATTCCAGATCACGACAGATTGGAGTCTCATGGACACAGAGCTCTTCTGCCGCCACTTTGCCGGCTTACGCTCACCTCTGTGTGCAATTTGCCAGTCTTCCACCCACACTGCCACCTGGTGCGCCAATACGGCGATCAGACGGCCCTTCGAGTTCCCCTCTACCTCAGGTACAGTACAGGGCCAGTCGATCCCTGAACCAACGCCTCAGGTGGACAAACTCGGACGCCCAGTCCGAACCGTGGGAGGGGCAGCCATCTGTAACAACTTCAACTATGGGTCCTGCAACTTCAGCCAATGCCGTCTACTTCACATCTGCACTTTATGCCAAAGAGCACACCCCAGGAATTTGTGTGAAGTCAAGCAACACAAGAGGGCATGACTAAGCCGAATCAACATCTTATGGTTAGGACTGTATCTCACTTCACACCCCACCCCTTCCCTGGCCACCTACCTTATCCAAGGCTTCACAGTAGGCTTTCACACCGGCCTCATTTCACTGCCCCACAGTACTCACGAATGCGCCAATCTTCGTTCGGCAGCCATCGACGAACAAGCCATAGATCAGCTCTTACAGGCAGAGGTAGATCGAGACTACGTAATAGGCCCTTTCACTTGCCCCCCTTTCAGCACATGGAGAGTCAGCCCTATTGGGCTTGTCAAGGGCAAATTCTCTAATAAATTGTGTTTGGTGTACGACTTGTCTGCGCCTCATTCTTCGCACATACCCAGTCTCAATTCCCTGATCCCCTCCGAAGAGTTTTCCCTAAAATATTCCTCCGTTGACATGGCAATACAAGCGATCATCAAAGCAGGCACAGGTGCCTGGCTCTCCAAAGCCGACATCTCGGATGCTTTCAAGCTCCTGCCCATCCACCCATCCCTTTGGTGCTGGCATGGCATCAAATGGAAGGAAGCGTATTATTTTGCTACGAAACTCACCTTCGGTTCGAAGAGTAGCCCGTGGCTCTTCGACACGTTTGCACAGTCCCTCGTTTGGATACTATTACACAAGGGTCAATGCCATGAAGTCATCCATTACCTGGATGACTTCCTACTGATAGAACCGCCCAGCAAGCCCCCAGGAGATCTCGACAAATTAGCACAAGGTGCCAGATTAACACCAATAACTGGGAGGTATCTGAAAGTGTTCTCTAATTTTGATCAATGTTATTTTTCAGATCTCATTAAAGTTTTATATTCTGTGCTTTAAAAAATATGTAACAAACCTGCTCTTTTACTCTTGTTTCAAATAGGACTAAGCAGTGACCTTGAAATTTAGGAAATTGTATGTTGTTGAGGAGTACATTAGCCTTGATATAGAATAGTGTGTAAAGTGTAATTGTTGGTACTCTCTCTCTCACACTACAATATAAAAGTATTATTCAATTAAATTTACATTACAAGGATCAAAACACCCAATTGTAAATCTCCCCGATGAAGGAATATTGTATATCAATGTTAATTTCAGAAACATGTCGGGATGTATGCTGTAAATCTATCCGCCTGACCTCAACTTGATTCAGGCAGTGGATTGTGAGCCTTGGGTTGATATATTTACCTTGTATACGATTCATTCATTGATTTATCTCAAAGTGAATTTTGTATGCCTATATATCTATTACTATTTTTCTATAATTAATAAAGTTGGCACTTATGTGCATTTTTTACATATTTCTACTTTTCATATTTTTCTGCCTAAAAAGTCCTAAGGGGCGACCTCTCATGCACTGGTTGCATATCTCTTTATTCCATTCACTTATTACAGATATTTAAATACTGCCACCTATTTTTGGACATGGACATATCTCATTGTGTGTATATTATATATATAGATAGAGATATATATATATATATATATATATATATAGATAGAGATATATATATATATATATATATATATATATATATATATATATATATATATATATAATGAGATATGTTTAAGGGCTGCAACTAACGATTATTTTCATAATCGATTAGTTGGCCGACTATTGTTTCGATTAATTAAAAAAAAAAGTATAATTAATATGTAAAGTTTAAAATA
>JBBGZY010002418.1:190000-205000 GCA_037952925.1 Lithobates clamitans
GACCGAGGGCAGCAGGACATAATCCCAATGAAGAGCCCAATGAGCTGAAAGAAGTCTTAGTGGAAAGACCAGGGGCAGCAGGACATAATCCCAATGAAGAGCCCAATGAGCTGAAAGAAGTAATCGTGGAAACACCGAGGGCAACAGGACATAATCCCAATGAAGAGCCCAATGAGCTGAAAGAAGTAATCGTGGAAACACCGAGGGCAACAGGACATAATCCCAATGAAGAGCCCAATGAGCTGAAAGAAGTAATCGTGGAAACACCGAGGGCAACAGGACATGATCCTGATGATGATCCCGGAGAGGCGAAGGAACTCCTTGTTAAAAGTCCTGGTTATCCACAATATAACCAAGCTGAGCTGGAGCACTTGGAGGCACCGGCAGGTCACAGGACACAAACAAGTGAGAAACACAATGCTGAAAAATGGTTCAGTGAGATGGGCAACAGCTATTGCAGGAAGTTGCCAGATAAAAGAAACATCTCACTGGAGAAGACCCCTGTGAAACGACCTACAAGAAGAAAGGTCAAAGAACTAGAGAAATGGGAGCAAGTTTTAACAGCTGAAATCAAGGCAAATGCAAAGGCAAAAATCCTAGCAAAGCCTAAAGTCCTTTCAATGCCTGAGACCCTGTTAAAGCGTCAAACAAGAGTTAAGGTAAAGGTGCCTAAACTGGCCCTACCCATACCTGTAAAGCTACCATTTTAAAAAGCTAAATAAAAAACAAAAAAAAAAACAGATTTTTTAAAAAAGAAAACCTATTGGTTAACTCTAAAATAAAGATTGATTGATAGACAAGATAGATTAGATAATATAGAATATTGAAAAGAATAGATGGGATGGGATAGGATAGATACGAGGGAAGTCTTGGTTTCCAAGTGTCCACTGGACCCTGCCACCCTGAATTCCTGGGGGGGGCAGGAATTCAGGGGGCAGGGCCCAGTGGACACTTGGAAACCAAGACTTCCCTCGTATCTATCCTACTCCATCCCATCTATTCTTCTCAATATTCTATATTATCTAATCCATCTTATCTATCAATCAATCTCTAAGATAGATTAGATAATATAGAATATATGGGATGGGATAGATTTGAGGGAAGTCTTTGTCTCCAAGTATCCACTGGGCCCCGCCACCCTGAATACCTGGGGGGGCAGGAATTCAGGGGGCAGGGTCCAGTGGACACTTGGAGACCAAGACTTCCCTCATATCGGGGACCAAGGGAATACACTTGAGACGCAAGGGAGGACTATCAAGATATGGGGTCAGAAAAACCACCCAGGAATGTGGATTAGGAGAGAGGAAGAAGACAACAGGCAAATGAAGAGGGAAAAAGAAGAGAGTATTAGGAAACAGAATTTTTAATTCGAGTACAGTCACACAGAAGAACCAACGTCATTGCATCAATTCCGGTTTCTGGTCCGTGGAACGCACAGCATCCCGGGCATATTGGTTACATGCCACTCCTATATCTATGCAAGTGTGTTTTTGGCTATTTTTTTTCTAAATAAAAAATATATATACGGATTCACGCAATGAGGAAAGTACTACAAGTGGTGGTCCTACCCTAGATAAATTCTTGCGTATCCTCTCATGTGTACCAATCTGGAGGATTTTAGGAAAAGGAGTTATTGCCTAATAACAAGGGTTTTCTTTATAATAAAGGCCAAAAATCTGTGATTTTTTTTTTTTTGTTGCTTTCTTGGGTGGGTGTATGGAGCCATCTTTCATGTGAACCACCTTGGAGGACGATTATAAAAAAATAGAAGACTAAAGATGTGGTAGTGTCATAGGCTGCTGGTTGAAAGTGTAGAAGACCTCACCAGATCCAGCTGTCAAGAAAGGAGTAGACTGAAGACCCAAACAGGACCTTTGAAAGTAATTAGTGTGGATTGCAGATCCATAGAATAATCTGATCGCCTTAAGGGGTCAGGAAGGAATTTTTTCCCTATTGGGGCTCATGCTTCAGAAGGGTTTTTCGCCTTCCTCTGGACAACATTGTGAATTGTAAATCCAGGGAGTAATCTGATCGCCTTAAGGGGTCAGGAAGGGATTTTTTTCCCTATCAGGGCCCATGCTTCAAAATGTATTTTTGCCTATGTGTTATTGACATGTTAACAATTAAAACCAATAAAATGGTTCCAGTACAAGTCTGGGCTTTAAAAAAAAAAAACTATTGTTGTGTATTTTATTTTTACGGCTGTAAAATATTTTTCTTGGCTCTTTATTATATATTTTCTTTATGGGAGGCAAATATTAGATTTGATTTGCATTTTACGCTAACAATTTGGAATTAAAAAAAAGTGTCACTGCTCTGATGGGAGGCGAATAAGCTGCATTTTGTTTTGTATTTGGTTCTGTTATGGATTTGTGGTTAAGGCCACTTCTTGTTCTTTATATAGGAATATGATGGCCTGAGAGGGAGCGCTGCCATCCTGGGCGGATGTCATATAATTTGTCCTCCCGGCATCAAACCGCGCTGCAGTGCGGTCACACGCTTTGTTCACCGGACACAGTGGATGAAAAATCAGTGTACCCAGGCTGCTGACTGTACCATGTGACCACTGTGACCAATCACAGCAGATCACATGGCAATTATACAATGAATGGCTTCAATTCATCGTATACTATTATGTCCATCTTTGTGATTGGTCAATGCACGAATGGATTGCTTGTAAGCGTTATCAGGGTTATAAGTAATCACAATGGGCAAAAAAAAAAAAATCTTGATCACCTCCCCAGAGTAGTACTCTGTACTGCTCTGGTCACAGTATTACAAAAAAAAAAAAAAAAAAAAAAGTGTAATAAAAAATAATAAAAATAAATAAATAAATGAATGAATAAATAAAAAAAAAGTGTAATAAAAAATAATAAAAATAAATAAATGAATAAAAAAAAAAAAAGTGTAATAAAAAATAATAAAAATAAATAAATAAAAAAAAAGTGTAATAAAAAATAATAAAAATAAATAAATAAAAAAAAAAAGTGTAATAAAAAATAATAATAAAAATAAATAAATGAATAAATAAAAAAAAAAAGTGTAATAAAAAAAAATAAATAAATGAATAAATAAAAAAAAAGTGTAATAAAAAATAATTAAAAAAAAGTGTAATAAAAAATAAATAAATGAATAAAAAAATAAAAAAAATAAAAAAGTAACAAAATTGAAAATTATTAATATATATATATTTTTTTTAACATACTGTCACCAGTCAGTGTCCCTGACCACCGCCACCCCAATTATATGCTTGCAGGGGTGATGGCACGTAAAAAAATTGTGAACATTTAAAAAAAATTACAAATTTTAAAAAACTCGCCATTACAAAGAAATGAAGGGTCTATAATTTTTATTATAGGTGTATTTTAAATGATAGAGACAGAATATCAACCAAAAATCCACAAAAAACAAATGATACAAAGGTTATAAATTGAGTAGCAGTTCAGTGAGTAGAATAAGTGTTTGGTCCCCTACCAACCAACAATAATTCTGGCTCCCACAGACTGGCTACAGTATGTGCCCATGTGCTACACAGATTAGTCCTGTCACTTTAACCTCTTGCTTACTGGGCATCTAAACCCCCCTCCTGCCTAGACCAATTTTCAGCTTTCAGCGCTGTCACACTTTGAATGACAATTGCGCGGTCATGCTACACTGTACTCAAATGAAATTATCATTTTTTTCCCACAAATGGAGCTTTCTTTTGGTGGTATTTAATCACCACTGGGGTTTTGTTTTTTTGCTTAACAAACAAAAAAATACAAAAATTTTTGAAAAAAACATGTTTCATAGTTTGTTATAAAATTTTACAAACAGGTAATTTTTCTCCTTCATTGATATTCGCTGATGAGGCGGCACTGATGGGCACAGATAAGGCGACACTGATGGGCACTGATAAGGCGGCCCTGATGGGTGACACTGGTAGGTGGTATTGATAGGCAACACTGGTGATGATGCAGTGATTGGTGATTTATAGGTGCAGTGTGGGCACTGATAGGTGGCACTGGTGGGCACTGGTAGGTGGCACTGGTGGGCACTGGTAGGTGGCACTGGTGGGCACAGAAGCCTCTCCATGATCAGGACCAATGTCCCTCTCGCAGCCGCCGGTGATCGGCTTTTTTTTCTCCTCACGCTGCCAGCGCGAGGAGAAAAAAAAAGCTGATTACCGGCTCTGTTTACATCACATGATCAGCTGTCATTGGCTGACAGCTGATCATGTGGTAAGGGGTCGGGATCGACCCCTTACTCCGTTCTGTGATCAGCCGAGTCTCACTGACTCGCTGATCACAGAGCGCGCCACACACACCCTGCAGGGGGCGCGCAGGCCGCTCAAGCACGGGAGGACGTCCAGAGACGCCCTCCCGCAAATTAAGTCCGTGCTGCAGCCGTCTTTCGGCTATAGCGCAGATGGGAAGTGCTTAAGAAGGTGCTCCTAACGACAACTCGTTATGTGTATAAAAGACACCTGTCTACAGAATCGCTTTCTTCTATTCAAACCTCACCATCATGGGCAAGACCATAGAGCTGTCAAAGGACCTCAGGGACAAGATGGTAGACCTGTGCAAGGCTGGAATGGCCTACAAGACCATCAGCAAGAAGTTTGGTGAGAAGGCGACAACTGTTGGAGCGATTATTAGCAAATGGAAGAAATACAAAATAATCAATTGCCCTCAGTCTGGAGTTCCATGTAAGATTTCACTTCATGAGTATGGCGATACCCCATGTGTGAGACTTTTCCACAGCCTGGCCACATACAGAGGCCCAACACCTAAGTAGCACAATCAGGCGTTCTAAAGGCATAAATTGCACATTTCATTTCCTGAGTACCTATCACATTTTTGAAGGCCCAGGATCACCAGGACAATGAAATTACCCACAAAATGACCTAATTTTGGGAAGAAAACTTATTCTATGAGGCATAATGAGTCTTTCGACCATGTCCTTTCTCTCCACAAGTTTTTGGAAAATGTGGAAAGAAAATGAAAACGTAATGAAAACGTATTTTTTTTTTCTCACAAAGTTGTCAATTTATAAGATCTTTCTAACACACAGCAAAAATTACACCCCAAAATACATTCTGCTAATCTCACACCACATGTGTGAGACTTTTCCACAGCCTGGCCACATACATAGGCCCAACATGCAAGTAGCACCTTCAGGCTTCTAACACATAGCATGTACACATCAAGAATTACACTCCAAAATACATTCTGCTGAGCAAAGGGCAAAGAAAAAAAAAAAGGACCATCTGTGGTTTTAGCAGGCAGGAATACCGTTCCAGAGCAGTTAAAGCATTGGTCCACACAGCCAAATAAAATGTCCAGGAATTGTCCAGGCAGCATATATGGAAAAGTATGGACATGGTCCATGGTTTAGCAGGCGGTTCAGGTGGCAGGCAAAGGCATGGCCAGTTCAGGTGGCAGGCAAAGGCATGGCCAGTTCAGGTGGCAGGCAAAGGCATGGCCAGTTCAGGTGGCAGGCAAAGGCATGGCCAGTTCAGGTGGCAGGCAAAGGCATGGCCAGTTCAGGTGGCAGCAGGGAGCACTATAACATTTAGGCCTTGGTCAGATAAGACCTGAGGACAGGGGTATAGGCTTCTTCCCACCCAAATCTCTACAAAGCCTCAGAGTCTCCAGACCCTAGTCCAAGAAAACAAAAACCCAGAGAAAAAGGTTTTCTCCACTTCGAAAATCTTTTCTGGAGCCCCTCACATATATGAGACCCCTGTGCTGTACAGTGGCAGGGCAAATGATCAGTTCAGGCAGGCAAAAGGCATGGTCATTTAACAGGCCGAGGTCAATTCACGTTGAGGGCAGAAACATGGTTGGCAGAGGCATAGTCGTTAAACAGTCCGGGTCATGCTAATAATAGCGCCTGCAAACCGACCCGAAAGTGCCGCTGCTTTAATTTCAGTGTGAAAGCCCCGAGGGCTTTCACACTGGAGCGGTGCGCTAGCAGGACGGGAAAAAAAGTCCTGCTAGCAGCATCTTCGAAGCGGTGAAGGAGCAGAGTGTATACCGCACCTTCGCCGCTCCTGCCCATTGAAATCAACAGGACGGCACGGCTATACCGCCGGCAAAGCGCCTCTGCAGAGGCGCTTTGCGGTGGTTTTAACCCTTTCTCGGCCGCTAGCAGGGGGTAAAACCGCCCCGCTAGCGGCCGAATACCGGCGGTAAAGCGACGCTTACAAAAGCGGCGCTTTACCGCCAACAATGCCCCCGCCCCAGTGTGAAAGGACCCTAATAGTGTAGTGAAGTATAATAGCTCTCTCCAATACAGAGGCCTGGCTGGGAGGGACATTGGGGACAGTAGTATCGGGTGTCACGGTGAATTCCTCTACTTAAAACACACATGACATTTTTTTGGGGGGTTTGCAACCTGTTTGGGTAAGAGAGAGGATTTCGGGAAAGTGCCTTTCATGGAGTCTGGCTAATGTATCGGAACTACTTGACGTTTTTAATTATGCCATGGAGGTGGGTTCACTACCCCCCTCTATGACTGAAGCAGTAATTATTAGTCTTATTGAAACCAGATAAGGGTCCAAGTAACCCTGATCTATATCGTCCAATATCTTTGCTAACTAGGGTTGTCCCAATACCGATACTAGTATCGGTATCGGCACCGATACCGAGCATTTGCCCAAGTACTTGTACTCAGGCAAATGCTCCCGATGCTTCCACCGATACCTGTACAGTCAGCGGTGATCGGCGCGTGGGGGAGTTACAAGCTTCTCCCCCCGCAGCTTTCAGCTGCTTTGTGACATACAGCAGTGATCGGTGCTTGTAACTCCCCCACACGCGATCACCGCTGACTTTCACCTCATCCTCCTCCATGCCCCCTCCGCTGTCCCCCTCCCCTCCTCTGTCCCCCTCCCCTCCTCTGTCCCTCGCCGCTGTCCCCCTCCACTGTGTGAATGGAGAGAGTCAACTGACTCTGTCAATTCACATAACTGAAACATTGTAATCTCCTGTGATTACGATGTCTCAGTTTATGAATGGAGAGGAGCCGCTGTCTTCTCTTCATTCATTCTCAGTGCAGCTGAGGCTGCAGAGAAAGGGACTGAGGAATCTCTATCCTCGGTCTCTTTCTCTGTCTCAAGGGGGAGATAGCAGGGGTCTGTTAAGACCCCTGATATCTCACCAAAGCCCCCCAACAGGGCTGATTAAAAAAAAAAAACAAACACATATTGCAATAAAGAATAAAAAATATTATTATTGTAAAAAATAATAAATGTAAATAAGAAAATTAAAAAAAAAAAAAAAACAGACACCGTTCACCCCCCCCCCCCCCTAAAAAAAAAAAAAAAAAAAAACACTGTCACGTGACATTAAAAAAAAAAAAAAAAAAAAGTATTGGTAATCGGTATCGACGAGTACTTGAAAAAAAGTATCAGTACTTGTACTCGGTCCTAAAAAAGTGGTATCGGGACAACCCTATTGCTAACATCAGAAATTACCGTATATACTCGAGTATAAGTCGAGTTTTTCAGCACATTGTTTTGTGCTGAAAGTACCCCCCTCGACTTATACTGGAGTCAAGCACTTTTCTGCATCAAAAAATTTAATTTTCCGATCCGAATTTTGGGTATCTCAGGGCTACTTGGTGCTAGGAACCCCAAATTTGGTATACAAACCCAGTGGAACTGGTGCCACAACATATCCAAAGATGGAGCACTAAGTGGCCCCGAGATATGGGGCCCCAAAATCGGTTCGGAAAATGTCATTCTCTGCTGCAGAAAAGTGCTTGACATTTTCTGAACCAATTTGGGGCCCCGTATCTCAGGGCCACTTAGTGCTAGGAACCCCAAATGTGGTGTGCAAACCTAGTGGAACTGGCACCACAACATATCCAAAGATGGAGTTCCTAGCATTAAGTGGACCCGAGATACGGGGCCCCAAACCCTGTTCGGAAAATGTCATTCTCTGCTACAGAAAAGTGCTTGACATTTTCTGAACCGAATTTTGGGGCCCTGTATCTCGGGGCCACTTGGTACTAGAAACCCCAGCTTTGGATATGTTATGGTGCTAGTTCCACTGGGTTTGCACACCAAATTTGGGGTTCTTAGCACTTAGTGGCCTCAAGATACGGGGCCCCAAATTCGGTCAACTGTGTCCATCTGCAGCAATGTCATTTTGGGACCCTTTGGGTTCAGAGACTAGGGGGCATCTAGGAACCCTTAACTACCGAGTTTGAAGTTCGGGGGACCTATGGCTGCAAATGGGCACAGTGAGGCATGCAAATGGGCACAGTGATGCTGCAAATGGGCATTGTTGACCCTCTTTTCCACTTACAGTAGCTGTGAATTTCTGACCCTCGTCTTATACTTGGGTCAATAAGTTTTTCCCATTTTTTTGTGGTAAATTAGGGCCTCGACTTATACTCGGAACGACTTATACGCGAGTATATACGGTAAGTTGTTGGCAAAGGCATTGGCGACTAGACTTTCAAGTCGTATCTCAAAATTAATCCATTGCGATCAATCAGGCTTTATTCCTAATAGATCCACAGCAAATAATATTCAACGGTTATTCCTAAACTTAGAATTCCCAACAGACAATATGGGAAATAGAGCCATAAGGTCACTCAATGCAGCTAAAGCATTTGACAGTATAGAATGAGCCTTTCTGTGGAAATGCTTAAAACGTTATGGGTTTGGTCCTAGATTTATTACATGGATACAACTTCTGTATGGTTCCCCAAGTGCAAGGATACAGGTGAATGGATGTGTATCGGCCCCTTTTTCGCTGTCCAGAGGGACGAGGCAGGGATTTCCTCTATCCCCGCTCCTTTTTGCTCTGGCCATCAAACCACTTGCGGAGGCTATCCGCTCCTCTACAAATATAGTGGGATTTTGTAGATCTACAGGTGAAGATAAGATAGCACTATATGCGGATGATACTCTAGTGTTTCTGGGGGATACGGCCCATCCTTGACGGCCGCTAACTAACCTGTAAACAGCATCTCCCCGTTCTGCCTAGTGACAAGTGTCACTGATCACAGCTCCCTGTCATCGGGAGCAGTGATCAGCGTAGTGACACACACAGCCCATCCCCCCTACAGTTAGAATCACTCCCCTAGTACTGACTTAACCCCTCCCCGCCCCCTAGTGGTTAACCCCTTCACTGCCAGTGTCATTTACACAGTAATCAGTGCATTTTTAATCGCACTGATCGCTGTATAAATGACAATGGTCCCAAAAATGTGTCAAAAATGTCCGACATGTCCGCCATATCGTCGCAGTCACAATAAAAATGATCGCCGCCATTACTAGTAAAAAAAAAATTATTAATAAAAATGCCATAAAACTATCCCCTATTGTGTAAAAGCTATAACTTTTGCGCTAACCAATCAAATATACCAAAATCATGTAGAAGAATACGTATCGGCCTAAACTGAGGAAAAAAATATGTTTTTTTATATATTTTTGGGGGATATTTTTTATAGCAAAAAGTAAAAAAATAATTAATTTTTTTCAAAATTGTCGCTCTTATTTTGTTTATAGCGCAAAAAAAAAAAAAAAAAAAAAAAAAAAAAAAAAAAAAAAAATCGCACAGGTGATCAAATACCACCAAAAGAAAGATCTATTTGTGGGAAAAAAAGGACGTCAATTTTGTTTGAGAGCCACGTCGTATGACGCACAATTGTCAGTTAAAGCGACGCAGTGCCGAATCGCAAAAAGTGCTCTGGTCAGGAAGGGGGTAAAATCTTCCGGGGCTGAAGCAGCTGGCCTTGGTTACATCATTTAAATATTTGGGAGTGGTAATTACATTGAACGTTACAGAATATACAGATAGGAATATACTCCCTCTTATTGCCAAATTTAGACAACAGAGTAAAACGGAGTAAATTTCTATCGTCTATGGTGGGGAGAGCGAATTTGGTGAAAATGGTGTGGGTGCCACAGATGCTATATGTACTGCACAATTGTCCCATATGGTTGACGTTACGATTATTTAGGACTATTGACTTGGTTTTTAGGGATTTTGTGTGGAAGGGGGGAAAACCTAGAATTAGACTAGAAATATTACAACAGCTCATAGATAAGGGGGGAATTTCGATACCAAATGTAAGATTATATTTTATCGCATCACAATTACAACATTGGCATAGTTGGGAGGTAGTGAATATGGAAGACCCTACACAGAAGATAATAGCATACCAATTTAAAAAATATCCTCTGGTTCAATTAATAGTAGCTCACCATTTTTATAATAAAAGGGGGTTTCCTACTTTTTACTTGATCCACAGGATTTGGGAAGCAGTGTGAAATATCACTCAGCATAGAGAGTATACGAAACATATGCCCATACGGGATAACGTCTTTATGAACTGGGTGGACTCTTGGAATACTTATGCCGCGTACACACGAGCGGACTTCTTGACCAGACTGGTCCAACGGACCAAGTCTGGCAGACAATTTGACCGTGTGTGGGCTTCATCGGACCTGCAGCAGACTTTTTTGGTTGAAAATCTGACGGACTTTAGATTTGGAACATGTTTCAAATCTTTCCGACGGACTTGAGTCCGGTCGAAAAGTCCGCTCGTCTGTATACTAGTCCGACGGACAAAAGCCGACGCTAGGGCAGCTATTGGCTACTGGCTATGAACTGCCTTATTTTAGTCCGGTCGTATGTCATCACATACGAATCCGTTGGACTTTGGTGTGATCGTGTGTAGGCAAGTCCGTTCGTTGAGAAAGTCCGCCGGAAGTCTGCCGGATAGACCATTGGACCAGTCCGGTCAAAAAGTCCAGCCGTGTGTACGCTGCATTAGACTGGAAAAAGGCGGCCATAATACTCTTGTACCAGCTATATGAAGAGGATGTTCTACTTTCTTTTAATGTATTAAAGTGTATAAATATTTATTTGTAAAAAAAAATTGAAAACCATTTATCATTTTCCTTCCACTTCACAATTATGTGCCACTTTGTGTTGGTCTATCACATAAAATCCAAATAAAATCCATTTACCGTATATACTCGAGTATAAGTCGTTCCGAGTATAAGTCGAGGCCCTAATTTACCACAAAAAAAATGGGAAAAACTTATTGACCCGAGTATAAGACGAGGGTGAGAAATGCACAGCTACTGTAAGTGGAAAAGAGGGTCAACAATGCCCATTTGCAGCCATAGGTCCCCTGAACTTCAAACTCAGTAGTTAAGGGTTCCTAGATGCCCCCTAGCTGCAGCCAAAATTTGGGGTCTCTGAACCCAAAGGGTCCCGAAATGACATTGCTGCAGATGGACACAGTTGACCGAATTTGGGGCCCCGTATCTCGGGGCCACTTAGTGCTAAGAACCCCAAATTTGGTGTGCAAACCCAGTGGAACTAGCACCATAAAATTTCCAAAGCCAGGGTTTCTAGCACCAAGTGGCCCCGAGATACAGGGCCCCAAATATTAGTTCAGAAAATGTCAAGCACTTTTCTGCAGCAGAGAATGACATTTTCCGTACCAGGTTTGGGGCCCCGTATCTCAGGGCCACTTGGTGCTAGGAACCCCAGCTTTGGATATGTTATGGTACCAGTTCCACTGAGTTTGCATACTATATTTGGGGTTCCTAGCACCAAGTGGCCCTGAGATATGGGGCCCCAAAGTCGGTACAGAAAATGTCAAGCACTTTTCTGCAGCAGAGAATGACATTTTCCGAACCGATTTTGGGGCCCCGTATCTCGGGGCCACTTAGGGCTAGGAACTTCAGCTTTGGATATGTTATGGTACCAGGTCAACTGGGTTTGCATACCAAATTTGGGGTTTCTAGCACCAAGTGGCCCTGAGATACGGGGCCCCAAATTTGGTTCGGGAAATGAAATTTTTTGCTGCAGAAAAGTGCTTGACTCGAGTATAAGTCGAGGGGGGCACTTTCAGCACAAAAAAATGTGCTGAAAAATTCGACTTATACTCAAGTATATACGGTATGTTTTCGGTTGTAACATGACAAAATGTGGAAAATTTCAAGAGGTATGAATACTTTTTCAAGCCACTGTATATTGGATATGCAGGATGCAGACTACGTGTGAACTGATGATCACTGAGATGACATAAATTGATTAAATTACATAATTGTTAGTAAGTAAGCCTACTTGTTAATAATTCCAGCAGGTCCCTCTTCTGCTCCTCCATTTAACACTTCCCCATTCTTGCCTGCCATGTTTAGATGTTCTGGCAATACTGAGCCTCCTGTGAGAGGAATAGAGAAAAGAAACAGAGAGCTGAACTCCAGGCAAACAGCTAAATAAGCAGATAAAATACCGGTACATACATGTGAGCTGTTTTACCTGCCAGAGGATTTGCATTTCTGTCTAGTCAGTCCTGAAATTTACACAGCTCTGCCACACAACACCAACACGACTGACACACTTTCTCAGTTACAGTCTATGTCAGGGGTAGGCAACCTTTTGAGCACAGTGTGCCGAAAAATGTTTTCAAAGAAATTGAGCGTGCCGATTCTATAACAAAAAAATGTCAACTTCACACTCTCAATCACGAAAAGGATTTTTTATAAATGCTGTAAACTACTTGAGTAGTGAGAAATTAACATCCTGTACTCACGCCTCAGATCAGCCCCAATTCCTGCAACTCCACACCTCAGATCACTGTACCCCCTGCCCATCTGTCCCACCACTGTGCCCCCCCTGCCCATCTGTCCCACCACTGTGCCCCCCCGCCCATCTGTCCCACCACTGTGCCCCCCCGCCCATCTGTCCCAACACTGTGGCCCCCCTGCCCATCTGTCCCATCACTGTAACCCCCCTGCCCATCTGTCCCACCACTGTGCCCCCCCCTGCCCATCTGTCCCACCACTGTGCCCCCCCGCCCATCTGTCCCAACACTGTGGCCCCCCTGCCCATCTGTCCCAACACTGTGGCCCCCCTGCCCATCTGTCCCACCACTGTGCCCCCCCTGCCCATCTGTCCCACCACTGTAACCCCCCTGCCCATCTGTCCCACCACTGTAACCCCCCTGCCCATCTGTCCCACCACTGTAACCCCCCTGCACATTTTCCACACCACTGTACTACCCTGCACATCTGCCCCAACACTGTACCACTCTGCTGTCCTGTCCCACGATTGTAACCCCCTGCTCATCTGCCCCACCAATGTTTCCTTTTTCTCATCTGCCCCACCACTGTACCTCCCTGCACATCTGCTCCACCTCCGTATGCCCATTCTCTTCTCTCTTACTGCTGGACCATCTTCTCATCTGTCCTAACACTGAACTTATCTGCTCATCTGCCCCGCCACTGTAACCCCCTTTCTCATCTGCCCCACCACTGTACCTCCTGCACATCTGTCCCACCTCTGTTCCCCCTGCTCTTCTGCCCTACCACTGTAACTCCCTGCTCATGTGTTCCACCGATGTACCTCCTTTCTTGTCTGCACATCTGCCCCACCTCCTGCTCCTCTGCCTCACCGCTGTAACTGCTCATCTGTCCCACCAATGTACCTCCTTTCTCCTCTGCCCCGCCACTGTACCCCCCTGCACATCTGCACCACCTCTGTACCCCCTGCTCTCCTGCCCAAACACTGTAAACCCCTGCTCATCTGTCCAACCATTGCACTCCCTTTCACATCTGCCCAACCCCGCTGTACCCCCCTGCTCTTCTGTCCCACCGCGGAACCCCCTTCTCATCTGCCCAAACACTAAATCCTCCTGCTCATGTGCCCCCATCACTGTACCCCCCCCCCGCTTTTCTGTCCCACCGCTGAACCCCCTTCACATCCTTTCCACCACCGTACCCCTCAACTTCACACTCTCAATCACGAAAAGGATTTTTTATAAAGCAAATGCTGTAAACTACTTGAGTAGTAGTGAGAAATTAACATCCTGCACTCTCACGCCTCAGATCTGCCCCAATTCATGCACCTACACACCTCAGATCACTGTACCCCCTGCTCACATCTGCCCCACCACTGTAACCCCCCTGCTTTTCTGTCCCACCGCTGAACCCCCTTCACATCCCTTCCACCACTGTACCTCCTGCACATCTGATCCACCAATGTACCCCTTGCTCTTCTGTCCCACCACTGTAACCCCCCCTGCTCATCCGCCCCATCAATGTACCCCCTTTTCTTATATGTCCCACCACTGTACCGCCCTGCATATCTGCTCCACCGCTGTACCCCCATGCTCTTCTGTTTCACTACTTAATCACCTTCTCATCTGTCCTAACACTGAACCCATCTGCTCATCTGACCCACCACTGTAAGCCGCTTTCTCATCTGTCTCACCTCTGTACCCCCCTGCTCTCTTTCCTGCCCCACCACTGTACCCCCCTGCTCTTCTGTCCCACCTCTGAACCCCTCCTGCTCATCTGCTCCAGCGCTGTACCCTCTTCTCATCTATGATATGCAGAGTGGTGAAAGGAAGCAGAGATGAGACACATCTACCTGTCCTGGCACACTCATCCTGCTGATCAAACTCCCGCATCCAGCCCATGTGCTTGTATGTGATGTATGTGATGTCACATACAAGCATATGGAATAGATGCGCAATGATGAGCTCAGGACAGGGGCATTTTCTGAAAGCAGTGGGCCTGTGTGCAGGATCATAAGTTGGGCCCCCGCAGCTGAGAAAAAGTGCGGCGCTCTGCACCACAGGAAAAGTTGGGTGTGATTTTCATAGCGCTGAATACTGGCTGTGGCTTAAAGGGACACAGAGTGGCGGGGTTCAGTAGTAAGTGACGTAAAGGTTCAGGAATAATTTCAACAAAGTTCCCAGAAGCTCAACAGTAATTCCACAAACTGTCCCCTGATTGTGGTTTTCTCAGTCAGTGAAATCCCTTCTTTCTAAGATTGGTAGTGGCAACCAAGCAAGTCCTCTTCCTCCAGATGGTGGGCGGGGCTAGCAGGACTGTGATTGGCTTTAGCAGTGGCCAATGACAGTCCTCCTCCTCCTGTAAACAGGGACTGCCCCCTCCAGCAGAACTGCACTGAATCTCCCCATCACAAAAGCTGACGATCGCAGCTACAGCAAAGTTAGAGAACTGAACAATGTTTCCCA
>JBBGZY010002418.1:210000-280000 GCA_037952925.1 Lithobates clamitans
ATGTCACACCCCTAAGTTCCAGGATCCTGGTGCTGGTCTGGCATCCTGTATACACCGGACAGGACAAGGTGTCAGATCTCTGTGTACAGGATTAACCCTTCTAATACCACAGCTTGTCAGGACTGACATTACATGGAGAAATGAATAAGGAGCCGAGACTCGTAGCCCACGAATGAGTCCCTTGTTTACGTGGCTCCAATCGTCAGCCCTCCACTGCACAGACACTCGCCCCAATCGGACCGCCCTGTAGGTGAGTGGCACGGAACGCACGCCATCTGCGATCGGAGGCCACTAACTCACCTGCACGCTGCCAAATAGGGATGAGCGGCTGTGTCCACAATACAGGCTGCCTACACATGGCACCTGGGGACTGAAGCCACATAAACAAGGCACTCCTTCACAGGCTACAGATATCAGAACCCGTCTGAGGCTGGCTTCACACCTATGTGAATTGGATGCGGCTTTCTCTGCATCCAATTTGCATAGCAGCTCTCTATGGAGCCGGTTCACATATCTATGGGGGGTGGGGTGGTTGTGGAGCGCACTGCACAGAAACGCTGTGGGTCTTTAACTCCATTTCAGGGCCGAATTCAGGCAAAGGTTCTTCCCTGAACCGGAGATGCACAGCGTTCCTGTGCGATCCACGACCAGTCCCAGTATGAACCGATCCTTAATAAGATAGGTGAAGACAATGGGTTCGATTTACTAAAACCGGAGAATGCAAAAATCCAGTGCAGCTGTGCATGGCAGCCAATCAGCTTTCAGACTTTCTTTGTCAAAGCTTAACCGCTTGCTGACCAGCACACCACGATATACGTCGGCACAACGGCATGGCTGCGCAAATAGGCGTACAGGTACGTCCCCTTTAAGAAGCGGCATTGGGGACTGACCGTGACCATTGCTCCCTGACCGTGCCCGTGGGCTCAATGTCCCGTGATTGTGTCACGGAGCCGCTGAACGGGGAGATGTCTATGTAAACAAGGCATTTCCCCGTTCTGCCTAGTGACAAGACAGGGATCTACTGCTCCATGTCATCGGGAGCAGTGATCACTGTCATGTCAGAGGTAGCCCATCCCCCCTACAATTAGAATCACTCCCTAGGACACACTTAACCCCTTGATCACCCCCTAGTGTTTAACCCCTTCCCTGCCAGTGTCATTTATACAGTAATCAATGCATTTTTATAGCACTGATCGCTGTATAAATGACAATGGTCCCAAAATAATGTCAAAAGTGTCCGCCATAAAAATCGCAGATCGCCGCCACTACTAATAAAAAAAAAAATTGCCATAAATACATCCCATATTTTGTAGACGCGGTGGGGTGTAGGGGTGGTTTGAGGAAGGCACCATGGCGTGTAGCGGGGGGGGGTCAGAGGAAGGTACCATGGCGTGTAGCGGGGGGGGAGGGGGCGGAGGAAGGTACCATGGCGTGTAGCGAGGGGGTCGGGGGAAGGTACCATGGCGTGTAGCGGGGGGGGTGATCTGAGGAAGGTACCATGGCATGTAGCTGGAGGGGGGGGTCCGAGGAAGGTACCATGGCATGTAGCGGGGGGGGTGATCTGAGGAAGGTACCATGGCATGTAGCTGGAGGGGGGGAACCGAGGAAGGTACCATGGCATGTAGCTGGAGTGGGGGGGGTCCGAGGAAGGTACCATGGCATGTAGCGGGGGGGGGGTCCGAGGAAGGTACCATGGCATGTAGCGGGGGGGGTCCGAGGAAGGTACCATGGCATGTAGCCGGAGGGGGGGGTCCGAGGAAGGTACCATGGCCAGTAGCGGGGGGGGGGGTCCGAGGAAGGTACCATGGCATGTAGCTGGAGGGGGGGGTCCGAGGAAGGTACCATGGCATGTAGCTGGAGGGGGGGGTCCGAGGAAGGTACCATGGCATGTAGCTGGAGGGGGGGGTCCGAGGAAGGTACCATGGCATGTAGCCGGAGGGGGGGTCCGAGAGGAAGGTACCATGGCCAGTAGCGGGGGGGGGGGTCCGAGGAAGGTACCATGATGGCATGTAGCCGGAGGGGGGGGGTCCGAGAGGAAGGTACCATGGCCAGTAGCGGAGGGGGGGGTCCGAGCGGAAGGTACCATGGCATGTAGCTTGAGAGAGGGGGTCCGAGGAAGGTACCAAGGCATGTAGCCGGAGGGGGGGGTCCGAGAGGAAGGTACCATGGCCAGTAGCGGGGGGGGGGGGTTCCGAGGAAGGTACCATGGCATGTAGCTTGAGGGAGGGGGTCCGAGGAAGGTACCAAGGCGTGTAGCGGGGGGGGTCAGAGGAAAGTACCATAGCGTACCAAGAAGTGTCATAGGCTGAAGAGAATGATGGAGGGAATTTGGAGGACACTACAGAGGTAAGTATAACAGGTGTGACGATCTAACGTACGTTATGTTAAGGCAGATCACTCATTTAAAATAGGCCACCATAGAAATTATTATAAAATTTCTCCTACTGGGGAACAAACAACAACAGACAGGACAGGACTTCACATAGTCTATAGATGGTCTGTAGATAACACTGGAGTCTTCTCAGCCTTCCCCAACATACACGGCACAGAACTGCACCCCAAATCCCCCCCAGCATCCTACCTTTACTTTCTTCTCCCACCGGAAGTGATCTGGCAGAAGCAGGAAGGAGACTATACAGGAAAACATTCTACTCTCCGGATACCATAGCAACTGGAGCCACGGCGGCAGCGTGGTGACATCAGACAGCGGAGGGGAGGAGCTTTCGGGATGAGGGGGCGGGGTTGTGCTATGCGAGACATGGGATGGGAGGGATTCCGGCTGCTGTCGGTTCCTCATTGGAGAAGGTAGGGTTGAGGCAGCTGAGGGGGAGGAGTTTCACGCTCAGCCTCAAGGATCGGGGCGGGGTTACGCCAAGCAACATTTGGGGTGGGCGGGGTTCCGGCTAGTCTCGGTCCCCCATTGGAGAAGAGGGATTGAGGCTGGTGTCGGTTCTCCTGGGAGGGAGTTAGGGTTCGGTATTGAGCTGTACTCGGAGGTGTACGTCTGCTGATTGGCTCGGTGGTGTAGTTCTGCATTATGGCCACCAGTGGCAGCACTGAGCATTAACAGAGAATAGCACGGGGGTGTAGTTCCTCTATTTGGCCACCAGTGGATATTGGTGCTACGTATGGCTGTCAGCGGCAGAACTGAGCATGAACAAAGGCTCGGGGGTTGTAGTTCCGTATTATGGCCACCAGTCTCAGCACTGAGTATGACAAAAAAAGGCTCAGCGGTGTAGTTGCACATTATGGCCACCAGTGTCATCACTGAGCATGGACAGAAAATGGTTTGGTGGTGTAGTTCCTCTGTATGGCCACCTGTGGCAGCACTGAGCATTAACAAGAGCGTGGCTTGGTGGTGTAGTGCCACTTTATGACCACCAGTGGCAGCACTAAGCATTAGCTCGGAGGTGTAGTTTCGTTTTAGGGCCATCAGTGGCAGCAGCGAGTATGAACAGGGAATGGCTCGCTAGTGTAGTTACGCAATATGTCCACTAGTGGCAGCACTATGTATTAAAATGAACAGAATGACTCGGTG
The DNA here is from genome assembly GCA_037952925.1 of Lithobates clamitans. NCBI lineage: Eukaryota > Metazoa > Chordata > Amphibia > Anura > Ranidae > Lithobates > Lithobates clamitans. Next base: position 213,539 of record JBBGZY010002418.1, read on the forward strand.
GTGTAGTTCCGTTTTTGGCCACCAGTGGCAGAACTGAGCATTGATAGAATGGCTCGGTGGTGTAGTTCCGTATTATGGCCACCAGTGGCAGCACCGAGCAAGAGCAGAGAATGGCTCGGCGGTGTAGTTCCGTTTTTTTCCACCAGTGGCAGCACCGAGCATTGATAGAATGGCTCGGTGATGTAGTTCCGTATTATGGCCACCAGTGGCAGCACTGAGCATGAACAGAGAATGGCTCGGTAGTGTAGTTCCGCATTTTGTCCACCAGTGGCAGCACTGAGTATTAAAATGAACAGAATGACTCGGTGGTTGTAGTTCCGTTTTTTGGCCACCAATGTCAGCACTGAGCATGAAGAGAGACTAAGCAAGTTGTTCATCTTTTGTAAACAGTAAAACTTTTTTTATGCAATATACAAGGCCAACGTTTATTGTGTTATAAAAGACTTCTGTATTAGTTACAGGCATGTATTGATTTTTAGATTTACTTAAAATGCTTGGATTTTCTAATTAGGAAGTCGATTTAGGGGGAATGTTATTTAAAGGCATAGTCCACCTTTTGTACAAAAATAAATAAATGCACCCAAACTGATATAAATAAATAAAAACACACATGCATTTAATAATTTTGCATTGAAGCCTGCAAAGCATTGTTTGGTGGATGGCGGGTGCAATGCTCAGGCTCCTGCAGACTATTCCTCCAGCAGCAGGATCACGCCGAGATACTTATTACCTTCACCTATGAAGCTGGAGGGAATGGCAACAGACTACGAGTTTGGTGATGTCACCGCCCTTGTGCTGCAATGAAAACTACAATCCCTCTGCTGAGGTGGAAGATGGGACTTGTAGTCTCTCTGTGAATGGATAATGTGAGTGTAGTGGGCGGAGCCATGAGAAATGTAAAAAAAATTAATAAATATGACCGGTGCTGCAGGGAGAAGCCCCCTCAGATTAAGTAAGGGGAGGAGTGATTTGGGGGTGGGGTGCTGTGCACCGTAAACCATTTTTCAGGTTACACCTTAAATATGGATGTAACATACAACATGGTCAGAAAGGTGGACTGTGCCTTTAAGACTGAATTCAAGGCAAACCGCCGAACAAGCAATTTCCCAATTTCCCTTTGGGATAAATAAAGTATTCTGTACACAGATATCACTGTATTACCTGTTGGAGGGTTTGTGATTGCAGGTTCAGTTCAATTTGATGGTGACCGTTTATGAACAGCAGTCTTTAAAGTGGTGTTCCGGCTGAAATTATACTTTTTAAATAAAAATACCCCTATAATACACAAGCTTAATGTATTCTAGTAAAGTTAGTCTGTAAACTAAGGTCTGTTTTGTTAGTTTATAGAAGTAGTTTGTTATTTTATAAACTTACAGCAGGCCGTGGCCATCTTAAGTGTGGGCATCTGAAGCCAGACTGTATTTCTTCCTGGATCTCATCCTTGCAGATCTCGCACATGCTCAGTGCAGCACAAGCAGTGCAATAGGTTTCAGGTCAGGTTTCCATAGCAACGGCAGTGTCAGAGGAAGTTGCCGCCCCTTCCCAGAAGGCATTGCACACAGGAAATGATGCGATGGGCCACAGCCAGGGAGGAGGAAGTGAAAAATGAATACAGCAGATATACAGTAAGTGCTGAGAAAAAAAATATATATATCCAATTTGTTTACAGTGCACAGTTTAGTGAGGGATGCTGAAGAGTTGTAAAAGTGGGTGGAACTCCACTTTAATAATCAACTTCACTGTGCTTCTAGGCATTGATAAAGCTTTTGATATTTTTTTGTGTCCATCTCCTGACTTGTTCCTGTCCACAGCTTTATCCTGGAGATCCCGGTGCCTTGTCACCCATAGTTGATTGTTTGCTTCCATTACCAGGGAATGAAATGCTTCAGGAAAGCTCTTTTCATGCTGAGCCAATCAAAATGACCACAGCTGATCACAGTTGAAAGTCAACTGGCTTTGTGTGCCATTGAGAAGGAGATTAGCTACACCTGATTGAGTTTTCAAGTCCTTTTTAGGAGGGGGGGATCCTTTTTCCAACTCAGTGATTCTGTTTTTCATTTTTTCTGACTTGTTGGACTTTTATCTTTCACTTGGATGTTTTAAGTTGCACTGAGTAAATACAGCTGGATAAAACAGAAACTGTGTCTGTCTTCATTTCAGGCTGCAGAGCAACAAAATGTGATTATTTTAAAGGGGGGTGATTCTTTTCTATACCCACTGTACAACATAAGATGGTCAGAGACTGAAGACATACAACAGGGGATGGTCAGGGACTGCAGACATACTACATACCCGATATTTGCTGCTTACATATCACTTTACAGCAGAGCTCAGACTTGGAGAGGCAGAAGCAGCACAGTGCAGCAATGCTGCAGTGCTTGTATGTTAACCGCTTAAGGACCAGCCGCCGTTATTATACTGCAGCAGGTTGGCTCTCCTGGGCAAATCGGCATAGGTGTACGTCGGCCGCTTTAGGAGCGGTGGTGGCGCGCGCGCGCGCATCCCGACACCGATGCGCGTGGTCCGCGGCCCCAATGTCCGCCGGCCACCCGCGATCACTCCAGAACTGGGATCTGTCAATGTAAACAGACAGATCCCCGTTCTGACAGGGGAGGAGAGACAGATCTTCTGTTCCTAGTGATTAGGAACAGTGATCGGTCACCTCCTCCGGTCAGTCCCCTCCCCCACAGTTAGAAACACCTCCCTAGGGAACACATTTAACCCCTTGATCGCCCCCTAGTGGTTAACCCCTTCCCTGCCAGTGACATTTACACAGTAAGCAGTGCATTTTTATAGCACTGATCTCTGTATAAATGTGAATGGTCCCAAAAATTTGTCAAAAGTGTCCGATCTGTTCGCCGGAATGTCGCAGTCCCGCCAAAAATCACAGATAGCCACCTTTACTAGTAAAAAAAATAATAAAAATGCCATAAATCTATCCCCTATTTTGTAGACACTATAACTTTTGCGCAAACCAATCAATATACGTTTCTTGCGATTTATTTTTTGTAGAAGAATACATATTGGCCTAAACTGATGAAGACTTTTTTTTTTTTTATGGATATTTATTATAGCAAAAAGTAAAAAATAATTTATTTTTTTTTCAAAATTGTCCCAAATTTTTTGTTTATAGCGCAAAAAATAAAAACCGCAGAGGTGATCAAATACCCCCCCAAAAAAAGCTCTATTTGTGGGGAAAAAAAATAACATAAATTTTGTTTGGGTGCAGCGTCGCACAACCGCGCAATTCTCAGTTAAAGCGACGCAGTGCCGTATCGCAAAAACTGGCCTGGTCATTAAGGGGGCAAATCCTTCCGATCCTCAAGTGGTTAACAAGGAACACGTTGATAGGAGGAGAGAGCAGAGTGATGATCTTATCAGTCCGCTGCTCTTCCTTTCACTGTCCAGTCACAAGCTGGGGAAGAATCAAGACCTGTACGTGTTCCCTGACTGCAGCAGAGAAAAATCTGGTCCCTGGTGCTTCCAGACAGGTCTGTGCTGTGTGACAGGGCTGTGTTAATCCCAGGACTGAATGGACACGCTGTTAATAAAAACCATTTGGCAGGTACAGCAGCTCTCATTTATGTATTTCAATCCATGTGTTTAGCGGTTTGCCGGACTTTAGCCATAAGGTTTGCTGAGTTAATTTCCAGACTTTAACACAGCTGCAGCGCCTGCTGGATTGCCATAGAAGTTCACAGGATGGTTGCGCTTGTTGCCTGGAGCTTTTATTTACTAGACGGTATTTTCATTTTGGGGTTGGTTTGAACCTCAGGTGTTTGGACTCCTGTAGATGAACATTGATTTGCTGTTGGCATGCTCTTTTATTGGCTGCCAAGTGCATTTCACAGCCATATGAAGAGCAGAGCAGAATCACAAATCATCACTCACCTTCAGAAACTAATATGTGCCAGTTGTAATTCATCAGAATAGCCACAGGAGGGAGCTCACCCCCTATGATCTAAATGAAAACCTGGGACATTTGGTGTATAGCGCCAAACCTTCTTGCAAAGTTGCATTAGGACTTCTGCTGTGTTTTTTTAGGGCGAATAGCTTTATGCAAAATGCTGTTATCACAGCAACCAATTAGCAGTCAGCCTTCCCTATTCTGACAGTCAATAGGTGAAATTAAGCCGGTTGTTGCACTTTTGCACTGGTTTATTGAATAAAGCAGATTATTTTTGTATTTTAAAAGGTAAATTCACCTGTTCATGAAAAATTATACCAAAAAAATGGGGCTAACTTTACTGTTTATTTTATTTCTTTAATTCATTGAAGTGTATTTTTTCCCAAAAAATTGCGCTTGAAAGACCGCTGCGCAAATACAGTGTGACATAAAATATTGCAACAACCGCCATTTTATTCTCGAGGTTCTCTGCTAAAAAAAAAAATACATATAAGGTTTGGGGGTTCCAAGTAATTTTCTAGCAAAAAATACTGATTTTAACTTAGTAAGATACAAGTGTCAGAAAAAGGTTTAGTCTTTAAGTGTTTAAACTTCCCTCATTTACATACCGAAGTTAACCACTTCGCGCCTGCGCTATAGCCGAAAGGCGGCTACAGCGCGGCGATCAATTGCCGGGAGGGCGTCCCTGGACATCCTCCTGTTTACATTCTCGGGCGCACCGCCGCGGGGGAAATCTGTGTTGGCTGTGTCTCTGGACACAGCCAATTACAGATCGTGCTTAATGGCCAATCACAGCGGCCAATTAGTACTCAATTGGAGTGTCCAATGGGAGATGATCTCCTATGATTACATAGGAGATCATCTCTCATCGCTGGCTCTCCCTCCTCACACAGAGACAGCGTGTGAGGAGGGAGAGCTTCCGTGCTGCAGCGGTGAGTGAAAAAAAATCATTACACTAACACAACACAGTGTCATCTGTCCCCAGTGCCACCTATTAGTGCCACCTGCCTCCAGTGCCACCTGTCCCCAGCGCCACCTGTCAGTGTCACGTGTCATCAGTGCCACGTATCAGTGCATCTGTCATCAGTGCCACCTGTCAGTGTCACATGCCATCTGTTATCAGTGTCACGTGTCCTCAGTGCCATGTATCAGTGCCATCTGTCATCAGTATCACGTATTAGTGCCATCTGTCATCAGTGCCACGTATTAGTGCCATCAGTCATCAGTGCCACGTATTAGTGCCATCTATCATTAGTGCCATCTGTCATCAGTGCCACGTATTAGTGCCATCTGTCATCAGTGCCACGTATTAGTGCCATCAGTCATCAGTGCACGTATTAGTGCCATCTATCATTAGTGCCATCTGTCATCAGTGCCACGTATTAGTGCCATCTGTCATCAGTGCCACGTATTAGTGCCATCTGTCATGAGTGCCACATATTAGTGCCATCTGTCATCAGTGCCACGTGTCATCAGTGCCACATATTAGTGCCACATATCATCAGTTTCACGTGTCATCAGTGCCACGTATTAGTGCCATTTGTCATCAGTGCCACATCAGTGTCACGTGCCATCAGTGCCACGTATCAGTGCCATCTGTCATAAGTGCCACATCAGTGTCACGTGTCATTGTCCTGGTGCTCCAGGGCCTTCAAAAGTGTAATAGGTAGTCAACAAGTTAGATGTGTAATTTATGCTCCTAGAACACGCAATGGTGCTCCCTGCATGTTGGGCCTCTCTATGTGGTTAGGCTGTGAAAAAGTCCCACACATGTGGTATCATAAAACTCAGGAGGAGCAGCAGAATGTATTTTGAGGTGTCATTTGTAACCTTTTACAATGACAATTTTGTGGAAAAAAACAACAACAAAAAACCTTAATTTTGCAAACAATCGTGGGGAAAAAATGACATCAAAAACCTCACCATGCATCCCTTGGAATGTCTACTTTCAAAAAAGGGGTCATTTGGGGGGTATTTGTACTTTCCTGACTTGTTCGGGTCGCAAGAAATGAGATAGGCCGTCAGTACATCAGGTGTGATCAATTTTTTATGATTTGCACCATAAATTGTAAACTCTCTAACTTTCACAGAGACCAAATAATATCCACTAATTTGGGTTATTTTTACCAAAGATATGTAGCAGTATAAATTGTGGCCAAAATATATGAAGAAAAATTAATAATTTGCAAAATTTTGTCACAGAAACTAAGAAAAATTTGTTTTTTTTTCCAAATTTTCTGTCTTTTTTCATTTATAGCGCAAAAAATAAAAAACCCAGAGGTGATCAAATACCACCAAAAGAAAGCTCTATTTGTATGAAAAAAAGGACAAAAAATTAATTTGGGTACAGTATTACATGACTGAGTAATTGTCATTCAAAGTGTGAGAGCGCTGAAAGCTGAAAATTGGTCTGGTCAGGAAGGGGGTTTAAGTGCCCAGTTGTCAAGTGGTTAATTCCTTTGATCTAAGAACGAAAAGTTACAGTGTTTATAGTTATCTACCAATGCGGACAATGCTGTGAAAAACTTGCCCGTTTTTTTTACTTTTGACAGCTGAGTGAGCAGAGAACTCTCTACACTTGTTACATGAAGGAATCAGGAAATTCTGTATAGAGATCGTGAGGGGGTTGAACCAAGATCATGATTTTTAATGCTTAATCGTGCAGCTCTACTGACCCCCCCTACGGACCTCGCTGCACATAACCGCCATGATGCCGCTGTAACACTCCATACACTGTTGACCGCAATACACACCCCTAGCGTGAGTATTTATCATAATGCCTGCAATGGCATGTGCTCATTGGTTAGAGCAACCACACCATGACCAAGTTGACCAAAGAAAAGCGCATCTTAAACTTTGTCTTTCAGTAAGGTATCACGTATTCATGTTGACCAATGAGTGCTTAACATTTTAAGCATCGTGATGGATAACGCACTCCTGGGCTATGTATTGCAGTGCTGTATACAGTGGGCTCTAGAAGGGGGGCCGGGATGTTTGGAATTGGTTCACCTTTTCACTTTTCATGAAAATCAAACAATTACTCTTTAAGATATACTAAATAATACAGTATAATTGATCTATAGATTTCCAGCAGAGCCTTTTTCAACCTTTTTAACATGGGGGGAACCCCTGAAATAACATTCCAGGTTCAGGTAACCCTGGATATCAATTACTATATCTACAGCTTATAGTATATTAGTGTGATGGTCACTGGGAAGAATGCTCCTTACATGTATGGTTATGTCAGAAACCATGAAATCAGGCTGATACAGAAGTACAGTTAAATCACACTTGTTTAATAATAAAAGTAAATAGAACAAACGTAGTCAAAACATAGCCAAAGTTCAGTAACCGGAACGGGCAGTCAGACAAGCCAAACGTCAGGGATTAATGTAGTGGAACAGCAAGCAGGATCTGGAGCCAGAAGGGATGTCAGCAAAGCCAGTCTTTAAACAGGAATGCAAGCGATGTTTGTGATGTTGACCAAGGCGAAGGCAGAGACCCTCTGGACTTGACGGCTTAAGTAGGCAGGACTGACGAGCAGGATATGAACAACAGCTGAGTAACTGTGGAGAGAGATGGGAGCTGGCAATTAGCTGACAGCTGAGCGACCAGCTCAGAGAAGGAAGGGCTGAGCCCAGCCCTGACAGATTATTGGGAAGAATATCCCCCCCTACAGATAGCTAAAAAAATCATTGATGTCAGTGGTTACTCATGTGAGAGGCAGAAATTGCTCCTTGCTCAAGGAACCCCTAGCAACCTCTGGAAGCACCCTAGTGTTCCATTGTTTCCTGGTTAGGAAAGCCCATTCTAACCATTCTAATAAAATATTATGCAATCCAGCCATCCTCAGAGTTCTGTGTAATCCAATGGTTCCTTCAGGGATTGCTAGGGGTTATTTGAGCTGTGGCTGACTTAAATCCCATCGAATGGTGTCTGAAAAGTTTCAGAGACAATGCTACTTGGTAGAACCACCTGCATGACACCAATGATATTTTTAGCTGTCCGTAAGGGGGGCCAATGTAGGGGACATTCTTCCCACTGACCACCTAGGTAAGGGAGGGGGGGGATTCTTCCCACTAGCCACCAATGTAAGAGACATTTTTTCCAAATGACCACCAACATAAGAGAGGGCTTTCTCCCCACTGGCCACTAATGTAAGGGGATTTCTTCACACTGGATTCCAATGTAAGGGGCTTTTTCCCACTGGCCACCAATGTAAGGGTCATTGTTCCTACTGGCCACCAATGTAAGGGGCTTTTTCCCACTGGTCACCAATATAAGGGGCTTTCTTCCTACTAGCCAACAATGTAAGAGAAATTTTTTCAAAATGACCACCAACATAAGAGAGGGCTTTCTTCCCACTGGCCACTAATGTAAGGGGATCTCCTCCCACTGGCTTCCAATGTAAGGGGCTTTTTCCCACTGGCCACCAATGTAAGGGTTATTGTTCCTACTGGCCACCAATGTAAGGGACTTTTTCCCACAGGCCTCCAATACAAGGGGCTTTCTTCCTACTAGCCACCAATGTAAGAGACATTTATTCAAATGACCACCAACATAAGAGAGGGCCTTCTTCCCACTGGCCACCAATATAAGACAAAGAGGGGGGGTTTTTGGGACTTTAAATGAAGCATGTACCTGGACGCAAAAAACGCACAGTGGGTCTGTAAAATGTTTTATTATAAATACTAATACAGATAAAGTGAAACCACAATGCAAGTAAAATAGGTATAAATGTGACATAAAATTAATATATATATATACACACATAGTAACATAACATGGAGATACAAATGGTGTCATGCCCGCTATTGACATCCATGTTCACATGATATGACACAAAACATAATTGGTACATTTGTAACATAGTCAGACATAGTTGGTAAAGGAATAGATGTGATTGCATGTGATGTTGTAGTTGTGGCATCAGAGAAAGCTTGACGCGTTTTGTGGATTTGTCCACTCATCACGAGTGTATGCGACAGAAATATCTATGGAGTATATATAGATATAATGAACATCAGTCTGACTAGAAGAAAAAAGAAGTATAAAGAGGGCAGATGAAGGGAGTAGACATTGTCCACCCATACTTACAAGAATAGACAGTGGGTGTGGCATGTGGTGGCAGGCACAAGGTGGACTGGAAACATCATCTCTCACGGGAGCCGAGGCCAAAATATACCATGGCTTAGCATCAGGTGAAGTTGAAAGATGAAATATATCTGGGAATGTATTGCCCACGTGGAAAAAAAGTGATGGTATGTAACTCATCAACAGAGACCTCTGGGAACAAATCATACATTTGTGTGTAAGTATATCAATAATAAATGATATATAAGTGTAAGTAGTATTGAACCCAGTGTAGGTCCTAAAAAGTTGATGAAAGAAATGGCAAAGGTGATTTAAAGCCCGTATCTAGAAATGAGTGATAAAATAACATAGGTGTAAACCCAAATAGTGACATATACTCCAAAAGAGGAGGAGGAGGTGGTGATTAAAATAGAAAAGAACTGACCACCAAGGCAGATACCACAGACTAGGATAGGGCCTACCATAATGCTGCCTAGAAAACACACCGGCAAACATAAAGTCCAACTGGTGTGTAGAACCACAGAGGTAGCAGGCCACAGTGAAGGTTCGCTTACCCTGAGGGGTATATATACTGCCAACATCACGCATAGCGAGTATAGAGAGGGAGGTGTCAGCACCTGAGTGGAATAACCGGCAGCTGGTGCCAAAGTAACTCCCTCGTATAAATCACTGGCCACCAATGTAAGGGGCATTCTTTCCACTGGCCACCAATGTAAGGAGTATTCTTTCCACTGGCCACCAATGTAAGGGGCTTTCTTTCCACTGGCCACCAATGTAAGGAGTATTCTTTCCACTGGCCACCAATGTAAGGGGCTTTCTTTCCACTGGCCACCAATGTAAGGGGCTTTCTTTCCACTGGCCACCAATGTAAGGAGTATTCTTTCCACTGGCCACCAATGTAAGGAGTATTCTTTCCACTGGCCACCAATGTAAGGAGTATTCTTTCCACTGGCCACCAATGTAAGGAGCATTCTTCCTACTGACTACCAATGTAAGGGACATTCTTCCCACTGACTACCAATGTAAGGGACATTCTTCCCACTGACCATCAATGGAGGGGCATTCTTCCCACTGACCACCAATGTAAGGAACATTCTTCCCACTCACTACCAATGTAAGGGACATTCTTCCCACTGATCACCATTGTAAGGTGCATTCTTCCCACTGACCACCAATGCAAGGAGCATTCTTGCTACTGACCACCAATATAAGTGTAGCACCCTCCAGTGTGCTAGAAAGTGTAAATAGTTTTTTTTTTTTCCGATAGTGTAGGTAAATTTGGCCTGGCTAAGAGCCAGGCTGGGTTGAATCTGGACACAAAAAGAGACCCTGGTGAGGGTCACCTGGAAAGCATAGCGGTTACCATGGTAACAAAAGGTCATAATAGGGTTTAGTTAATAAAAAAACTAAATTTAATAGATAGCAGCAAAATGTACAGTGCTAAAAAAAGGAGTATTTACCGCTTCACATGTTCATAAAAAAAAAAAATCAGTAAAGGCACCACAATGGTGCAATGAAAAAACAGACAAGAAACAAAAAAACACAGAACATAACACGAAATAAACTAAATGTCCGGATACCAATTACCATGCATATCAATGTAGGTATTGTCATGCAATATTTATCGCTTGGTATATAACATGTATGAATCATGTATGGTTACTGACAATCCATATGTGCATGGCCCCCTAGGGACATGAGCTCAATAGTTGACTTAACTGATGCTAGATAACAAAAGGGTCTTGGTGGTCCTATTTGATTCCCTGAATAGAGGATCAATTGGTGTACAATCAATTACAAGGGAAGAGATCTTCCTTTTCTTATTAGCTGAACAGGACCATGTATCCAAAATAAAGTCATTGATGGTATGCAGATTGACTGTGAGCTCGCATATGCAGTCACTCAGGGAGGCTGAATGACCCATCAGGCAGCACCTCTGGTTCCTCCCCCTACTTGCTGCAACCTCGGAGAAGCTTCCAGAAGAATGGGAAGGAGGTTAGGAGAAGCTGCCTGGAGTATTGAGGAGGGCCCCAGCCAATCCCCAGCAAATAGGCTGGCAGGGGTAGGCCCCACTTAAATATTCAGGGTCAGGCCAGCAAGGGCAGTGGGGTTCGGATGGAAGCTTGAAGTTTAATCGAGCCAAAAAACTGCACTTTGTTCCAGGACCGCTGTAAGGGTTAAAAGTGGGGAAACAGACCTATGTTTGCTGCCTATTTGTAGCTGGGTACTGCAACCAAGTGCCGTTGCCCATAGTAACCAGCGGGAGCTGGTGCCGGAACTGTCGCTGCCCTGCATACTGTAATATCGGGGACCATTAGCTCTCGTGGCAGATGCGTTTGTCAGTGATTCAAGCCAGTCAGGAACTATATTTAAGGGCATGGTAGCCCATTTTTATTAAAAAGGCAAATAAAAGTCCGTAACATAAAGGGTTCCCACGCAGGGGTTCATCTCCAGCAAATAAACACAATAGAAAATGTTAGCCCACCTGGCTCTCTTTAGCAGTACCTCTGTTCTTTATCCGTGGTCACACAGACCACAGGATTCCTCAATGTGGATGGCTTCACTTTAGCGCCCACAGCTCCGCTTTGGCCTTAGTCCTCAGGCCGTTCCACTGCCTCTTGCAGTCACACGTTCTGGCTGCCTCCTGCAACCCCTCTGACTCCTGAAGACCTCCTGTCTCTCTGGGTGTGGAGCAGTCTCCAACTGGGAGCCATGAGGTCTTCCCATACCCTCATTATAAGTGCTGTGTTCACCTGAGCACACACCCTGCTGGTAATCTACAAAGTTTGGACACAGGGTTGGAGATCCCGTCCCACCCAAGACACTGTGGAATCTCCAAACTACAGAGCCCCATGACCGAATACCAAAACCTGGAGAAAGCTGCGAAAGCAGTTTTCTCCAGTCCACATTTATGCTCTGTAGCCTTGCACCAAGCAAATGTGCATACCCTGTGTCCCCCAAACTATCAATTTTACCTTGACAGCATCTCCTACTGTCACAATACCCAGTTGCCCCAACAGCGGCTGGTACAGACACTTGTGTTAAAACCCTGCTATTCAGTTAACTGTACCATGTGCTGTCACCTGTGACAACTACGGTGGGCAATTGCACCCATGGATTACAAAACATCCATCGATCTGCTTAAAGCTGGAAAAAGTGCTGCAATGTCCTGCTAAGAACAGTAAAGTGTGCATAAAAATGTATGCTGTTGCCCATGGGGATTGGGGTAAGCCAGCGGGTGCCTGCAGGAGGGGGTCTGTCAGTTGCCCAATCACGGCTGATGTGAAAGACTGTCCTAACCCTGATAATTACAGTGAGATATGTGTTACATACTTTGCTGTTACTCATGGAAACCACAGTAAACGCTTGCTGCCACCTGCTCCCAGTTGCTCGGGCACCATCGGTGCAGAGCGGCATATCTGGACAAGTTCTGCAAGTGCCAGTGTATGCATCATCATCATCATTGTGCCTGGAAACTTCAGTACAGTTAACAAGAAGTAACAGCGGAGCATGCGGCAAAAGGCCTGCTTATCAGAACTGCGAGCGCTAGCCAGTCTGGAAGCCTAGGGGTGGAGCTATGCCCCGAAGGAGACCCAGCGTGCCCTGCTAACAGTGAGAGAAAGGAGCAAGATGGCTGAAGGTGCACGTGTGTACCCAGCACTGATCTGGTTGCCTGATCTACAGGAGTGGACACTGGTGTCCGGCTGGAGCATTGTGGGGGATTCGCTCCTGGAATAACCAAAGGGACTGAGCGACTGTGCCTACTATGTCCCAACTGAAGAATACCGACCATGGTGGTTAGTGCCTGGATCCGGTGTGGGCACTGTGACGAGCCGCTCACAAGGCTGACACCCAGTGAACAGGAACCACTGAACTACAATGTGTACCTGCGGTCAGGACTTTGCACTATACAGCCGCAGAAGTCCCAGATGACCGGAGCGGGCCTCAAAACATCTGCTCAAGGTGGGGTTAAGTCTGAGGCTGGTGACTCCCCTGCAAAGAGAAGCGACATTGGGGAAGATAGTTGAAAGTCTGCCACAGCCTGCAGCCCAGTTGGGGACCTGGCGCCTGTGAGTACTGCCCAGCAGGAGCTAGATGACATCCCTGAAGCCGACCATGCCCTTTGACCCTGCCAGCTCTACTAGGAAGGAGCCTTTGCAGGAAGACAACTCATGTACAGGGGAGCCAGTGGGGAGTGGTAGCATTGGGTGCATTGACTGGGGGTCGCCTAGACTGCAGACAGAATTTGGGCCATTGGATAAAAAAAGATACTTTTTAGAATTTTTTTAGATATGACTACAACGTGTTATGAAGATAAGATAGAGAAAAAACAGAGTGCAGAGTTCAGGAGTGCGTTACATAAACAATGCAGGGCTAAGGAGCTCGCTACATAAAGAATGCAGGGCTCACGAGTGTGCTACATAAAGAATGCAGGGTTTAGCAGTACGCTACATAAAGAATGCAGGGCTCAGCTGTGCCCATTTATGCAGCCTGAGCAGTGCCCATCTATGAAGCCTGAGCAGTGCCCAGCAATGCAGCCTCTCCAGTGCCCAGCAATGCAGCCTCACCAGTGCCCAGCAATGCAGCCTCACCAGTGCCCAGCAATGCAGCCTCACCAGTGCCTAGTAATGCAACCGCACCAGTGCCCAGCAATGCAGCCTCACCAGTGCCAATCTATGCAGCCTCACCAGTGCCCAGCAATGCAGCCTCAGCAGTGCCCAGCAAACACATCTCCCCCCACTCCTGGATCGGCTTCCACCTATGATAGACAGCACATGTCCCAGCATTGGACAAGTGTACTGTCTGTCAAAGGAGCCATGCCAGATGGCAGGACTTTGTGATGGCGGGCACCCGGTGATTCAAATTAAAGCTGACACAGCGGGAGACGCCAGCCTGACACCTGTGTGGCACCCGGGGCGGACCGCATCCCTCCCCCCCACTCTGCCTCAGCACCTGCCCTGCAATCCAGGGACAAATCTGGGGACAGAAGGGCTTTGGAGACAGTGTCCTCAATCCGGGGACGTCTGGTCACCCTAATGTAAAGGGCCTTTGCTAAAGATTTTTTTTGGGTGACACTGCTGTAGATCTACAAGCAAGATTGTGCAGGAGGAAAGAAAAGATGCGTAGATAGTTTAAATGTCCCTGAAGAGAATTTGTTCTAGTCAAATTGGCACACCATAATGCCCCTATCCCCATTCAAGTTTATTAACTCCTAAATAAAAATACAAAAACAAAGTTGCTGGACTGTTTCCTTTCTCAAGTGAGCCTGTGGAAATTCGGTGTGCATGGTTGTGCAGGGTGGGGATCCCTATTCACCAGTGGCTCCTAGGGGGATGTGCTACATAAGGAGCATTCTTCCTATTGACCACCAATGGAAGGAGCATTCTTGTTACCGACCACTAATGTAAGGAGTATTATTCCCACTGACCACCAATGTAAGGGACATTCATCCCACTGACCACCAATGTAAGGGACATTCTTCCTACTAACCTCCAATGTAAAGAGCATTTTTCTCACCGACCACCAATGAATTGGTTTTAGCAGGGGTTCCCTGAGACTTGAAAATAAATGTACAGGTTGCTCTGGATTTAAGTGTTTAAAAAAGGTTGGCCTAATGCAGTGGTCTCCAAACTGTGGCCCTTAGCTTGCCTTTACCCAGCCATTGAGACACTATTCTGCCAACTGACATTAAAGGGGTTGTAAAGTTAATTTTTTTTTTTTAAAAATAACAAACATGTTATACTTACCTTCACTGTGCAGCTCGTCTGCACAGAGTGGCCCCGAACCTGGTCTTCTGGGGTCCCTCGGCGGCTGTTTCAGCTCCTCCCCGCAAGCATTAACCACCTTAATGCGAGCTCCCTCGCACGGTGGTGAGTGCTTGCGGGCGCGCTCCCGTGATACAGCCGGCGGCTATAGCCGCTCGCTGTATCACTCGGCCCCGCCCCCGGCGTGCCGCGTCATCGGATGTGATTGACAGCAGCGCGAGCCAATGGCTGCGCTGCTTTCAATCCATCCACTGCAGCCAATCAGCGACCAGGCTGAGCTGCAATGAAGGTGACGAGGACGTGCAGCGAAGATTCGAGGGCTCAGGTGAGTAAAACGGGGGGCCTGGGGGCGGCAGTATTGTCAAAAGTTTTTTCACCTTAATGCATAGAATGCATTAAGGTGAAAAAATTTTTACCTTTACAACCCCTTTAACAATGGGGCACTATTCCTCCCAATGCTACAACGACCACTATTCTTCCCCCTAATACCAAATGTGGCAATGTTTACGCCCACTGATGCCAGGAAAATTCCCACTCCCGCTGGCCACAGTCCGGCCCCCCTAAAGTCTGAAGGACAATAAATTGGTTGTTTGTTTAAAAAATTTGGAGACCCCTGTAATGTATACAAAACGTCTGGGTAAGGCTGAGCTGTAAAGGCTTCAAAACTTAAAGTGGTTGTAAACCCACATAAAAAAAAGACCTGCAAGACAAAGGCATAATGAGCTAGTATGCACAGCATACTAGCTCATTATGTAATACTCACCTATCGAAGCCCCCGCTGCGATGCCCGTACATAGCACCGGCTACTTCCGGGTATCGTGGCTCTTGCGCTGTGATTGGCCAGGGCCATGATGGCGGCACATGCAGATACAGGGGATATCTCCTAAAATGTGCAGGTTTAGGAGATATCTGGGGTAGCTACAGGTAAGCCTTATTATAGGCTTACCTGTAGCAAAATGTGGATTGTAAGGGTTTACAACCACTTTAATGGTGTTATATGCAAAGTGCAGTAACCCTAGGATTGCTACTGTAAGGTCATCATGCTGGCATATTCAATTATCTTTTCCACGGGTCTCAAACTGGCGGCCCTCCAGCTGTTGTAAAACTACAAGTCCCATCATGCCTCTGCCTGAGGGAGTCATGCTTGTAACTGTCAGCCTTGCAATGTCTCATGGGACTTGTAGTTTCCCTACCACCTGGTGGCAGACCACAACACTGGAGCCATGACCTTCCCAACTTCCTCCCACTGTTGCATTTTAACGCACGCATTCCGACCCACTAAAACACGTCATGCCTCCCCATGATAAAGATAGTGTCTGTTCTCATTTCAGTGTTGCAGTTTTGAAAAATACAACATATTGGGTTTTTTTCGCATTTTGGTGCATTGGGAAGCCCATAGAAGTCAACAGCAGGGCATCAAAATAAATATAACGTGTTTTGGTGCGTTGGCAACTGGTATTAACAAGCCTTGCTCAATGGCTGCTAAGCTTATCCACTCCAAACTCCAAATTTAAAAATACTTTGAAAATGTATAAGAAGGGACAAAGAAAATGCACGTTGATACACAACAACACACCTTCTTAGCGCTGTGAAAAACCACACCTCTATGCAGTAGATATAAATGGGCCCTGATAGCTGCCATGATACCAGTTGTAACCATAGGCCCCTCTCATATACTGAGGCATCAACACCCACTGCCTCACCAAACTTCCTACCAATCAACTTCAACCATGGTGGCCTTACCCCCATCTGCACTACCATGAATCTTCCAGCTCTTGCCTCACAACTTTGAGCTGTTGTCTGGCAGACCACAACCCTTTACCTATCATCTTCCTCCCACTTTACTCAACGAGTGATTGGCGGTGTTTGATCGGTTCTCAGTGCAGAGGCGCCAGGGGACAGATGCAGCACCCTGACAAAGTACTCCCAAAACGCATTGGTTTCTCACCTTGACTTTCTATGTAACCCTACAGTAACCCTACAGTATAAAGCAAGAAGTCCTGAAGACTTTAGAGGGACTGTGGCCATTGGGGGTTGAAAAGGTCCCAATGTCAGTGGGAAAAAAATAATGCCCCATAGTTTGTTTCAGTGGAAGTAACTGCGCCCCATCATTGGTATGAGTGGGAGGAATTGTGCCCTATCGTATCGTTGATGTCATTGTGAGGAATTTCACCCCACCATTGATGTCATTGGGCCCCATCGTTGGTGTCAATAGGAGGAATTGCACCCCATCATTGATGTTATTGGACCTCATTGTTGGTGTCAGTGAGAGGAATTGTGCCCCTTCATTGGTGTCAGTGGGGGAATTATGCCTCATTGTTGGGATCATTGGATGAAATAGTGCCCCAAGGGCCTGATAAATGCAAACAAATGGCCGCATCTGACCCCTGGTCCGCAGTTTGGAGACCACTGATCTAGAAGGTTGAGCATGTGTTCTTAACAGAGCTGTGCTGCTACTGCAGTAGATTTTGAGGACCCGGGTGTGGGATCTGGCAGGGATATCTGGATCACAAACCTGGCTAAACAGAATTAAAGATCCATCAGCAGGTAAAATATTTCACCTGTAGCATTTAGCTTTATGTCTGGAGCTTAGCCTTAAAGTGGAACTAAACCCTCCTATCCTTTACAGCCAGCTGCCATCTTAGCCTTTGTTTGAGACAGTGTTGTGGCCCTGGAATTGCGTTGCTCTATTACAACTTTAACTGTTAATATTCTTCTTGGACACTTTCACCTTATGGTCTGGGACCAATTTACTTTTGTGGAGGAAGATTGAGGAAGACTTTAAGGAAAGGTGTCTATCCAAGTGTATATATCTTTTTCTAAACCCAGGTGAAGGGCGAGTGTTGTGGCCCCCTCGAAACTCATTGATCTATTAAAATTCTAACTATTAAAATTCTTCTTGGACTCTTTCATCTGATGGTCTGGGACCCATTTATGTTTGTTTACCTGTAGATCCATTCTTTGGCACCGATTGAAAAAGGCTCTTCAAGGGTGTTCATTCAAATGTATATATCTTCTTCTAGGTCCTGATGAACGGGGGAGTGGTGGCCCCAGAAACATGTTGGTCTGCTGAAATTCTAACTATTAAAATTCTTCTTGGACTCTTCGATCTTATGGTCTGGGGCCCATTTATGTTTGTTTACCCTTAGATCCATTCTTTGGCACCGATTGAAGAAGGCCCTTCAAGGGTTTTCATTCAAATGTATATATCTTCTTCTAGGCCCTAATTAACGGGGAGTGCTGTGGCCCCAGAAACATGCTGGTATAATAAAATTCTAACTATTAAAATTCTTCTGGGACTCTTTCATACTACGGTCTGGGGCCCATTTCTGTTTGTTTACCATTAGATCCATTCTTTGGCACCCATTGTGGAAGGCCCTTCAAGGGAGGTGTCTATTCAAGTGTATATATCTTCTTCTATGCCCTGATGACTGGGGAGTGTTGTGGCCTCCAAAATGTGTTGGTCAAATTATTAATCAATAAAATTCATCATGGACTCTTTCACTTTATGGTCTGATACCCATTTGTGTTGGTTTACCATTCTTTGGCACCCATCAAGGGAGACATGTTTGTATTTGGAGTTGCCTCACCAAGCCAATTAACCTATTTGAAGGCTTCCCACATTTTTATACGTGTAATGCCGCGTACACACGACCGGACTTTACGGCATAGTTCAGTGGACCAGAGTCCGTCAGACAATTCGATCGTGTGTGGGCTCCAGCTGACTTTTTTTCCCCAAAAGTTTGACGGACCTAGAAATGAAACATGTTTCAAATCTTTTCGACGGACTCGAGTCCGGTCGAAAAGTCCGCTCGTCTGTATGCTAGTCCGACGGACAAAAACCGATGCTAGGGCAGCTATTGGCTACTGGCTATCAACTTCCTTGTTTTAGTCCGGTCGTACGTCATCACGTACAAATCCATCGGACTTTGGTTGATCGTGTGTAGGCAAGTCCGTTCATTCGGAAAGTCCGTCGAAAAGTCTGCAGGACAAAGTCTGACGTAAAGTCCGCTCGTGTGTACGCGGCATAAGAATCCCATTGTAGCTCCAATTTTTTTTTTCCCTGGAATTCTTACAATTCCGAAGGCCAGGATGCTGTACGGGAAGGTAGTAGATGCTTTCCATCAGGCTTTGCGCCCCCGTGTTGTAGGCGGCGGCAGCCCAATCAGTCGTGTCACCGTTCTGGCTCCTGACACTGCTTTACAATTTCTCCAATTAACAGCTAATTGATCAATTAAGCAGCTCAGGGAAAAAAGAGGTGAATGGCTGGATATGGGTCAGCATTTCATTTTACACCCGAATAAACAGAGAGCCCGGTGTGTAAATTAATCTGTAAATCTGCATTATGAAAGTAAATAAAAAGGTTTATGTTTAAAAATGAAAATGTCACATTTATATTACCGGAGCCTGATCAAAAAAAAGAGCTGATTGCATTTCAAGTTTAAACCCAAATACTAGTTATGCAAATAGCTCTCGTAAATGTAATTGTGTGAGATTTTTTATTTATATTGGTGTGAGTAAATGTTTAATAAATACCTTTTGATCCAGCCAATTTCTGCTCTCTCTGAGGCCTTCTTTAATAAGGTGACAACCAGAATGCAGTGCTAGAGGACAGTGGTCATCCTGTGCTTTTATCCAATCTGCTGCAGTCACTGCCCCCTGCTGGTTGATCTGACAATTTAGCAGCTGAGGTTGCTCAACAGCTTGGTCCATTTCCGGAGGAGGAGCAGCTGTAGCCCTTTATGGGGACAGACAGCAGGACCTGTTAGCTTGGAGCATCATCCAATGGCTGAATGGATTGCTGTGAAAATGTAGATGTGATTTATCCTCAATCACCACTTGCCCTCCGGAAGATTTTAACCCCCTTCATGACCAGGCAATTTTTTTGCTATGCAGCACTGTACTACTTTAAGTGACAATTGCGCGGTCGTGCGACACTGTACCCAGATTAGATTTATGTAATTTTTTCCCCACAAATAGAGCTTTCTCTTAGCAGTATTTGATCAGCACTGCAAGGGGGGGGGGGGGGGGTGTTTCTGCGCTAAACCAAAAAAAGACAGACAATTTAAAAAAAAAATATATATATATATATATATATATATTTATTTATTTTTTTTTTTATTTTTTTTTTACTTTTTCCTATAAAACATATACAATAAAACATTTTTAAAAATCTAATTTTTTTCATAAATTTAGGCCAATAATTTTCTGCTACATGTTTTTGGAAACAAAATACCAATAAGCATATATTGATTGGTTTACGCGAACGTTATAGCGTCTACAAACTACAGTATATATTTGTGGAATTAGTAATGGCGGCGATCAGCGACCTATCGCGCAACCGCAATATTGCAACGGACTGTCAGACACTAACTGACACTTTGCGGGAACCAGTGACACTAATACAGTGATCAGCGCTAAAAATATGCACAGTCACTGTACTAATGACACTGGCTGGGAAGGAGTTAAACATCTAGGGCGATCAATAACTGTGTGCGCAGCCGGTGTTTTTGCGTACTGTGGGAGGAGCTTTTACTAGGGGAAGACATGGATTTTATTCTCTGCTTTGCAGGAACACAAAATCCATCCCTCCCCCCTGTCAGAACGGAGATCTGCTTTGTTTACACAGGCAGATCTCAGTTCTGTGTGTTTTACTGACGATCGTCGAGTGCCTGGCACCCGCAGATCGGCTTTTGATTAATCACAGCAGAGGCGGCTCGCTGGTGGCGCTTGTGCAGAGGCGGCTCTAGGCTTTGTGAGGCCTTAGGCAAAACTTACACATGAGGCCCCACGGACTGGGACGCTCCGTGATGAGGCCGCTATTCCTCAGGCTGCGGGCAGTATCTGATTTGTCAGCTCCTAAGCCACAGAGTCCCAGTGGGGGTAGGCGGAGCTGCCGGCGTCAACTTCAGTGATTGAGAACAGGCAAATTAGCCGGCCGCGAGGCCCCTGTGAGTGCGAGGCCTTAGGCGACCGCCTATTTTGCCTTATTAGAGAGCCGCCTCTGCGCTTGTGCACCAACCCCCCCCCCCCGCAGGCGAAAGTGCAAATTCATGTATGTACGGTATATGTAATCCTGCAAAAGAGAGCCAGCCTGTAGCAGTAAATCTGCTATGGGGCAGACAGCAAGTGGTTAATAAGGTGACAACCAGATTCCAGTGCTAGAGGACAATGGTCACCCTGTGCTTTTATCCAAACTGCTGCAGTCACTGCCCCCTGCTGGTTGATCTGTCAATTAAGCAGTGGAGGTTGCTCAACCACTTGGCTTGTTACTGGAGGAGGAGAAGCTGTACCCCTTTATGGGGACAGACAGCAGGACCTGTAAGCCTGGATCATCATCCAATGGCTGTATGGATTGCTATGAAAATGTAGATGTGAATAATCCTTAGGATGATACATCTCTACAGAGCTGCTGCTTGAACACATGTGGCTACAGAGGAGATTCATTTATGCATTACTGTATGGATTATTACATAGACCTTTTTTATTAATTTTTTTTTAAGTAAAAAAATAAAATCAAAATTTGTTTTTATTTTTTTTTTTGTTTTAGATAGCATAAGGGAGGGTTATAACCCCTGTCAGTTTTTTTTTGCCTTTTTTTCTGTGTCCTATTGGGGAGATTTGCCTTCACAGCCAAAACTGGAAGTGAGAGGAAATCCCTCTGAAGTGAGGGAATCCTGGGGTGTCATTTGAGTCCCTATTGGACGATTTGCCCTCTATTTCGGTTCAGGGGACAACCCAAAATTTGGGCCTATTTATAAGACATTTGTTGTGCAGGCTGGACAAATTTTATATTATATATTTAATATTTTTAATATGTATGTATGAATGTGAGTATGTGTATGTATGGAATGTGAGTTAAGGATCTTAGATTGTAAGCTCCCTGAGGGCAGGGACTGATATGGATGTCTAATATGTAAAGTACTGTGTAAATTGACAGCGCTATATAAGTACCTGTAATAATTTCCTATTTTCCCTATGTATAATGACCTTTGGGACACCCTGAAGATTAATTCCGATGATTTTTAGCTCCATCTAGTGGCCAAAATGCGGTATAGTTTTCTAAAATACCTCAAAGAGAAAATATATCACATTTTGGCCACTAGATGGAGCTGACGATCATAGGAATTCATACAGGGTGTTCCAAAAGTTGCCATACACAGGGAAAATGGGAAATTATAGCTAACTGTCCCTTTATTTACGAAACATTAATTACAACATTTTACAAAATAATAATAATTAAAAATATAATATAAGTTTGTTAATTTTACAAAATTTAAAAAAAATTTAAAAATTTTACAAAATGTTACAGTATTACAAAAATGTGTCCCTCTTGCGCGAATGTTTCAAAAAATAGACCAGTGTCCCCTTTGGGATAATTCCCTTGTATTCCTGTTCTGGTGACAACTCTCTGTGATAATGGTCACCAGGACAAATAATGAGGGTGAATCTCCTTGACAAGGATAAAAACCTGACAGGGGTTCTAATCTCTATTTGTTCTATCCAAAATGTATAAAAAAAAAGTTTTGCCTCTAGTTATACTTTATTTTGTTTTTGGCACTTTATTTATGAACTGTTTCTTTTTGTTTGACACTCTGTGAATTGTGTTCACTGCAGTTGATTAGCACTATGTTAGTGTTGCACATATTGTTCTTTCAAGTTTATATTGTTATTATCACGCCAGCTGATACATTGTTCCTGCATACAAGATTAGCACTACACATATAGATATAGTTTTCTCTAAATATAACAGGTGTGAATTCACACGGAGCCTTGTGTATGGAAAAGTGTCAGAAAAGACTCCATTCTCCAGAAAAAAAAAAACTGTCAATATTGTTGTACTCGGTGCTTCTGAGCAAAAGAACAGCATTTTCGATTTTTCTCATTGAGCTCCCTATAGCAATAACATAGTATTTTCTTCCTCTCATTGTGTTTCCCATAGTAGTATAAAAAAAAAAATTTTTTTAAAAATAATAATAAAATAATACATATAAATAATATACTGTGTATATATATATAATACATATAAATAATAAATAATTTAATAAAAAGTAATAAAATATAAATTAATTATACATACACCGATCAGCCATACATTTATGATCACCCCCCCCCCCAAAGTAGGTCCCCCTTTTGCCTCCAAAGCATCCCTGACCCATCGTGGTATGGACTCCTCTAGACCTCTGAAGGTATGCTGTGCTATCTGGCACTGAGCTGTCAGTAGCAGATCCTTTAAGTCCTATAAGTTGGGAGGTGAGGCCTCTATGGATCGGAACTTGTTTTTCCAGCACATCCCGCAGATGCTCGTTTGGATTGAGATCTGGAGAATTTGGAGGCCAAGTCCACACTTTGAACTCATTGATGTGTTCCTCAAACTATCATTTTTGAAGTGTGGTAGGGTGCATTATCCTGCTGAATGAGGCTCCTGCCATCAGGTAATACCGTTTTCATGAAGTGGTGTCACCAACAGTGTTTAGGTAGGTGGTACGTGTCAAAGTACCATCCATATGAATGGGCGATGTCCCGACAGAACATCGCCCAAAGCATTACACAGCTTCGCCGGCTTGCCTTCTTCCCATACTGCATCCTGGTGCCATACCTTCCCCAGGGAAGTGACGCACGCGCACTCAGCCATCCACATGATGTAAAAGAAAACGTGATTCATCAGACCACACCACCGTCTTCCATTGCTCCATGGTCCAGTTCTGATGCTCACATGCCCATTGAAGGCAGTTTTGGCTGTGGACACAGGTCAGCATGGGCACCCTGACCAGTCTGTGACTAAGCAGCTCCATATACAAAAAAACAAACGGGGTCGCGCCATGTCCTAATGGGCGCGTGAGAGCAGCTGTTCTGGGGCGCCGTCATATGACGGCGTCCCAGAACGAGAGCCGCGCCGCCCCGCCGTCAAATGCAGTTAAAGAGAAACTGCCATCTGCTCACATAATTTGTAATAAAAACATGTTTGCCATTCTGAAGCTTCTCTCCAACCATTTTGCATATTATTTTATATATACTGTGATTCTGTACTTGCCAAATATGCTGCAGAAATCTCCCTCCACTGAGACTGGCTGCAGCCATTTTAACTGTGGGCAGCTGAAGCTGCTGCCTGTTCACTTCCTGGATTTACACAGACACACAGAGGCACGCCTCCAGCTCTGCAGCCCTGCAGCTCTCATTGGCCCTCTTATGACTCACCCCCCTCCCTTCCTGGTAAACTCTCACGAGAGTGAGAGAGAGAGCTGTGCATGATGTCATAAGCCTAGGCTCATAACCAGGCAAGAAACAGGAAGTGGGCTGTATAAGGTATTTACTGGCAGAAAAAAAAATTTTACTATCCAAAGTTAAAACAACAAGAGCAGAGGATTATTTTTTTTTTTAATCAAATAATATTATTTTTATAGTTATACAAACAAAAACTATATCAACTAAATTACTAAATATCAAAAATTATCAAATAGTATAAAAAAAATACAAAACAACAAAAAAGCAGAGGATTTAATAGATGGAAGGTTCAAAAAATGACTGAAGGTCCGCTTTATGATCGTGAGAGGGGTTGAATCAAGATGGCTACTTTTTTTAACAATTAATCGTGCAGCTCTAGCATCCCCTGAAACAAAAATGTCATTTTTGGTGGTTATTACCAAAGGGATATCACATCTAAAGGGGTGCAGACCCTGGCACTTTGTTCATTAGAGCCCTGCAGGTGCAGCAGCTGAGTGATAATTATAAACCCACTCCCATTCACAGTCACTTTGCACATGATCACAGATAAAC
This sequence comes from Lithobates clamitans, assembly GCA_037952925.1. NCBI lineage: Eukaryota > Metazoa > Chordata > Amphibia > Anura > Ranidae > Lithobates > Lithobates clamitans. Next base: position 238,082 of record JBBGZY010002418.1, read on the forward strand.
AAACAGCTATTTCTTCAGAATAAGAAAAGGTAGGAATCTGCAACAAAGTTTGGTAAAATCTCCGCAATGTACACAGATCACCCAGAGGGGGGGGGGGGGGATATTTTTTTTTTTCTCAACAAAAGTGGAGTTACTCTTTAATTTTTAGAAAAAAAAATCAGACATCACATTTGCAAAAAAAAAAAAAAGCTGCAAAAGCTATAACAGAGGGGGGGGGAGGGTGTTTTTTTTTCTCAACAAAAGTGGAGTTACTCTTTCATTTTTAGGGAAAAAAAACTAAAAACAGACATCACATTTGCAAAAAAAAAAAAAATGCAAAAGCAATAACAGAGGGGGGAATGTTTTTTTTCTCAACAAATGTGGAGTTACTCTTTAATTTTTAGGGAAAAAAAATGAAAAACAGACATCACATTTGCAAAAAAAAATAAAAAGTTGCAAAAGCAATAACAGAGGGGGGAATGTTTTTCTTTTCTCAACAAAAGTGGAGTTACTCTTTAATTTTTAGAAAAAAAAATTAAAAACAGACATCACATTTGCAAAAAAAAAAAAAAGATGCAAAAGCTATAACAGAGGGGGTGGGGGGGGGTGGGGGGGGGGGTTTTCTCAACAAAAGTGGAGTTACTCTTTAATTTTTAGGGAAAAAAAATTAAAAACAGACATCACATTTGCAAAAAAAAAAAAAATGCAAAAGCAATAAGAGAGGGGGGAATGTTTTTTTTTTTCTCAACAAAAGTGGAGTTACTCTTTAATGTTTAGGGAAAAAAAACAGACATCACATTTGCAAAAAAAAAAAAGAAAGATGCAAAAACAATAACATAACCAATGAATAAATACCAAAAACGGCTTTAAACCAACCGGTCACAAATCATTCCGGAAATTTGATTTTTTTCTTTAACGTTTGTACATCATCACCATCTCTACAATAGGATTTATCACCCGTAAATCTGCAATTGGCTAAAAATTGCCACGTATGTTGTCCTCCTCGCTGGTTTCCCGAGCTGTCATTTTCTATATGACCTCACCGCAATTCATATTAAAGGGGCAGCAATGTTCCAAGGTTGTCAGGACAACCCCCCGCCGGGGCAACCCTCGCTATCACCCTAACAGCTTCATTTTATTATGTCTGCAAAGTTGCTTTTCACCAGAAGTTTCCATAGTGTGTGTTCATCAGGACCTTGGAAAATATATATATATAATAGGAACCATATTGGAGATCCTAAAGTGTTGTGGTTAACCACTATATGTGAAAGCCCAAGTGTTATACTTAAAGCTGAAATTTAAGCTTCTCCTTTCCTCCCCAATCAACAAGGTAATGACATTTGGAAATAAAACACTTCCGCTTTCATTACAGACCTTATTTTAGATCCAGTGATGTAACTGAAATACAAACCAATTTTTTTGTTATTCAGAAATTCGGATGTATCCGAATTTCTGAATTACAACAGCAGCAAATTTAAACAAATCCGAAATAACGCATCAAAATGTTTGTACGAAATTCAAATTCGAATAGTTTTCGAATCGAATTTGAATTTCTGAAGAGAATAAAAAAGAATAGAAAATAAAGGCATTTAATAGAAAAAAAAAATAAAAAAGAATATAATAGAAAGTTTTTTGTTAATCAGAAATTCGGGTGTATCGGAATTTCTGAATTACAATAGTAGCGAATTTAAACAAATCCGAAATAACAAATCAAAATTTGTACGAAATTCAAATTCGAATAGTTTTTCGAATCGAATTTGAATTTCTGAAGAGAATAAAAAAAAAAAATAGAAAATAAAGGAATTTAATAGAAAAGAATGAAAAAGAATATAGTAGAAAATAAAAGAATAGAAAAAAAAGGGATAGAATAGAAAATAAAAGAATAGAGTAAAACAGAACATATAGAATAGAAAATAAAAGAATAGAGTAAAACAGAACATATAGAATAGAAAATAAAAGAACAGAATAAAATAAAATAGATTAGAAAATAAAGGAATAGAATAGAATAAAAAATAGAATAGAACAGAATAAAATAAAATAGAAAGAATTTAACCATCTTCCTTAATTCGAATTTCAAATAGAATAAATTTGAGTTCGAATAGAATAGAGTAGAATAAACAATAAAAAAGTATAGAACAGAATAAACAATAGAAAAGAATGGAATAGAATAGAAATATAACCATTTTCCAAAATTCGAATTTCAAATAGAATAAATGCGAATTTCGAATAGAATAAATTTGAATTTGAATATAATAGAATATATATATATAAAAAAAATAAACAGAATGGAAAATAAAAAAATAGAATCGAAAAAAACAATAGCATACAATGGAATAGAAAGAATATAACCATCTTCCAAAATTCGAATTGAATAAATTTGAATGGAATTGAAAAAATTTGATTAGATTTAAATTTGAATAAACAAAACTAATTCCGAAAATGAACTAAATGAATTTATGTAAATAACAAATCAAAACAAAACAAATATTTTTGTTCTGCACATGTCTAATGGGAATGCAGGCAGATCGTGGCTGGTGGGAGGGGCCGGCAGGGTGCTGTACATAGCTTCCTGGAAACCTCACAGTACTCTGCCTCTGTGCTCCTCAAGAGCCCCCCCAGCCCCGATGTATGCAGTAGGCGGGCCCTTGGGAGGAGTTATGCAAATATCAAAATGTCTTGATGGGTAGATGTCAGTGTGAAGGAGTGGTTGTTCCTAGGTAGGTTGTATTTGCACACAGAACACTCGGGGTAAAGCCCACATGTGATGCCGAGCCTCCATGATTGGAAGAACTGAAATCCAATGAATGAAAGGGGTGGACCAGGCTGGAGAGGAAAGTAAGAAATGCAATAAAATGAGGCGGGCTCTATATGACTTTCTGCAGCTTCTAATGCACATTGTGAGAAGCTCACAGTATGCAGTGAAATCAGAGTAATCCATTTCATTACAAGAGAGGAGCCGGTACAACTGTGCAAGATTTAATAGGTAGCTGAAGGTCAGATTTAAAATGTATTTATAGCTTATGGCTTTATTTATAGTTTTTTTTCTTTTTTGGATGGAGTGTGGAAGTGTTGGAACCCCATCAGGTTTTTATTGCTGCCTTTGTCCCCCTTCAGGGAGTAGAGTTGAGCCGAACACCCCCCCGGTTCAGTTTGCACCAAAACTCCTGAACATGTAAAAAGTTCGGACCCAAGCCAAGAATTCTATTAAAGTCTATAGGACCCAAGCTTGAAAACTCAAAAGTCCCCATTAGACATGTGCAGAACGAAAACATTTGTTTTGTTTCGATATACATAAATTAGTTTAGTTCATTTTTAGAATTCGTTTTAATTTAAATCGACTCAAATTTTTCCAATTCCATTCGAATTGCATTCCGTTCTAAATCAAATTTATTCTATTCGAATTTTGAAAGATGGTTATATTCTTTCTATTCCATTGTATTCTTTTCTTTTTTTCTATTCTAGTTTTTTATTTTCCATTCTGTTCTTTTTTTTCTATTATATTCTATTATATTCAAATTCTAATTTATTCTATTCAAAATTCACATTTATTCTATTTGAAATTCGAATTTTGGAAAATGGTTATATTGTTATATTCTTTCTATTCTATTCCATTCTTTTCTATTGTTTATTCTGTTCTATTCTTTTTTATTGTTTATTCTACTCTATTCTATTCTAACTCAAATTTATTCTATTTAAAATTCGAATTTAGGAAGATGGTTATATTCTTTCTATTTTATTTTATTCTGTTCTATTCTATTTTCTATCATATTCTATTCCTTTATTTTCTATTCTATTTTATTTTATTCAGTTCTTTTATTTTCTATTCTATATGTTCTGTTTTACTCTATTCTTTTATTTTCGATTCTATCCCTTTTTTTTCTATTCATTTATTTTCTATTATATTCTTTTTCATTATTTTCTATTAAATTCCTTTACTTTCTATTATATTCTTTTTTATTTTTTTTTCTATTAAATGCCTTTATTTTCTATTCTTTTTTATTCTCTTCAGAAATTCAAATTCGATTAGAAAACTATTTGAATTCGAATTTTGTAAAAATTTTTGATGTGTTATTTCGGATTTGTTTAAATTCGCTACTATTGTAATTCAGAAATTCGGATACACCCGAATTTCTGATTAACAAAAAAATTTGTCCGAATTTCAATTTGGAACGAAACGCACATGTCTAGTCCCCATTTTGAAGGCTTATATGCAGGTTATTGGCCATAAAAAAGGTATGGGGGTCCGGGTACTGCCCTGGGGGCATGTGCCAATAAAAAAAACTTTTAAAAAAGATTGTTTTTACAGCAGCAGTGATTTTAATGATACTTAAAGTGAAACAAAAAAAATGAAAAATTGCTTAAGACCCCCTTCATAATGATAGCGCTCAGCATTAGCGATAAAGCGCCACTAGTTTTAACGGCGCTTTACCGCCATTTTAGCGGTGCTTTTAACCCCCGGGTGCGGCCGAAGAAAGGGTTAAATGCACCCGAAAAGCACCGCTGCAGAAGGGCAATGGCAGCGCTGCCCGTTGATTTCAATGGGTAGGGCGGTGGAGGAGCGGTGTATACACCACTCCTCCACCGCCCCAAAGATGCTGCTTGCAGGACTTTTTCTAACGTCCTGCAAGCGCAGCGCCCCAGTGTAAAAGCCCTCGGGCTCTCACACTGGGGCACTTTACAGTCACTATTTTTAGCCTTTTAGCACCTGAAAATCGCCTCCAGTGTGAAAGGGGTCTTAAATATCTTGCCTGGGGGGGGGGTCCCCTTAGACTGTCTGTAAAGTGGCGCATCTGTACAGTGTATAGAACCTGCTGTAGCAAAACTGACATTTATAAAGAAAAAAAATGCATTTAAATTTCCGGCAATACAACAATGTTAAAAAAAGGTGTGTGGGCCCCCCCCAATCCAAACCATTTTTAAAGGGAACCCCATGCCAAAATGAAAAAAAAATGACGTGGGGCCCCCCAAATTCCATACCAGACCCTTATCTGAGCATGCAGCCCAGCAGGTCAGGAAAGGGGCGCACAGTGCACTGTAGGGCGCTCGGTGGGCGAACATCCCGTAAATTCAGAGGGTTCGCCGAACAGGTGAATGGATGATGTTCGGTCCGAACCGCTCACCCAACACTATCAGGGAGATTTATCTTCTACTTTTCTTGGTGATTATTGTCACTGGGAATGAGAGTAATAGGAGGTGCACATTTCTAGAGCTGTCATTGGATCAGGAGAAGAGCCCTTTCCAATGGGGAGACTTTTATGGTGACGATTGTCTAAGAGGGAATTTCCCTTACTCTGGAGAGATTTTATCCTACTAGCTGTTGTTTCTGCTGGACAAGAAGTGAAGGGAAATCTCCCCAATGGGACAAAGACAGCAAATGAAAAACTTTTTACTTTCTGCTATAACACATATCCAATAATAAAAAGAAATATTATTTTTTTCCACACAGATAGAATTTTTTTTTGGTGGTAGCTAAGATTAAGCGCCTTTAACGGTGTGAAACGCGTCAGAATCATCTGGACCTGTGTCTCTGATTGATGTATGGATTAAGGATTAAGCTTTATTCAATAAAGGCATTATTTTGGAGTGCAGCCGTCCTTTTCCATTTTCTGTCATTCTTCTTTTGGTGGTATTTGTTAATCATTGCGTTTTTTATTTTTTGCGAGATACATGAAAAAAGACCAAAAATTTAAAAAAATATATATATATATTTTACTTTCTGCTATAAAACATATCCAATAATAAAAAAAATCTTCATAAATTTATTCTAAAATGTATTCTGGTACAAAAAAACCCAATAAGTATATATTAATTGGTTTGTGTGAAAGTTATAGCGCCTACAAACTATGGTATTTATACTGGAATTTTTTTTCTTTTTTTATACTTAAAATGGTGGTGATGGTGCAACAAGCAATTTGACACTGACACTGGCTGGGAGGTACACTAAATGACAGACATCAGCAGTGACTAATACAGTGATCAGTCATACACTATACACTGTCACTGTACTAATGACACTGGCAGGGAAGGGGTTAACATCTAGGGGCAATCAAAGGGTTAACTGTATGCCTTACAATGTGTAATGTTTGTACTGTGTGCTGCTTTTTAGTAAAGATCTGTTTGTTCCTTTTCCCTGCTTTGCAGGGATGAGAAACAGAGCGATTGTTCCCTCTGTACAGAGCCCTGTGTTGTTTGACAAAACAGGGCTCTGGGCTGTGATTGGACACAGCTGATCAGTAGGTCCATGGCAAGAATCACTGGCCGTCATTGTATGTCGGCCACTTTAAGAGCTATTGGAGGCGCGTGCGCCCCCGGTGCGATGCTCAAGGCGATGCGCGTTCTGACAGGGGAGGAAAGATCTGCTGTTCCTAGTGATCAGGAATAGCGATCTCTCTCCTCCTCCAGGCAGTCCCCTCCCCCCACTGTTAGAAACACCTCCCTAGGGATCACTTAACCCCTCGATTGCCCCCTGGTGTTAACCCCTTTCCTGCCAGTGACATTTACACAGTAATCAGTGCATTTTTATAGCACTGATCGCTGTGTTAATGTCAATGGTCCCAAAAAAGTGTAAAAAGTGTCCGATCTGTCCGCCGCCATGTCGTAGTCCCGCTAAAAATCGCTGATCGCCGCCATTACTAGTAAAAAAAAATAATAATAATAAAAATGCCACAAAAATATTCCCTATTTTGTAGACGCTATAACTTTTGAGCAAACTAATCAATATACGCTTATTGCAATTTTTTTTACCAAAAATATGTAGAAGAATACATATCGACCTAAACTAATGAAGAAATTTGTTTTTTTTTTTGGGATATCTATTATAGCAAAAAGTAAAAAATATTGTTTTTTTTTTTTTTTTCAAAATTGTCGCTCTTTTGTTTATAGCGCAAAAAATAAAAACCGCAGAGGTGATCAAATACCGTCAAAAGAAAGCTCTATTTGTGGGAAAAAAAGGACATCAATTTTGTTTGGGTACAACGTCGCACGACCGCGCAATTGTCAGTTCAAGCGACGCAGTGCCCTGTCGCGAAAAATGGCCTGGTCATTAAGGAGGCAAATCCTTCCGGTCCTTAAAGAGGAGTTCCACCCAGGGGCTCCATTAAAAAAAAAAAAATTAAAAGTCAGCAGCTACAAATACTGCAGCTGCTGACTTTTAATTGGACACTTACCTGTCCCTGGGTCCAGCGATGCGGAGGATCGAAGCCCCGCTCGTCCCCCCCCTCCGTTCGTCGGCGCCGGCATTGCAACTGTGGGCGCCGGGCTGTGACTTCACAGCCTGGCACCCACTGCGCATGCGCGAGCGGCGCCGCACGCCGTGATTGGCCGCTCAATTACCTGGGACCTGTAATGGGTCCCATATGATTGACAGGAGGGAGGGAGCAGAGCGGAGCCCTTCCTGTGCCTGGGGGGAAGTGATGTCACCAGCCCAGGCACTGGAAGAGGCAGACTATGAGGGACCACCTAGCAACAGGCATTTAGAGGTAAGTGGAAAAAAAAAATATCCAAATTTTTTTTGTTTTTTGTTTTTTAATTTTTCAGGTATTTTTGTTTTTTTGGGTGGAACCCCACTTTAAGTGGTTAAAAAACAAAAATGAAGATGAGATGAAGAAAATATACAGGTTGCGGGATAAGATGGACAGAGGGAGAGAAACAAAGTTAGGCTCCATGCACACTGGGCTTAAAAAAACTCCAGTTCACTTGGTAGAAAAAAAAAAACGCTCATATAGAACATTTTTTGTACAAAGTTTAGACGAGTTTAGGAGAGTTTTACGTTTATTTTTTTTGCCAGTGAGCTCCAATCAGAAACCGGGGATTTTTTTTATTCCTGCCTCTAAACATGGACACATAGGATAACATTGAGCTGCTTCTACAGGCAGAACACAAAACTGTAGAAGCAGCCATTTTTAAGCCAATGTACATGAAGCCTAAGACCTCTTTCACACTTATGCGACTTGTCCTGCAAAGTCGCAAGACAAGTCGTACCCCATGATTTCCAATGAGTACCATTTAATATGTGCGCGTCTTAAACTCGCAGCGACTTCAAAGTAGTCCCTGCACTACTTTGGTCTGACTTTGATGCGACTGGAGGTCCATAGACCTCAAGATTACACAGGCATTGCTTCAAGGCGTGTCAAAATTGCAGCAAAAATTGCGTCAAAGTCACGGCAAAATCGCTCAACTTTAAAGTTGCATAAGTGTAAAAGGGGCCTAAATTAGAGAGATACCAAACTCAGGAGCTGAGCTAACCTTAGAACCAGTGCTGAGAGGAGGGGGGCCACACAGGGAGGGGGATTACTGAGGGACGACTGTCTCTTTATTAGCATATAAAAGCTGGGGAGAGGGAGAGGGGAGGAGAGCAGATTTCATCTACTGGAGGTAAAGAGACACAATTGTCATCTGTCACTAATCCCCCTCCCTATGTGGGCCCCCCTGTGTGCTCGGGCCCCATACAAGCAGGGGCGGATCCAGAGTCTAGTCTCGGGAGGGGCACTGCCAGAAAATACATTTTTTCGTGGGCAATTTATCAGGGAAATGGCTGGTGTTGGCGCTTCAATCATCCTGGCACCATGGTTGATATGGTGTCAGGATGATTGAAGCGCATTATTTCTATTATTACATTGTTATATAAAATTAACTTCCGAATGATGGCTACAGCGTGGACCTACTTTGCCGGAAGGACGTCAGGGCGCGATATGCACTCTGTGATCAGCGAGTCTATGAGATTCGGCTGATCACAGATCCCGACCCCTTACCACGTGATCAGGTGTCAGCCAATGACAGCTGATCATGTATGTAAACAGAGCCGGTAATCAGCTTTTTTTTCTCCTTGCGCTGACAGCGGGAAGAGAAAAAAAAAAAGCCGCAGGCCGGCTGCTGTCAGAGGGACATCGGTCCCGATCAAGGAGAGCTGCCGCCAGCTCATCTGTGCCCACCTGTGCCACCTGCCAGTGCCACCTACCAGTGCACAACAGTGCCAACTACCATTGCCCATCAGCGCCACCTACCAGTTCCCACAGTGCCACCCATCAGTGCCCACAGTGCCACCTATCAGTGTCACCAATCAGTGCCTCGTCAACAGTGCTGCACATCAGTGTCACCTATCAGTGCCCATCAGTGCCCATCAGTGCCACCTATCAGTGGTACCTATCAGTAACACCTATCAGTGCCCTTCAGTGCCCATCAGTGCCACCCATCAGGGCCCATCAGTGCCATCTTATCAGTGGCCATCAGTAGCGTCTTATCTGTCCCCATCAGTGCCGCCTTATCTGTGCCTATTAGTGCTGCCTTATCTGTGCCTATCAGTGCAGACTATCAGTGCCCACCAGTGCAGCCTATCAGTGCCCACCAGTGCAGCCTATCAGTGCCCACCAGTGCAGCCTCATCAGCGTATATCAATGAAGGAGAAAAGTTACCTGTTTGCAAAATTTTATAACAAACTATGAAACATGATTTTTTTTTTTTCAAAATTTTCCATCTTTTTTTGTTTGTTTAGCAAAAAATCAAAATCCCAGCTGTGATTAAATACCACCAAAAGAAAGCTCTATTTGTGTGAAAAAAATGATAAAAATTTCATTTGTGTACAGTGTTGTATGACCGCGCAATTGTCATTCAAAGTGCATCAGCGCTGAAAGCTGAAAATTGGTCTGGGCAGGAGGGGGGGTTTAAGTGCCCAGTAAGCAAGTGGTTAAATAGTTCAAATCACCATAATGCAGAATCAGTGGGAGCCCTGAGTGTGTCACTTGCCACATCGCCTGTCACCAGATGCAGATTGTCACTTGCCACGTCACCTGCCACATGTTGTGGATTATCACTTGCCTGCTACAATTGTCACTTTCCTGCTAAGGTGGGGGATTGTCACTTGCTGTGTCCCAGAGTGAAGTCAGGCAGCAGAGAGATGATGTAATCTCTCTGCTGCCCGCAGCTGCCTGCACAGTGAGGGCGGAACAGCAGGGATGCAGGGCGGGCGCTGGGCGGGCACTGGGCGGTGAGAGATGATGTCTTCTTTTTGCTCCCCCCACCTGACAGTCCGCTGATTGGCCAGCCGCCCGCTCACCCATTGAGCCACCCGCCCACCCACCGAGCCGCCCAGCTGCCCGCCGAGCCGCCCTTTCACTTACCCGCTGCTCACACCCAACTAATTTCTCGGGGGGGTTTTCAATTGCCCTGTTGCCCTCCCCCTGGTTTCAAGAGGACTGTTGGTCCCCCAATATCAGCGGCCCTGGGTGCGCAGTCATGTTGGAACAGGAAGGGGCCATCCCCAAATAGTTAGGAGCATAAAATTGTCCAAAATGTCTTGGTAAGCTGACGCCTTAAGAGTTCCCTTCACTAGAACTAAGGGACTAGATATACACTAAAAAAGTTTGGCCTATCGATGCATTAAAGTACACTTTTCAACACCCTTAACATTTTTTTTCCAGACAAGGCACTATCAGGTGCTGATCTGTGCATTTCCTTTGTCGAGAACATTCCTGCGATGTATCCTATGGCCTTGGCTGTGTACAAATTCAAACTTTTCCAAAGTCTCAACTCTAGAACTCAGGGAAGAGGGACATGACTTTATGGTCATGCAAAATGCGGTGTGTGCAGTTGATAACATTTTCCTCGCCACAATCCAGAGTCTCACAGACACACATAAACCTCAGGACACAGGATTGTACAACTAACAACCATTACGGCAATAAACACCTTGGTAAGGAGTATGCAAATTATGTATCAGTGACTATTTCCTCATAATGTGCCATATCCTGGTAATCTAGACAGAAAGTGGAATCCCTTTGGGTGGATTTTTAGGGCACTTGATTTGTATCAAAGAAAGAACAAATATTAAAAACATGGAATGTACAATTTTATCTACAAAAATTACACCATCAAAAATGTTGTGATCCTCCTTCACCCGACGTGTTTCATTAGCTTCTTCTTCAGGGATGTAAATTTAGAAATTGATCACATAACTATAATATAAATGCAAAAGATCAATGACAGACCAATAATAGTAATACCTTGTCATGACACAAGGTAACACTGGGGCACACACACCACTGACCATCAATCAATCCTCACCACAATCCAGAGTCTCACAGACACACATAAACCTCAGGACACAGGATTGTACAACTAGCAGGTAGTAACCACTGAGGCAATAAACACCGTGGTAAGGAGCATGCAATGTACAGCACATCATAAGCACAGCAAGAAGGAGTATGATGTAGATACAGCATACCATGCAGAGTGCAGTGACCAGGAGTATGTAACACACAACATAGTGCATAGAGATCAGAGTGTGGGGGTCAGACCTATTTAATTTATAAAACTCTGGTTCGGCCGCATCTCGGGTATTCCGTCCAGTTCTGGTCACAATCCTCTGAAAGGATGTGCTGGAGCTGAAGAGAGTCCAGAGAAGGGCAACTAAATTAATATTGGGACTGGACTGGAGGACCTCAATTATGAGGAACGACTACAAGCGCTAAATTTATTCTCCCTGGAGAAGAGACGCTTGAGAGGAGATATGATTGCGATAAACACATATTTCAACGCGGTGATCTCATACTCAAAGGTATGAAACTTTTCAGTCCCAGGGAGTGTAAGAGGACATGGGGCCACACAATGAGACTAGAAGAGAAGCAGTTTAACCTTAAGGTGCCTAGGGGGGTTTTCACTGTCAGGGTGGTAAGGATGTGGAACTCTCTTCCACAATCGGTGGTGTCGGCAGGAAGTATGGATAGTTTTAAAAGATTCTTGGACGTGCATCTTAGCGAAAACAATATACATGGATATGGGAAATGATTTTCCTACACACACACCTGCACAGGTTGAACTGGATGGACTGTTGTCTTAATTCAACCTCACCAACTACGTTCCTATGTTATGTTACTATGTAATTGCAGGGTGCAGAGTTCAGGAGAAATGTTGATGGTCAGTAGTGTGTGTGCCCTATAACATTGGTGTCTATTGGTCTGTGTGGCTTTCAATGTCTCAGACTTTGTGGTCAGTGGAAGGAAGAATGCCCCACTGACCGTCTTTGGACATGGGAGGAAGAATGTCCCAATGTTTGTGGTCAATGGGAAGAATGGCTCAAGGTTTGTGATCAGTGAGAGGAAGAATCTCCAAAGTTTATGGCCAGTGGAAGTAAAAATGCCCCAATAACTGTCTTTGTCCACAGGAGGAATAATGCCCTGGGGTTTGTGGTCAGTGAGAAAAAGAATACCCCACTAACTGTCTTTGTCCATGGAAGGAATAATGCCCCTAGGATTGCGGTCAATAGGAAAAGAGGCCCAACTGACTATCTTTGTCCATAGAAGGAATAAAACCCCAGGGTTTGTGGTCAGTGGGAAGAAGAATGTCCCACTAACCATCTTTGCCCATAGGAGGAATCTTGCCCTGGGGATTGTGGTCAGTGGGAAGAAAAAAAAACTACACTTGCAGTGCCCCCCTCTCCCCACACCACAAGGGCTACTGTAAGAACTTGTTAACTTTTGTGGTTGGGAATAAGGTGTAATACTTTCTTAACTCTTCTCTCTGACAGACTTTGGTGCTCTCTTTCACTCTAGTTTGTAAGTGGTCCAATGGCATCCTCACGTACAATGCAGGAGTATTGACCCTACATTGTACTTGATGCTGTCATTGTGCAATTGTGGAGTGGAGCGCCTTATAAAGGAGGCTGTGAGGAACTGGTCTCACAAATGGAGGTGGTCTGCCAGAATGAGGAATAAGGTAAGTATCACACCTTAGTCCTCACCTCCTAGTTAATGAGCATTTAAACCCAGGGGGTGGAACTGGAAGGGTATTTTTTTTTGGAGACTAATAGGGGGCAGTTTATGGCACAAGAACAGATCCAGCACATTCAGAGCTTCCATATCCTTCATATAGTTTTAGGACAATGTCCTGCAGCACACAAGATAAAAGACCAAAGCACGCCCAAGGCAAAAAGGCCAAAGTGCACCTGAGGTGAAAAGGCCAAGGTGCACCAAAGGTAAAAAGGCCAAAGTGCACCCAAGGTGAAAAAAGGCCAGAGTACACCCAAGGCAAAAAAAAGGCCAAAGTACACCTAAGACGAAAAGGCCAAAGTGCACCCGAGGTGAAAAGGCCAAAGTACACCCAAGGCAAAAAGCCCAAAGTACACTCAAGGCAAATAGGCCAAAGTGCACCCGAGGTGAAAAGGCCAAAGTAAACCCAAGGCAAAAAGCCCAAAGTACACTCAAAGCAAAAAGGCCAAAGTGCACCCAAGGTAAAAAGGGCAAAGTGCACCCAAGGTGAAAAGGCCAAAGTGCACCCAAGGTAAAAAGGGCAAAGTGCACCCAAGGTGAAAAGGCCAAAGTGCAACCGAGGTGAAAAGGTGAAAGTACACCCAAGGCGAAAAGGCCTAAGTACACCCAAGGCAAATAGGCCAAAGTAGACCCAAGGCGAAAAGGCCAAAGTGCACCCAAGGTAAAAAGGGCAAAGTGCACCCAAGGTGAAAAGACCAAAGTGCACCCGAGGTGAAAAGGTGAAAGTACACCCAAGGCGAAAAGGCCAAAGTACACCCAAGGCAAATAGGCCAAAGTAGACCCAAGGCGAAAAGGCCACAGTACACCCAAGGCGAAAAGGTCCAAGTAAACCCAAGACAAATTTGCACCCAAGGTAAAAAGGCCAAAATGCAACCAAGGTAAAAAGGCCAAAGTACACCCAAGGCAAAAAGACCACAGTACACCCAAGGTAAAAAGGCCAAAGTGCACCCAAGGTAAAAAGGCCAAAGTGCACCCAAGGTAAAAAGGCCAAAATGCTCCCCATCCCCCTTATGAGCTGTGAACAGCCTAAGGAAGCACTTGGTTGCACGCCTTGACCTTTTTGCCCTCCCTTTCCTGCTGAAGTATCCAGGTTGGACACCACCTCTGCTAATCTCTTGGCCCAGCACTGCCATTTAGGAGACATTTAAAGCCTATTGCACACTTAAAAAACAGTTGAATTCCCCTTTCCCCATTGATCACAATGCCTTTTGCCAAATTGGCTAAATTTCTAAAATGTTTGCTCAAATTTCAAGGAAAGGAAAACTCCCAATTTCACTACTCCCTAAAGCAGCTCCACCTAATTGGTAGAATATATGTCCTTATCAATACCTTTACATCTCTTGGAAATTCTGTTACATACTGTGTGTTGGACGTTGCCAGCTCACGTTTCAGATCAGGCGCCACGCCAATAAATGATCGGTTATTACCCAGCGACGGCGTAAATAAAATTAGAAATTAGCAGCTAAGAGAGCTGATTTTCTGCTCCTCTCGGCACCGGTGCCCCGTCTGGCAAAGGAAGGGTTAAGAGGCCGCCCGGGGTCAGAGAGAAAGCAGTTACCAACGTGTCTTGCGGAGGATGGGAGGGAGTGGGGCATCCTCTGGGGATTGAGGAATACAAAGTGACAGATTTAATCCTTAAACCAGCGGAGGGGTGAGGAGGGGGGGCACTCACAAATGATGAGAAAAAATGGTAAAAGAAATGAGTTTGGAAAGATGGGATTCTCGCAGTGCCGCTGAAACACTCTCTCCTCCGCCGTGTCCCGGCCTGTGTGCGCGCGTGCCGGATCGACTTGTTCCATATTACCAAGATACTTTCCATTCCGCCGTCTTCTCTCCATCCATCAGATCAATCACTTATATCTACATCTATCCATCAAATCCATCTATCACCCCCATGTCTTCGTCTTCATCTTATAGCCGTCTGTCCATCGGATCGATCGCACCTCTCTATACCCATCCGTCTAATGCCGGCTACAGACGCATCCATTTTGCAGCAAGTTTTTTTTTTTTTTTTATGCCGATTTTCGATCGTCTTGCCGGATTGTTTTGTGTCGACCCACAAAGTTTAAGCGATGGCAGAAATTACACGTGCTTCCTATTAAGGGCACATTCACGCCAGCGGGCGCGCTCTGAGGGGCTTATAATGTGCGTGATGGTGGGCATAGACAACATGGGCGGGCATACCTACTGAAGGGTATTCCAGGGTCTGATCATTGCCACCTCGTCTTCCTATGATGGGGCGCTGTGATGTGTTATAACCTGTCATCTATCTATCTATCTATCTATCTATCTATCTATCTATCTATCTATCTATCTATCTATCTATCTATCTATCTATCTATCTATCTATCTATCTATCCTTATCTATCCATCTATCTATTTATCTTTGTCCATTTATCTATCTGTGTTTCTATCTACACTATATTGTCAAAAGTATTGGGACACCTGCCTTTACACGCACATGAACTTTAATGGCATCCCAGTCTTAGTCTGTAGGGTTCAATATTGAGTTGGCCCACCCTTTGCAGCTATAACAGCTTCAACCCTTCTGGGAAGGCTGTCCGCAAGGTTTAGGAGAGTGTCTATGGGAATGTTTGACCATTCTTCCAGAAGCACCTCTGTGAGGTCAGGCACTGATGTGGATGAGAAGGCCTGGCTCGAAGTCTCCACTCTAATTCACCCCAAAGGTATTCTATCAGGTTGAGGTCAGGACTCTGTGCAGGCCAATCAAGTTCCTCCACCCTAAACTCTCTCAGCCACGTTAAGCCATCATATACTGTATATCTCTACATATTGATCACTTACTCAAACACCTAACCATCAGACTGATTTCCCTTGTCTATATATGTCCATTACATCAGTCACTAGGTACACCGCCCAATCGTGTTGCAATCTGATTGCTCAGACCATGTGCTCTTTTGATGCTCCAACTCAATCCAGTCCATGAACAATTATTTTGTCTGAAAAATGTTATTAAAAAAATAAATGTGTGTGCTCAGCATTGTCTATATTATTGACTAACATCAATTTGTACCCACCGCTCACCTTCCTCATATCTATCAATAGGAATCATAGGTACATGTCCATCGAGTTCAGCCATAGAAAACAAAAATCACTGCTACCTATCATTGTCTGTAAATCCATCTCACGTTTGTATCCATACACCTACATTGTATCCATTACTATCGTGTATACATCCTATAGGTACAGATAGTCTGCTTCTTTCCTGCATCCAGTGCTAATGTCTGTATTTATTTCTTAACTATATATCCAATGTGCATATCATATGTACGATAGATAGATAGATAGATAGATAGATAGATAGATAGATAGATAGATAGATAGATAGATAGATAGATAGATAGATAGATAGATAGATAGATAGATAGATAAATAGATAATATATATATATATATATTTATATTTGGGGGTGTTTAAAAAAAATCACTCGCAGGGCAGCCATCAATAATCCCTGTGTTGTGTCTAATATGTTTCATTTCTATTATCGTCAGCTCCATCTAGTGGCCATATAAGAGCATTTTTAAGAATATTTCCCCTAAATACCTCTATTGGGAAAATACCACATTTTGGCCACCAGATGGAGCTGGCGATCATATGAAAATAAACATATCAAACACATTAGGGTGATTATTCATGATGGCCGTGCGAATGCTGTGACATTTGTAGAGCACTTTTTTTTTTTTTATAAACAGAACCCCATAGTATGTGAATTTACTAGAGCCTCTGCTGCTAAATGACAGATCCCCAACCACTGTGTATACAAACAATGTCACTTTAAAAGGAGTATACCGTACTGCTCAACAACTGCATGCAGAGGTTTAAGGCATCCCTCAAGCATGTTATTTAAAGGATTTGTGGATTTTTAATGTCGCCCTTTAAGCCGTATTAAAAGACCCACTCCCAGCTGAATGATCATTTTTTACATTTTATTTGCATTGGTCCCCCATAGCAGGGCTCAGCTACTTGCACCGTTTTTTTTTTTTAAAGCATGAAAACTGGCCTTGAAAAAGGACAAAAAACAAACCACAAAATTCTGCTCCTATAGACTTGAATGGGGTTTGGCAATCGGCACTATGTTCAGGGTTAGTGGACTTTTTGCTGGGTTCACCAAACCTCCTGAACTGAACTTACACAGTTTGCTCATCTTTAGAAAATACGTAGAAAGTACATCTATCTATCTATCTATCTATCTATCTATCTATCTATCTATCTATCTATCTATCTATCTATCTATCTATCTATCTATCTATCTATCTATCTATCTATCTATCTATCTATCTATCTATCTATCTCTCTATCTATCATTGGGACACCTTTACACGCACATGAACTTTAATGACATCCCAGTCTTATTCCGTAGGGTTCAATATTGAGTTGGCCCACCCTTTGCAGCTATAACAGCTTTAACTCTTCTGGGAAGCTGTCCACAAGGTTTAGGAGTGTGTCTATGGGAATGTTTGACCATTCTTCCAGAAGCGCCTTTGTGAGGTCAGGTACAGATGTTGGACAAGAAGGCCTGGCTCGCAGTCATCGCTCTAATTGATTCCAAAGGTGTTCTATTGGGTTGAGGTCAGGACTCTGTGCAGGCCAGTCAAGTTCCTCCATCCCAAACTCACTCACCCATGTCTTTATGGACCTTGCTTTGTGCACTGGTCCAAATCATTTGGTGGAGGGGGGATTATGATGTGGGGTTTTTTTTCAGGGGTTGGTCTTGGCCCCTTAGTTCCAGCGAGGAGAACTACAGGACATTTTGGACACCAACAGTTTGGGGATGGCCCCTTCCTGTTCCAACATGACTGTGCACCAGTGTACAAAGCAAGGTCCATAAAGACACGGATGAGCGAGTTTGGGGTGAGTGAACTTGACTGGCCTGTACAGAGTCCTGACCTCAACCTGATAGAACACCTTTGGGGTGAATTAGAGCAGAGACTGAGTCAGGCCTTCTCGTCCAACATCAGTGCCTGACCTCAGAAATGCGCTTCTGGAAGAATGGTCAAACATTCCCATAGACACACTCCTAAACCTTGGGGACAGCCTTCCCAGAAGAGTTGAAGCTGTTATACCTGCAAAGGGTGGGCCAACTCAATATTGAACCCTACGGGCTAAGAATGGGATGCCATTAAAGTTCATGTGTGTGTAAAAGCAGGTGTCCCAATACTTTTGGTAATATAGTGTTCATACATGTGTGCATGAGGCCTTATATGTATTTTTTGATTTTGTATAATCTAATATATATTTAGAAAAAGTGTTTTTTGTTTTTTTTTTATTATTATGAACATTTACTTGGCCAAACAGTATATATAATGGTACAGTATAATACAGTATAATATAATAACATATACATAATAGATAGATATTTAATATAAATATAGACAATGGTATTTACTGTATATTAAATACACATATATATATATACATACACAGATATTTAATATAAATATATACAACAGTATATTTTGTATAATCTAATATATATATTTTTTTTTATTATGAACATTTACTTGGTCAAACAGTATATATAATGGTACAGTATAATACGATATAATATAATAACATATACATAATAGATAGATATTTAATATAAATATAGACAATGGTATGTACTGTATATTAAAATAAATAAAAAAAAAATATATATATATATATATATATATATACACACAGATATTTAATATAAATATATACAACAATATAAATTATATATTAAATATATAATCATATATATATACACACACACACGTACACATATATATATTTCATATATATGAAAAAATCTATATACTGTATATATGATATTTATATATATATATATTTATAGAAACAAATTATATTACATATCTATTTTCATATATATGATAAAATGTATATACTGTATATAGATATATATATATATATATATATATAGAAGCAAATTATATTAAATGTATAATAATTAAATGTATATGCAGACATAAAATATTTACAGATAGATAGATATTTAATATAAATATATATAACAGTACATACTGTATATCAAATAAATAATTTTATATATATATATATATATATATATATATATATATATATATAAGAAAATGCATATATTGTATATACATATATATATATAAAACATATACAGACAGATAGATATAGATTTCTATATAGGTATATAGATGTCTATATGTCTCTCTCGGAGTTCTCTATGTATGGATTCTCTCCATCACTATACGTTTTATTCTAATATGAATTGTATCTCTATCCGCGTTGTTTTTCTCGGCGTTGTATTTATTTCTCTCTCCCGTATTTTTTCCTCTCTTCCTCTTCCAGTCGTGTCCCTTCCTGCTCTCCCTCTATCCTGCGTGTCCCCTTCCCTCGCTCCCTACCCCCTCCCTCTCTCCGGGGGGCAGCCATGCATGGAAAGTCCCTTATTTAATTTAGACGCAATGAAAATCGATCCTGCCATTCGATACAAAATAAGAATCAAGCAGATTAAGGGACGGAAATTAACTCTGAAAATATTTTTGATGGAGTGCCTTGTACTCTCCCCAGCAAATGGACTGCAAAGTGGAACAAATGACGGGAGGCAAGTGTCTCAGACAGGGGCTCTCCATCTTTCTATTAGTGGGTAATGGGAAAGGTCCAGCACCAAGCCTGGGACCCGCCATTAATCACAAAGCGCCTTTATGAAGATTTATTTCCTCCTGCATGCCGCCTGCTCTGGGAATGAAGTCATAACGCTACGGGGAGGGGATGGGGGGGGGGGGGATGGAGAGAGGGGTGACAGAGAGGGACAGCGCCGCCGGCCACACGGGACGCCAAAACTAACAGTCCGAACATGGCCGGGAAGCGGCGTGCCGTAGCACGAAAAAAAAAAAAAAAGACAACGGCGAGACAGCTGGCAAGCGGCTGCGTTGGATCGTTCGCAGTGGCGGCTCTGGCTTAGGCGAAGGAAAATGGTGCCAATTTTGCTGCCCCTAGCAACTGAGCCAGTAATCCAACCGGTTGCTATGGACGGCGGCTTTTGCTTCGTCTTATGTGAATCTGCAGCATAGCATGTCCACACAGAGGCACGTATCTACATTTAAAAACGCCATATATTGCAGCTTACCAGTCCTTAGATGTGATGGCTGCATTAGTTTTTCTTTTAAAACATTTTTCCCCTTTGTTATCAGCTGTTGGTCCTGCCAGTAACACACTTCCTGTTCTTGGGTGACAACCCTTACTGTAGTGTACCTATGAAGGAACAGTGTTGTCACCCTAGGCTGCTCTCTTTATTTGGACTACAACCAAACATACCTCCCAACTTTTTGAGATGGGAATGAGGGACACCTATCAGCAAAAGTATGCAGGCATACTTTGTTTGAAAATAAATGCTTACGCAGAACTGAGTCATGGGGAGGGATCTCTGAGCTCTATGCCCTCTTCAATACCCAACAGACCAAACCTTCATACCAAATAGCATGGGAATCTGATTTAGGTGAGACTATAGAGGAGGAGATATGGGGGAAATGGTCGACCATGGTGCATAAGGGAATACTCAATACTTCCCTGGTGGAGGGAAACTACAAGGTGTTGTCCAGGTGGTACCTTGTCCCGGCGAGGCTGGCGAGGATGTACCCCGGAACTTCACCCCTTTGCTTTAGAGGATGCGGGCAGGAGGGTACCATGTTACATGTTTGGTGGTCCTGTCCCAAGATCCAGCGCTTCTGGATCAGAGTTTTCACCTTGGTCTACTCAGTGACAGGACAAAATCTACCTAAAAATCCCAAGACGGCGCTATTTGCAGACTTGCCGGACGGGACCCCTAGACATCTCCGAACTCTCATCTTCTTTATTTTTTTCAGCAGCTAAAATCACAATAGCACGAGCATGGAAAACTCCAGTGGTCAACCTTGCACTGGTAAAGAATAAAATATCTTGGATCATGGTCAACGAAAAATTGGCCAGTATCCTTAAAGACAGACAGGCCAGATTTGACAGGGTGTGGTCCCCCTGGATCAAATATCTACAAGCCCCATAATCTCAATAACTGTGTAGTGGGAGACCCAGGCCGAGGGAAACGGTTTCTTCTTTGGATTCTGGACCTTTATCTTTTTTCTCTTCCTCTCCTTCCCATCCTCCTCCTTCTTCTTAACCTTACTCTATATCACTTCTCTTCTCCCCTCCCTTTCTTCTCTTTCTATGTTTAAAAGACTCTACTTGTGGATACAAGTGGAGTGCTATGGAGCCTCTCTTTCCTTGGCTCCGATGGAGGAACAAGGTAAACTAACTTTAAAGGCCTAACCTCCTTTGGCGCCAAGGGCCCTGATACTGAGATATACTAAAGGTACTAAAACTTGATTTAATATTACCAAGAAGTTAAGAGTACTCCGCTTACGGGGCAAATTTATCTTCTTTCTCTTTTCTATTTTTTTAGTTCTATTTTTATTTTTATTTTTCATTTTGATAAACACTAATGATATATGGAATGTGTATGATATGTTATTCTAGACCCTTTAAGGATAGGTCAACATTAGTGTCCTTATGTTTACAGAGCGTACTAATACTCACCTGTTACCCCCCCCCTTTTTTTTTTTTTTTTTTTTCCCTTTTTCTTCGTGTTCTGTACAACACATTTGTGTCATTGGACAGAAAATATGATTGCTGACTGATTGTTCATGCCATTTTGTATAATTTGCAAAACCTTTAATAAAGAAAATTGAAAAGAAAAGTATGCAGGCATAGGACACACCCCTTGCCACGCCCCCTTAAAGGGAAATTGTACAAAAAACAAGATTGGTTAAACCCACAACTCCTTTTTTTTCCACTACTATTCCTTTATTTTGGCTTTTGGAATTTACAAATGCAGCAATTTAGAAATCAGATGAAAAGTTTAGCACTGGGAAACACTTTTTTATAGATAAAAAGTGCATTTTATACATCTATATAAATCAGACCAAAATGAGGGACGAATGAGGGACAGAGGGACATTGCTCCAAATCAGGGACAGTCCCTCGAAATCAGGGACAGTTGGGAGCTATGCTACAACCCCCCCCCCCCCATCTTCATTATATAGAGGGAAAGTGACTTGTTGTACACAGAAGATAGCTGGCAAGGCTGATAATATTGTTTGAGATTTCAGTTCTATGCATGGGAAGCACGCTGAATTTCTGGCAGGATGGACAGGTTCTGTTTTTTCAAAACTGCAGTTTTATTTTATTAATGCTTGGTACAGGCACTTACTGTCATTGGGTGTTGTTCATCCCTATCTCCTAGTTTTGCTTCTGAGTTGCCACCCATTACATGAATTTCTGATGGAGACTGAAATCCAGGATGGTTGAATATTGCCTAATTACAGGAGTCCTGCGTATTCTTCCTTGAATCTTGGTGTGCTTTGTGTATTTCTTCCAGATCCGTGCAGGAATCCAGTGTGAGACTTTTCCTTCCTGTAATAAAGACCGCTCACTGCTGCTCTCTCTCCTTGTGCAGGGTGACTGGTCTTGTCTCCGCCCCCTCCTGTAGTTTTCTACAGGCAGCCTGTAGTGGGTGGAGCCTGCTGGGCCCCTCCCACAGCTCTGCTCTCTGCACAGACTATTTACAGCACAGTGATGGTGTCACTGCTACTTTTACAAAGTAATACCTGGATTTGCAAGGGCATTTAGTGCACACAAAGTCGATGTACACTCACCGGCCACTTTATTAGGTACACCTTGCTAGTACTGGGTTGGACCCCCTTTTACCCTCAGAACTGCCTTCATTCTTCATGGCACAGATTCAACAAGGTGTTGGAACATTCCTCAGAGATTTTGGTCCATAGTGACATGATGGCAGTTGCTGCAGATTTGTCGGCTGCACATCCATGATGCGAATCTCCCATTCCACCACATCCCAAAGGTGCTCTACTGGATGAGATCTGGTGACTGTGGAGGCCATTGGAGTACAGAGACCTCATTGTCCAGTGGTGAGATGATTTGATCTTTGTGACATGGTGCATTATCCTGCTGGAAGTAGCCATCAGAAGATGGGGACACTGTAGTCATAAAGAGATGGACATGGTCAGCAACAATACTCAGGTAGGCCGTGGTGTTTAAATGATGCTCAGTTGGTACTAAAGGGCCCAAAGTGTGGTAAGAAAATACACCCCCCCCCCCCCCCCCCCCCCACTATTACACCACCACCAGCCTGAACCGTTGATACAAGGCAGGATGGATCCATGTTTTCATGTTGTTTACACCAAATTCTGACCCTACCATTCTGAATTTTGCAGCTGAAATCGAGACTCATCAGACCAGGCAACGTTTTTCCAATCTTCTACTGTCCAATTTTGGTGAGTCTATGCGAATTCTAGTCTCAGTTTCCTGTTCTTAGCCGACAGGAGTGGAGGTAGGCCGTGGGGTTTAATGCTCAATTGGTACTAAGGGGCCCAAAGTGTGCCAAAAAAAAATCCCCCCCACCATTACACCACCTCCAGCCTGAACCATTAATACAAGGCAGGATGGATCCATGCTTTCATGTTGTTTACGCCAAATTCTGACCCTACCACCTGAATGTCACAGCTAAAATCAAGTCTCATCAGACCGGAAACGTTTTTCCAATCTACTTTTGTCCCATTTTGGTGATCCTGTGTAAATTGTAGCCTCAGTTTCCTGTTCTTAGCTGACAGGAGTGGCACCCGGTGTGGTCTTCTGCTGCTGTAGCCCATCTGCTTTAAGGTTCGATGTGTTGTGCGTTCAGAGATGGTATTCTGCAATATCTTGGATGTACTGAGTGGTTATTTGAGTTACTGTTGCCTTTCTATAATCTGGAACCAGTCTGCCCATTGTCCTCTGACCTTTGACATCAACAAGCCCTTTTCCTCCACACAACTGCCGCTCACTGGGTATTTTCTCTTCTTTTTCTCTGTAATCCCTAGAGATGGTTGTGCGTGAAAATCCCTGTAGATCAGCAGTCTGGCACCAACAACGATGCCACGTTCAGCAGAGGTTCACACTGCTGCAGGATTGAAATTATGCGAGTTCAGCTGAAATCACACGATTTCATACCCGCATGTCAGTCCGACTTCGGGGGCTTTTTCAGAGACATTGGTGCGGATTCCTGATGTCTACTGAAATCGAACCCGAAGTCGCCAAAAATAGTACAAAAACTTCTTTTGGGAATCGGTGTGGCGTCACAAAGTCGGCGTCACACCGATTCGGACTGTGATATTGCCGGCAATAGCAGCCGATTTATTGCATGCCAAATCGCTTCAATGTGAACCTAGGCTCAAAGTCACTTAAATCCACTTTCTTTCCCATTCTGATGCTTGGTTTGAACTTCAGCAAGTTGTTTTCACCACATCTAGATGCCTAAATGCATTGAGTTGCTGCCATGCAATTGGCTGATTAGCAATTTGTGTTACAAAGCAATTGAACAGGTGTACCTAATAAAGTCCATGCAAAAAAGGAGAAAGGCTGGTGCTATGGAATTTGGCTAAAACATTGTTTTATTATTGCATATGAACAACATTTAAAAAGAAAGCCAACGTGTTTTCGGCCGTCAGGCCTTAATTATGAGCCATGATTAAGACCTGACGGCTCGAAACACATTGACTTTCTTTTTAAATGTTGTTTATATGCAATAATAAAACAATGTTTTAGCCAAATTCCATAGCACCAGCCCTTTCTCCTTTTTTTGCATGGACTTTATGGAGGTTTACAGAGACTTCCCAGGCTGAGTGCTGTGTTCTTGAGGCTCACCGGGCACTACACAGGAGGTAGTAGCTAGGATGCACCTGTTTCAGTTCTCTACCTAATAAAGTGGTGGATGAGTCAAGAAAGAAAGAGAAAGGAAAGGAAAAGAAAGAAAGCGAGAGAAAAAGAAAGTAAAGGTAAAGAAAGAAAGAGAGAGAAAGAGAAAGGAAAGGTAAAGAAAGATAGAATGGAAAAAAAAGACAGAGAAAGAGAGATAGAGATAGAGAAAGAGAATGAAAGACACAACAAAAAAAAGACAAAGACAGAAAAAGAGAGGACAGAGAAAGAAGCAGAGAGAAACAAAGAAAAGAGCAAAAAAAAGAGAGAAAAGAGAAAGAAAAAGACAAACGAGAAAAAGAGAGACAGAGAAAAAAAAAAAAGAGATCGAGAGACATAGAAAGCAAAAAAAAGAGGGAAAAAAAACAAAAAACAAAGAGACATAGAGACAGAGAAAGAAAGAAAAAGAGACAGAAAAATAGAGAAGGAGATAAAAATAGAACAAAAAATAAAAGCATAAATATGGTATTTCTAATGAATTCAGTGATGGCAATTCAAATCCTAATACATGTAGAAAAAATGTACACATGTCTGATCAATGATAATAGAAATGATTAATAATATACATGTAGCACCCTCTAGTTAGTGAGGTTTTTTTCTCTGGCAGTGTTGGTAAATTTGGGCAGGCCTAGCTGGTTTCTTTTTTTGCACTTGGGGGCTAAGAATACACACGCATCATACATACTAGGGGGAGTACAACTGGGGGAATCCATAGTGGAGAAAGATCTGGGGGTTTTAGTAGATCATAAGCTCAATAACAGTAGGGTGACCAGACATCCCCGGTTTCTGGGGACAGTCCCCGGATTGAGGACACTGTCCCCAGACCAACTCTGTCCCCAGTTTTGTCCCCTGATTGGATTTGAACAGGGGCTGGGGCTGAGCCCGTGCAGGATAAAAAGAAAAAATCTGAATTGCACCCCCCCCTCCTCTGCCGCTCCTACTAGCTTATGGGGGTTTATTTTTTTTCCACTATCTGTGCCCCTTTTTGATGATCATGTGCTGGTCGGAGCAGAGGGACTATTTCTTCAGTTTCGGGCGCATGCCCATTCAGCTCCACTCGCATGATCTTCTGCCTTGGCTCAAGTCCCGGCCAGCCGCCTGCCTGCTTATCTCCTTGCCTTCCCTGGTGGACTGATCTTCCTCTGCTCCCCACCCAGTAGTAGCCGGGGCCCGAAGAGTAAAGTCCCATACACACTATCAGATTTTCTGTTGATTTTTGTCTTTAGATTTACCAAAACCATGTAGTGCAAGGGCCTGCCTGATTGCATACAAATTGAAACTTCTAAGGTTTGACCTCATATTATATGGTTTTGGTAAATCTGAAGGAAAAAATCAGCAGAAAATCTGATAGTGTGTGTGGGGCTTTAGACTTGACAGGCTGTGAGGCGGGCAGCGGCGGCGGAGACCGGCAAAGAGTCGTCGATTGCTGCCATTACAAGTAAAAAAAAAAAATATGTCCCCGGATTTCATTTTAAAAATCTGGTCACCTTAAATAACAGCATGCAATGCCAAGCTGCGGTTTCCAAAGCGAGCAAAGTCCTTTCTTGTATTAGGAAAGGTATGGACTCCAGAGAGAGAGATATCATTTTGCCCCCCTGTACAAATCATTAGTAAGGCCTCATCTGGAATATGCAGTTCAGTTTTGGGCACCAGTTCACAAAAAGGATATCGGGGAACTGGAGAAAGTGCAGAGAAGGGCAACCAAACTGATAAGAGGCATGGAGGAGCGCAGCTATGAGGAAAGATTAGAGGAACTGAATGTATTCACTCTTGAGAAGAGGAGATTAAGGGGGGATATGATTACCATGTACAAATATATAAGAGGTTCATATAGTGAACTTGGTGTTGAGTTATTCACTTTAAGGTCATCACAGAGGACAAGGGGGCACTCTTTACATCTGGAGGAAAAGAGATTTCATCTCCAAATACGGAAAGGTTTCTTCACAGTAAGAGCTGTGAAAATGTGGAATAGACTCCCGTCAGAGGTGGTTCTGGCAAGTTCAGTTGATTGCTTTAAAAAAGGCCTGGATTCTTTCCTAAATGTACAGAATATAACTGGGTACTGATATTTATAGGTAAAGTTGATCCAGGGAAACTTTGATTGCCTCTCGGGGGATCAGGAAGCAATTTTTTCCCCTGCTGGAGCAAATTGGAGCATGCTTTGCTGTGTTTTTTGCCTTCCTCTGGATCAACTATGGGTATAGGTTTGTGTATATGGGATTGTATTTTTCTTTTTTTTGGTTGAATTTGATGGACTTGTGTCTTTTTTGAACCTGACTAACTATGTAACTATATTCTGGGCTGGGAGTGGCTCAGGGTAGCAGCTGATGACTCACAGGCAGTGTCACTTCTCGGTTACCTCCCTCTTGCTTCTAGCATTTTCTAGAAGGAGAGGAGGGAAAGAGAGGTAGAGCTGCCTGTGGTATCCTAAGAAGCCCTGACCAATCCCCAACTTGAATTGGCAGGGGGTAGACCTCCTTAAATACCTGGGGTCAGCCCAACTGGGAGGAGTTGTCGGGTGGAAGAGATGGAGAGAGAGGTGTGGAGGCTGCCGGGGCCCACGGGAAGCTGCCCAGTCTGGGGGGGAGTGACCCTGGGCTGGGATTGGGTGGAGGAGTATGGAGATCCTGGAAGGAGAGGCACATGAGAGAGCAAGTAGAGGACAGCGGGGGAGAACATTTCCAAGAGTCTCCATGGAGGACTGCTACCTGGGAGTGGTAGCCAAGTAGAGGACAGCTATCACCTGGACTATTCTACACCACAGGAGCCCGAGGTCCCTGCCCGCAAAAGGCAGTTCATTGAGGGCTGGCTGAACTTGTGTCAAGCCTACCCATGCGGTGCTAGCTAGTCTTGAGGAGTGACGGTCTCCAGCAAGTGAAGTGCTGGAGGAGGAAACGGTGAGAAGCAAGTGTTTGTGCTGGAGAGAGAAGAGTGAAGTGTATATACAGGAGTGTATATAGGAATCCCAAGCAACTTTGGACTAAATCTTCCTGGGCATCCCATAATTCCCAAATCCCCATCCAAGTTTAACCCCCCTCAAATAAAGAAAACAAAACAAAGTAATGGACTGGTAAATGTTTACATGCTAGCTCTGAAGAAGGGATCTTGTCCCTGAAGCGTGTTGGCTGCATCTGATGTTCTTGCTCTATAATTATTTTATTTAAATTTCCAAGCAAAATTACAGTTTTTACAAAACAAACATATCCAGAATTAGTGTAAATTTTTGAAAACTCGCTGAAAATATACTAGAGCTTTCCCTTTATGTATATCTAAGGCAAAAATTATCAAATGTTTTACAATAGTAGGGAATAGATAATAATAGATAATATTCTTGCCTTCTGGAAGAGATGTTCAGGCATTGCTGGGTCTCTGTCTATTTTGCCTGCTAAGGCACTTTACATTAGCCACAGGCGATACCCAAATATTCTAAAGTTTACATGCCATTCATGCACATTTATGCTAAATTGCTTAACCATGTTTTCTTTATCCCTTTACCAAAATATTATAGGTCTGTCTACTCTTTTGCAGTGCGCTAATGCATGTTTTGTCATGCGTTAACATATATTACCCTAATTTTTTGGGATATGGAGGAGTGGGATTATAACGGTGCTATCAACAACTGAATCAGAGTATAATAAAATTGTAATTACTTTTATTAATACAAATAACATAGCAAACAACATACAGAATATATCAATATTGGTTAAAATCAATAACTGAGCAGTACAGTGGGTTGCTGGCGGCCCAGAAGAAAAAAGAAGAGTGGTCACAAATGAGTGTTAATTCCCAACATGTTTCGCCAGTGATAGCTTCCTCAGGGGGTAAATGTGAGACCACCAAACTAGTAATGCAGCTCTCAAAACATCCGGAACCACAGATAGTGCGGCTCTGTTGCTAGTATGTCTCCCCCAAATGAGGAGAAAGACAAGGGCAAAGATTGAAAATACCACAGAGAGGAAGGGAGTCCATGTATTACCCTAAGGCTGCCCATTTAAGATAAAAGGGCTGTCAACACATCCTTTTTTTGCAACACAATGCACAGCAATGCACCACTGTGCTAGGGGTGAGGATAAGTGTGTGTGTTTGGGGGGGATAAGGGGGGGATAAGGAGGTCCAAATCTCCCCACAGCAGCCAGGCTGGCTGCCCCTTTAGTCGGACATCCTGATCATTCTCTTGTGTCTCTCTGCTGCTGACAGGACATTGTAGCAGGGAGAGGAGAGAGGGGAACTCTGATTGGCAGCCAAACTTTTGGCCCCACCTACTGTCAAAGGGTGCCGCCCATAGACTCACATGGCTGTGAGTGGCTGTATGCTTCAGGTATATTTTTCAATAGGCTTGGTTTTTTTTTGTTTTAACCACTTCACCCCCTGGAAGGATTTGCCCCCCTTTTTTTGCGATACGGCACTGTCGCTTTTAACTGACAATCGTTGCGACGTTGTACCCAAACAAACGTTTTTTCCCACAAATAGAGCTTTCTTTTGGTGGTTCTTGATCACCTCTGCGGTTTTTATTTTTTGTGCTTTAAACCAAAAAAAAAAATTATTGGGTATTTATATTTGTTAATAAAAAGGCTGCTATGGCCAATTTACTCCAATTGGTGTAGTATGGTCGTCAAGGGAAAAGGTGGGGGTTTTTTGGCTATAGCAGTAACAAAACATACTGTATTTAATACCATAGTCATGGTTCTGTATATAATTGTATTCTGTTTTGTATGTATTGCACACTGCCCTCATTGTGCACATGGCACTAATAATGTTTTCAGTACGAGCCCTTGCACACTGGGGCGGGGGGGCGGCGTCGGCGGTAAAACGCTGCTATTATTAGCGGCGTTTTACCGTCGGTATGCGGCCGCTAGCGGGGCGGTTTTACCCCCGCTAGCGGCCGAGAAAGGGTTAAATACCGCCGCAAAGCGTCTCTGCAGAGGCGCTTTGCCGGCGGTATAGCGGCGCCGTCCCATTGATTTCAATGGGCAGGAGCGGTAAGGGAGCGGTATACACACCGCTCCTTCACCGCTCCGAAGATGCTGTTGGCAGGACTTTTTTTACCGTCCTGCCAGCGCATCGCTCCAGTGTGCAAGCCCTCGGGGCAAGCCCTCGGGGCTTGCACACTGGATACACAGCAGCGGCACTTTCGGGGCGGTTTGCAGGCGCTATTATTAGCGCAATAGCGCCTGCAAACCGCCCCAGTGTGCAAGGGCTCTACATGTTTGCATTCTTTCGAGTCCTAAATGGAATTAGCCTGCCTATGTTACGCCCTTTGTTACCACACAACTACAATTGTATTATTAATGTGATACCTACGTAATCATTTGTATAAAAACCTTCAATTGCATCATAATAAGGCAGAACAGTTATTTGGAAAGATGCGGAGTGTACCTTTTTGTGTTTGTTCCCTACTCCAGTAGTTATTGTTAATTTGTAACCACTAATCAATATGAGGATAGGAGTTGCCTATCTATAAATTCCCATGTCAATTATTTATTTATTATGCACTTGCAGTTTTTATTTGCTGGCAGCACAACACAATTTAGATAATTGAATCACCAAAATATTCATGACTCTGAGCTGGCATCTCAGTCCACTAAGTAGATGGCGATCCTGGATGATGCCTGAACAAAGATGGTGCCATCCTTTTGGAGAGAAAAGCGGATGAAGGTGTTGTCAGAATGGGAACCATGATCTCTGTGAGAGGTAATAATTAAGTATTGAGTAGTGGTGGGTATAGAGTTGCCACCTTATCCCTTTAAACCCGAACATACATGAATTACACAGGTTCTGAGGCTAATTTGATGCAAATAAAGCACCAAGTGAGTTTCATTACCACCTTAAAGTGGTATTCCGGCCGAAATTATACTTTTTAAATAAAAATACCCCTATAATACACAAGCTTAATGTATTCTAGTAAAGTTAGTCTGTAAACTAAGGTCTGTTTTGTTAGTTTATAGCAGTAGTTTGTTATTTTATAAACTTACAGCAGGCCGTGGCCATCTTAAGTGTGGGCATCTGAAGCCAGACTGTATTTCTTCCTGGATCTCATCCTTGCAGATCTCGCACATGCTCAGTGCAGCACAAGCAGTGTAATAGGTTTCAGGTCAGGTTTCCATAGCAACGGCAGTTTCAGAGGAAGTTGCCGCCCCTTCCCAGAAGGCATTGCAAACAGGAAATGATGCGATGGGCCGCGGCCAGGGAGGAGGAAGTGAAAAATGAATACAGCAGATATACAGTAGGTGCTGAGAAAAAAAATTAAAAAATATCCAAATTGTTTACAGTGCACAGTTTAGTGAGGGATGCTGAAGAGTTGTAAAAGTGGGTGGAACTCCACTTTAATCAGCCACAGAACCTGTGTAATTAATATGTGTTTGTTTTTAAAGGGATGAGGTGATAACCTTAATACCGTGTACACATGAGTGGGCTTTTCGACCAGACTGATCCGACGGGACCAATCCGTCGGACAATCCTACCGCGTGTGGGCTTCATTGGACCTGCAGCTGACTATTTTGGGCGAAAATCAGACGGGCTTTAGATTTGAAACACGTTTCAAATCTTTCCGACGGACTCGAGTCCGGTCGAAAAATCCGCTCGTCTGTATGCTAGTCCGACGGACGAAAACCCACACCAGGGCAGCTGTTGGCTACTGGCTATCAACTTCCTTATTTTAGTCCGGTCATACGTCATCACATACGAATCCGTCGGACTTTGGTGTGATCGTGTGTAGCCAAGTCCGTTTGTTCGAAAGTCCGTTGAAAGTCCGTCAAAAATACGTCGAAAGTCTGTCAGACCTTTGATGCCAAAAAGTCCGCCCGTGTGTACATGGCATAAGTGGGTATTATAAAGTAATATACTGCAGTGCATTCAATTAAAGACAAGGCGGCTGATTATTCCATTATGCTATCCTGCTGGTAAAAGGACAGATGACCCCCCTACAGGCTTGGCTACCAGAACATCCTCTGGAAAGCTTCAGGCACCAGTCCTGACATGGCTCGATGAACTGCAAAGGCAGAAAAAATTGATTTATATCCCTCCCATATTACAAGTTCATTGTGTAAATTATAAGGCAAGTGTGAAAGCTGAACTCAAAAAATATTTAAAGGAAGGAATTTACAGCTGAACTCCAGGTAGAAATGAAACCCACCATGATATTGTAGTTGTGCATTCCTTTATAAATAACGAAATATATTTGTACATAAAGCTAGCATAAGTACCCGAATCTATCTTCATATCAGCTCCCTGTCATCCTCTGCACATCAGTACTCAGACTGGAAGGAGGAGGGCAGACTGATAGAAAAGGGGCAGCCTATCAGGATCTATTACATGCACATGTGATTTCAGGGAACATGTTGAAGAAGAGAGAGAGTAAAGTTGTGACTTATTAGTGTGTTGCACAAAAGAGAGCAGGAATGTATCTTACCATAATGTTGGACTTTATTGGCCCCTGCATGAGACAAACACATTTATGCATAAAAATATACAAAATCTTTATTTACAATACATAGTAAAAATGACAGTGTGTACACATACATTAAAAAAAAAAATACAGACCTAGAGCCCCACATATGGGTTTGGAACAAAATTGTACCCTAAAAGGACCTGATTAATACCACCTATACAGTGCCTTGAAAAAGTATTCACACCCCTTGAAATTTTCCACATTTTGTCATGTTACAACCAAAAACGTAAATGTATTTTATTGGGATTTTATGTGATAGACCAACACAAATTGGCACATAATTTTCAAGTTAAAGGAAAATGATAAATGGTTTTCAAATTTTTTTTGCAAATAAATATGTGAAAAGTGTGGCGTGCATTTGTATTCAGCCCCCTTTACTCTGATTCCCCTAACTAAAATCTAGTGGAATCAATTGCCTTCAGACGTCACCTAAGTAGTAAATAGAGTCCACCTGTGTGTACGTTAATCTCAGTATAAATACAGCTGTTCTGTGAAGCCCTCAGAGGTTTGTTAGAGAACCTTAGTGAACAAACAGCATCATGAAGGCCAAGGAACACACCAGACAGGTCAGGTTTAAAGTTGTGGAGAAGTTTAAAACAGGGTTAGGTTATAAAAAAAATGATCCCAGGCTTTAAACATCTCACGGAGCACTGTTCAATCCATCATCTGAAAATAGAAAGAGAAAATAGAAAGAGTATGGCACAACTGCAACCTTACCAAAACATGGTCGTCCACCTAAACTGACAGGCCGGGCAAGGAGAGCAATTAATCAGAGAAGAAACCAAGAGGCCCATGGTAACTCTGGAGGAGCTCAGGTGGGAGAATCTGTCCACAGGACAACTATTAGTCGTGCTCTCCACAAATCTGACCTTTATGGAAGAGTGGCAAGAAGAAAGACATTGTTGAGAGAAAGACATAAGAAGTCCCGTTTCCAGTTTGGGAGAAGCCATGTGGGGGACACAGCAAACATGTGGAAGAAGGTGCTCTGGTCAGATGAGACTTTTTGGCCTAAAAAGCAAAACGCTATGTGTGGTGGAAAACTAATACTGCACATCACCCTGAACACACCATCCCCACCGTGAAACATGGTGGTGGCAGCATCATGCTGTGGGGATGTTTTTCTTCAGCAGGGACAGGGAAGCTAGTCAGAGTTAATAGGAAGATGGATGGAGCCAAATACAGGGCAATCTCAGAACAAAACCTGTTACAATGTACCCGATACCCATTCACATGGGGGGGCCAGGATCTGGGGGCCCCCTTGTTAAAGGGGGTTTACAGATTTCAAAAAGCCCCCCACCCATAGACCCCGACAACCACCAGGCAACGGTTGATCGGGAAGAGGCCCTTGTCCCCATCAACAGAGCCCCCTGCCCCAAAGCACCCACCTCCCCATGTTGAGGGCATGTGGCCTGGTATGGTTCAGGAGGGGGAGGGGCGCTCGCTCATCCCCTCCCTTTCCTGACCTGCCAGGCTGCATGCTCGGAAAAGGGTCTGGAATGGATTTTGTGGGGGATCCCACGCCTTTTTTTTTTAATTCAATTTTGGCATGGGGGGTCCCCTACAAATCCATACTAGACCCAAGGGCCTAGTATGGACACCACGCTGTTTTTTTTTCCACAATTTTGTTTTTAGCCGGCAATTCTTTTTTCTTACATTCAGCTGTCAGCGGGGAAGCCTGCTGACAGCTGATGACTCATCGGTTGTTAAGGACGCAGTGGCCGGCTTCCAGACCCACTCTTTAGCAAACAGCTATATACAGTGTAAAAAAAAAGCAAATTGCGGTAAAATCGCAGTAAAAACGCGTGTCCAAAAAATGTGGCAAGCACAACAAAAAGCACTGCAGAAATGCTCAAAAGCAACATGCATGGATGTGAATCGAGCCTAATGCTTACTTCTCATGGGTTCAGAATCTTCTATGCCAAAATCAACTCATCCTGCACCAAAAGATGCTAGAGCCAAAGCCACCATACACACCAAACTGATTCTGCACCAAAAAATGCTACAGCTAAGGTCACCACACCGAACTCTACTGCTGCACTAATGCCCTGTACACACGATCGGACATTCCGACAACAAAATCCATCTGATTTTTTCCGACGGATGTTGGCTCAAACTTGTCTTGCATACACACGGTCACACAAAGTTGGTCAGAAATTCCGAATGTCAAGAACGCGGTGACGTACAACACGTACGACGAGCCGAGAAAAATAAAGGTCAATAGCCAGTGCGGCTCTTCTGCTTGATTCTGAGCATGCGTGGCACTTTGTGCGTCGGAATTGTCTACACACGATCGGAATTTATGTGAACGGATTTTGTTGTCGGAAAATTTTTATAGCCTGCTCTCAAACTTTGTGTGTCGGAAATTCCTATGGAAAATGTGTGATGGAGCCTTCACACGGTCAGAATTTCCGACAACAAGGTCCTATCACACATTTTCCATCGGAAAATCCGACCGTGTGTACGGGGCATAACACCTACCTCTCAAGCACTGGAATATTCTCTGCCAAGAACTGGTCTATTGCTCCACCTGTGCCCGCAGGCCCTTTTACAGTATAAAAATGATAATAATCTACGCTTGAATCTACCTTGAATAAAAGAACAAAAAGTGAAAAAAACACTGTAGCTGCTATCACAATGTCCGGCTGCTACAAGACATACAAAAAATAAATAAAAAAATGTGCAGTGCTACAATATCTCTATAAGGACATACAGGTGCATCTCATAAAATTAGAATATCATCAAAAAGTTCATTTATTTCAGTAATTCAATTCCAAAAGTGATACTTATATATTTTATATAGAAGCATTACACGCAAAGGGGGTTATTTACTAAAGGAAAATCCACTTTGCACTGCAAGTGCACTTGGAAGTGCAGTCGCTGTAGATCCGAGGGGGACATGCAATGAAAATAAAAAACAGCATTTTAGCTTGCACATGATTGGATGATAAAATCAGCAGAGCTTCCCCCCATTTCAGATCTACCCTTTAGATTTAGAGCGACTGCACTTCCAAGTGCACTTGCAGTGCAAAGTGGATTTGCCTTTTCGTAAATAACCCCCAAAGTGATATATTTAAAGCGTTTCTCTCTTTTAATTTGGATGATTATGGCTTACAGCTAGTGAAAACCCGAAATTCAGTATCTCAGAAAATTATAATATTACATAAGACCAAAAAAAATTAAAAAATTGAATACAGAAATGTTGGCTTGCTGAAAAGTATGTCCATGTACAGTATAGTATGCACTCAATACTTGGTCTGGGCCCCTTTTGAATGAATTACTGCATCAATGCGGCGTGGCATGGAGGCGATCAGCCTGTGGCTCTGCTGAGGTGTTATGGAAGCCCAGGTTGCTTTGATAGCGGCCTTCAGCTCATCTGCATTTTTGGGTCTGGTGTCTCTCATCTTCCTCTTGACAATACCCCACAGTGATACCATGATCATTAAACCAGGTATTGGTACTTTTGGCACTATGGGCAGGTGCCAAGTCTTGCTGGAAAATGAAATCAGTATCTCCATAAAGCTGGTCAGCAGAGGGAACCATAAAGTGCTCTAGAATTTCCTGGTATAGGGCTGCACTGACTTTGGACTTGATAAAACACAGTGGACCAACACCAGCAGATGACATGGCTCCCGAAATCATCAATGACTGTGGAAACTTCACACTGGACCACATGCAACTTGGATTCTGTGCCTCTCCACTTATCCTCCAGACTCTGGGACCTTGATTTCCAAATGAAATGCAAAATTCCCCACAGTCCATTTTTACCGGTCTTATGTAATGTTCTAATTTTCTGAGATACTGAATTTTGGGGTTGTCACTACCTGTAAGCCATAATCATCAAAATTAAAAGAAACACCTGAAATATGTGTGTAACGCATCCATATAAAATATATGAGTTTCACTTTTTGAATTGAATTACTGAAAGAAATGAACTTTTTGATGATTTTCTAATTTTATA
Source organism: Lithobates clamitans (assembly GCA_037952925.1). Lineage (NCBI taxonomy): Eukaryota > Metazoa > Chordata > Amphibia > Anura > Ranidae > Lithobates > Lithobates clamitans. The sequence continues at coordinate 273,992 of JBBGZY010002418.1, forward strand.
AGATGCACCTGTATATGTGACGCATTGAAGCAGCTCATATATGATATGCCCGTAAAACAAAAAAAAATTGCAATCCAAGATTTTTTAACTATAAACTGCGCAATCACAAAAAATAAGACATAAAAAATTGTGCCTCAAAGGTAAAGTGTGTGACAAAGTTCATATAGAAAAGCTGAGATGGTGGGTATAGCGGACACCACATCAGATCCTCTTGATTCCGCCAATAATAAAATCAACCACTCTAGAATTCAAGTGATGCACCCAACACGGTGCACAGGAGAGGCTTATCAGAATGTATTGACACTCAAATAAAAGAGTGGTCAAAGATAGCTTTCTCTTATTAAGATCCTTCTCATCTCTCAGCTTCTCCGATCCCTCAGCACCAAGCAACAGATGTCACCAGACTTCCAGACTTATTTCCGGCTCCAAAACCTCAGATTCACATATAGACAAAGGGGTGATACGGCGCACTCTGGATATGGCTAAACAATATTTTTGGGGATGGGTCACTTAGCGGGGCAATGATTCAAGTCCATGACAGTGATTCCATGTAAGGATAAAAGGTATGCTGTCCTTGGAAGGCTGCCAGCTATAAAGCTAGAAAAGACTCTGGAACATATAAAGGAACAAAAAGCAGCGCCTTCTAAGTGTAGCAATAACACTTTTTAATAGATAAAATAAAAAATGGAAGCACTCACAAACGAGCGGTTCCTTTACATATGGAGCTGCATCAAATACAATGAACAGCACTGTATACGGTACATACTCCGATGTCACCAGGATCAAAGATGGCATACATGTGTGGTGACTGATACCCTGGCTCTACCCTACGCATTTTGTCATACGTGACGTCATTAGGGGTTCAGGGAGCATGCAAGTCACTACACTTATATAGAAACCAATAGAGAGAGGATTGGCAATGATTGGACAAGCGCACAATGTACATTATGCACATGCACAGTTCCCATAAAGGATCTGAAAGTCCCAAAAAGTCAATCTACTATATCTTAAAAGTGCATTATAACTGACTGGCGGCCACTCATTTAATTAATTCAATAAGCGACTGTCAGGGCTGGACTCAGACCTTCCTTCTCTGAGCTGGCCGCTCAGCTGTCGGCTAATTGCCAGCTCCTATTTCTCCACAGTTACTCAGCTGTTGATGATTTCCTGCTCGTCAGTCCTGCCTACTTAAGCGGTTCACCCCAGAGGAGCTCTGCCTTCGCCTTGGTCAACATCACAGAGACTATCTCCTGCGTTCCTGTTTAAAGACTTGCTTTGATGACATCCCTTCTAGCTCCAGATCCTGCTTGCTGTTCCACTACATCGATCCCTGACTTCTGGCTTGGCTGACTATCCGTTCCGGTTACTGAAATTTGTGTAGGTTTTGACTACATTTGTTCTTTTTACTTTTATTATTAAACAAGTGTGATTTAACTGTACTTCTGTCTCGGCCTGATTTAATGGTTTCTGACACTACACTTATACAGAAACCAATAGAGGGAGGATCGGCAATGATTGGACAAGCGCACAATGTACATTATGCACATGCACAGTTCCCATAAAGGATCTGAAAGTCCCAAAAAGTCAATCTACTATATCTTAAAGGTGCATTATAACTGACTGGTGGCCCCTCATTTAATTAATTTAATAAGCAACCTCCAGTGCCTAAGAAAAAAAAAGGCAATAAAATAAATTGAGTGGCAATTGGTGTGCGCCCTGAACTCCTGATGATGTCACGTATGACGAAACGCTTAGGGAAGAGCCAGGGTGTACGTCACCACACACGAGCGCCGGACGGTGGCCATCTTTGATTCTGGCGACATCTGCGTTTGTACAGTATACAGCACTGTTCATTGTATTTGATGCAGCGCTAAATGTGAATCTGAGGTTTTGGACCTAAAAAAAACCTGGGATTGGAGGAGCTGAGAGATGAGAAGGATCTTAATAGGAGAAAGCTATCTTTTATTTGAGGGTCAATACATTCTGGTAAGCCTCTCCTGTGCAATGAGTGGGGTGAATCATTTGAACCCTATAAGTAGCTGATTTTAGCAGGATCAAGAGGATCTGATGTGGTGTCCGCTATACCCACCATCTCACCTTTTCTATATGAACTTTGTCACAGGCTTTACCTTTGAGGCATGATTTTCTATGTCTTATTTTTTGTAATCATGCATTTTATAGATAGAATATTTTGGATTGCAAGTTTGTTTTATAGGCCCATTCACTGTCATTGCTTAAAATGGCATACCCACCTCTCTGAGAGTGTCTCAAGGCCGGTTGTATCTCTGCTAAAACCAATACTCTATGCACTTCCACATCCAGGCCATGTTTACTGATTTCATTTTTTTCCCTGGCTGTAGTTCATTTATGTCACACGGCATCATAGACTGTCACCATCTCCAGACACCACTTTCCATCTCGCCTACATACAAAGCCGAGAGCCGCAACGCTCCATTATTTTGAAGCAACTGACTCACACGGTGACACTGCTGTCCTTAGTTATTTCCACTGTCGTGGCATGCTGTCTGTTCCACATGAAAGTCATTTGTCATCGTAGCATGTTGACTGACCACCATGAAAGTGGGCCTGAATCAGAGGATTCGTATTTGTAAGGGTCAGGCCCCCCTTTAGCTGCACAGGATTACATTTTTCATAGATAAGAGTTTTTGACAACTATCTTCACGTCTGTGCAAACAATCTGTCAGGCTGTTAGAACTGTTCACAAAAAAATAGCAGACCTCCCAACATTTTAACGTATACCGGCACCTTTCATCTTCTCCCCGGTAAATTTGTTTTAGGAAGAAGGACCTGACGATAGAATGACTTTGTAAATACTGCTACATCTCACTCTTTTCAAGGGAACTCATCTCAAATACAAAAGCTATTGGACAGGCAAAAGTTTACCAACTGGTAGAATATTTTTTAGCTTTGGATAGAGTAAAGCAAGGGTCTCCAAACTTTTCAAACAAAGGGCCAGTTTATTGTCCTTCAGGCTTTAGGGGGGCCAAATAATGGTCAGTGAGGGTAGAAAATGCCCCAGTGTCAGTGGAAGAAACAATGTCCCATCCATGGTTTTAATGGGAGAAATAGTGTCCCATCATTGGTGTCAGTGGAAGGAATAGTGTCCCATCATTGGTGTCAGTGGAAGGAATAGTGTCCCATCATTGGTGTCAGTGGAAGGAATAGTGTCCCATCATTGGTGTCAGTGGAAGGAATAGTGTCCCATCATTGGTGTCAGTGGAAGGAATAGTTTCCCATCATTGGTGTCAGTGGAAGGAATAGTGTCCCATCATTGGTGTCAGTGGAAGGAATAGTGTCCCATCATTGGTGTCAGTGGAAGGAATAGTGTCCCATCATTGGTGTCAGTGGAAGGAATAGTGTCCCATCATTGGTGTCAGTGGAAGGAATAGTGTCCCATCATTGGTGTCAGTGGAAGGAATAGTGCCCCCTCGCTATTGTGAATGAAAGAAATAATGCTTTAAAATTTATATCAGTGGGAGGAATGGTTCTCCATCATTGGTGTCAGTGGATGGAATGTTGCCCCATCATTGGTGTCAGTGGATGGAATGTTGCCCCATCATTGGTGTCAGTGGATGAAATGTTGCCCCATCATTGATGTCAGTGAGTGGAATGGTGCCCCAAGGGCCGCATATAGGCAAGCAAACATCCGGCCCATGGGCCGCAGTTTGGAGACCACTGGAGTAGAGGATGGTTAAAACCCCAGATAGTTTTTGAGGTTTTTTGCACAGGATAAGTATAGGAGAAGTGCATGGTCACAGATAATGGTGCAATATTGCAAAATGTTAAGCCAATTTCCAATAGTCAATGGCCCTGGTGTGGCTGCTCTTGTCAGACAGGATTACCCAACTGGGGTACCCTGAATCTGAGTAAAAAAAAATAACGATAGCATGAGGAACTCTGAACCACAGATATGTCCAAGGAAGCTTCAATCATTCTCAAATAATTAAAGAAAAAAACAGCCAATGTGTTTCAATGGTCTAAACCACCGTTTCTCAATCTTTTTTCAGCCACAGAACCCTTTAAAAGTATGCAAAGTCTTGAGATAAAACACATAAATGTTACTGATCAAAGGGAAATCTAAGTCTGGGACAACGCACACAACCCCCTTGATGAAATTAACCTCACATCAGAGGCTCCTTTTACATCACAGGTTCCCCATCACATCAGAGCCCCCCTAATACATGAGAGACCCCATCACATCCGAGATCCCCTATATATCAGATGCCCCTATACAAAGGTCCTCTCATCACCTCAGAGGTACCCCTATCACATCAGAGGTCCCCCCACATGAGAGAGCCCCTTCACATAAGAGATTCCCTCATCACATCAGAGGCCCCCTAATGCATGAGAGACCGCATCACATTAGAGTCCCCCTATATATCAGATGCCCCTATACAAAGGTCCCCTCATCACCTCAGAGGTACCACCATCACATCAGAGGCTCCCCATTACATCAGAGGTCGCCCCCCCACATGAGAGCACTCCTTCACATCAGGGGCTCCCCATTACATCAGAGGTCGCCCCCCCACATGAGAGCCCCCCTTCACATCAGGGGCTCCCCATTACATCAGAGGTCGCCCCCCCACATGAGAGCCCCCCTTCACATCAGGGGCTCCCTGTTACATCAGAGGTCCCCCCCACATCAGAGTTTCCCTCATGACATCAGATGCCTCCTAATCCATGAGAGACCCCATCACATCAGAGTCCCCCTATATATGAGATGCCCCTATACAAAAGTCCTCTAATCACCTCAGAGGTACCCCCATCACATCAGAGGCTCCCCATTACATCAGAGGTCCCCCCACATGAAAGCGCCCCTTCACATCAGAGGTTCCCTCATCACATGAGAGGCCCCCTAAAACATGAGAGACCCCATCACATCAGATTTGCTCCTATATATCAGATGCCCCTATACAAAGGTCCTCTCATCACCTCAGAGGTACCCCCATCACATTAGAGGCTCCCCATTACATCAGAGGTCCCCCACATGAAAGCGCTCCTTCACATCAGAGGTTCCCTCATCACATCAGAGGCCCCCCAATACATAAGAGACCCCATCACATCAGAGTCGCCCCTTTATATTAGATGCCCATATACATGGGTCCTCTCATCAACTCAGAGGCTCCCCATTACATCAGAGGTCCCCCCACATGAGAGCGCCCCTTCACATCAGAGGCTCCCCATTACATCAGAGGTCCCCACCACATCAGAAGTTCCCTTTATATCAGATGCCCCCTATACATGGCTACCCTCATCACCTCAGAGGTACCCCATCACATCAGAGGCTCCCCATTACATTAGAGGCCCCCCCACATCAGAGTCCCCCTTCACATCAGAACCTCCCTATCTCATCAGAGCCCCTTCACCACTACAGAGTCCCGCCGTCACATGAGAGTCTCTATCACAGAGCCCCCCAATCACGCAGTCCCCCCCCAATAGAAAGCCCCCCATTTACACAGTCCCCCCATACTGTGTATGTTCAGTAACTCAAATAAGGGGAGGCCAAGATCCTGGGACACAGCATCCTCGGGCCGGAGGACAGAAATGCAGGACTGTCCCGGAAAATTTGGGACAGTTGGCATCTATGAAAGTGAATGTCCTTTCTTAGGTAGTTGTCACCAGTGACCTCATTAAAAGTTTGTTAAATTATATGTAACATGGGACTTGGGACCATAGGAAGTCAATATAAAGTCATATTTGATGTACTTTTATTAGCTTTATAAAAAAACATCCTTTAACAAATAAATCATTGGATTAACATTTGTATTTATTTGTATTTTTTTACATTTGGCTAGAATTCAGATTTTATAGCCAACTGTACTGTTCAAAGTAACACTCCCTTCATATATGTAATTAACAGGTTAATATAATTTCAGATCAGGTCATTTAAATAGTTTCAAATCTGCATCGGCTTTCAACAAAATGATACCTAGATGGTCCCTCTATGAAGGTCCTTGTGCAGGCATTTCCTATTATTGGATGACAACG
>JBBGZY010002418.1:285000-487500 GCA_037952925.1 Lithobates clamitans
CCGGCCAGGAGAAAACAATAGCACTGCAGGAGGGATTCCTCTATCAACACAGACTGTGCTGATGAAGAATTGAGCGATTTTCTTTCCTTCCACCTAAGTATTCAGCCTGATAATATGAAAGCTGTTTAGTGTCCATTATCAACCTTTTTACCACGGAAGTTGAAAAACTTTTTAGGTCTCAGGGAATCTCCACTAAAACATTTGGACCTACAGCCCATAGTACATTAGTGGGATCAGTAAGTTGAAGCGACTTTTAAATAAATGAAATATTTACTGAAAGATCAATAGATTATAAATAATAATTAAATAAATATTATTAACCACTTCAATACCGGGCACTTCTACACCTTCCTGCCCAGACCAATTTTCAGCTTTCAGCGCTGTCGCAGTTTGAATGACAATTACTCAGTCATGCTACACTGTACCCAAACTACATTTTTATCATTTTGTTCCCACAAATAGAGCTTTCTTTTGGTGGTATTCGATCACCTCTGCGGTTTTTATTTTTTGCTAAACAAATAAAAAAAGACCGAAGATTTTGAAAAAAATAAAAGTTTTGCTTCTGTTCCTGTTTAAAAATTTTGTAAATAAGTACGTTTTCTCTTTCACTGATGGGCACTGATAAGGCAGCACCGATGAGGTGGCACCAATGAACGGGCACTGATGATGGGCAGATGATGGGCACTGATATGCGGCACTGATGGGCACTGGTAGGCGGCACTGATGTGTGGCACTGAGCTGCAGCACTGATGGGCATTGATAGGCAGCACTGATGGGCACTCATGGGTGGGCACTGGTGGGCACTGATGGGCACTGATAGGCGACACCGATGAGGTGGCACCAATGAACGGGCACTGACAGGCACTGATGATGGGCACTGATATGCGGCACTGATGGGCACTGGTAGGCGGCACCGATGGGTGGCACTGAGCTGCAGCACTGATGGGCATTGATAGGCAGCACTGATGGGCACTCATGGGTGGGCACTGATGGGCACTGATAGGTGACACTGATGGGCACTGAAAGGCTGCAAAGATGGGTTCTTATGAGTGGCACTGATGGGCACTGATAGGCGGCACTGCTGGGCACTGCTGGGCACTGAAAAGCGGCACTGCTGAGCACTGATGGGCACTGATAGGCGGCACTGATATGTGGCACTGATGGGCACTGATACACGGCACTGATATGAGGCACTGATAGACATCTCTGGTGGCACTGGCAGTGGTAGGCATTGTGAGTGGCATTGATTGGCAGCTGCCTGGGCACAGATTAGTATTTCCCTGGGGGTCTTTATTTGGCATACCTGATGGTCCAGTGTGGATGGCCATCATGGTGGTCCTGGGCAGCTTCCCTGGTGGTCCTGGGTAGGATCCGAGGGGGGCTGTGCAGATAAACAATCAGCATAGACCCCCCCTGTCAGGAGAGCAGCCGATCGTCTCTCCTCTACTTGCGTCTGTCAGACACGAGTGAGGAAAAGCCGATCAGTGGCTCTTCCTATTTACATCGCGATCAGCTGTGATTGGACGCGGCTGATCATGTGGTAAAGAGTCTCTGTCAGAGCCTCTTTACCTAGATCGGAGTCTAGGAGTCCGACTGATACCCCGCAACAACGATCGCCGCGATGCGTGCCCCCGGGGGTGTGCAGCAGCTCAATATCCTGAGGACGTCATATGACGCCCAGTCAGGATATTGAAACCACTTTGCCGCCGTCATTCTGCTATATGGCGGGCGGCAAGTGGGTAAATAATAATAATATAAACACCGAAAGTGTAGATATGACCCTTTACATTGGTGGTTGGTTTAGAAATGACCCCTTACAATGATAGGAGCTCTCCTTTATATTAGTGGTCACAGTGTAGAAGTCAGGGACGTGCGGTGAGGTCAGTGGCTGGTGAGGAACTGGCAAGTATCAGAGCCAAATACACACAGGTTACATACACCGCGATTAGTAGAGCGAGAGCAATAATTCTAGCACTAGACCTCCTCTGTAACTGTAAAAATGTAACCTGTAAAAAATTTGAAAGTGTCGCCTATGGAGATTTTTAAGTACCGAAGTTTGGCGCCGTTCCTCAAGTGTGCGCAATTTTAAAGCGTGACGTGTTAGGTATCTATTTACTTGGTGTAACATCATCTTTCACATTATACAAAAAAATCGGGCTAACTTTAGTGTTTTTTTTTTTTTTTTATATATATATATTCATGAAACTGTTTTTTCCCCAAAAAAACGTGTTTGAAAAATTGATACGCAAATACCGTGTAACATAAAAAGTTGCAATGACCACCATTTTATTCCCTAGGGTGTCTGCTAAAAAATATATATATATAATGTTTGGGGGTTCTAAGTAATTTTCTAGCAAAAAAAAAAATGATGTATTTTACACGCAGGAGAGAAGTGTCAAAATTGGCCTGGGTGGCAAGGGGTTAATTACAATAAGTAATATACAAATAATTATTATATATTGTTTTAAGGTAATTTACTATATTTTTTAAAACTGTTCTCAAGCAGGTGGCTTAATGGACAAATTACTGAAGTTTGAAGTTATAACCAACCAGTAATTTCACAGTAAATAGACAAGTAATACATTTTTTGGTTTTAATCAAGCTAAATCATATATTATTATGCTTTATGTTATAACAGTACCTTTTCAGCAGCAGCAGATTATCATTCTCCCTCTTAACTGTGTGAGAAAAACATTGGATTGTGGGTGAATCTTATACACATAAACTCATGTTTTTTCCTTGTAATTAAGAGGGCTGGGCTGGAAGGGAGCATTTTTCTTTTAGACCCATCCTCCTTTCTATGACACTGCTGTGAGAGGCGCGCCTCCACTGCAGCATTTTTATTGGACAGCTTGTTCCAATGGTACTTTACCATTGGTGAGAGACTCCAAGCTGTCCATGGAGCTCAGTGCCTCTGGAAAGAAGTGAGGAGAGGCACTGTGAGCTCATCCTCTCAGTCTGCTGCAAATAGAGTGTGCCAAATTGTATTGTAGCTTCTGACAGGCTGCACAAGGAGCCCCGTATCTCTGGAACCATAGGGTGCAGAAGCCCCAAATTTTGACCAGCGGTGGGTTGGCACTTTAGCTACCTACCCCCCCCCCCATGTGACCCAAGGTTGTATTTTTTTTTTGTTATGTTCATGGTAGGTGAGGCTCTGCCTCACCTGCCTCCCCTGACTGCACATTCTGGTAGAAGTGACCCCTTACATTTATGGTCAGGGCAGAAGTGACCCCTTACATTGATGGTCAGGGCAGAAGTGACCCCTTACACTGATGGTCAGGATAGAAGTGACCCCTTACATTGATGGCCGATGTAAACGTAACCCTTTACAATGGTGGTCAGTGTAGACAGTGTTCTACAATGGTGTAGAAATTACGCTTTACATTGGTGGCTGGTGTAGACATAACACTTTACATTTATAGTCAGTATCAAAGTGACCCTTTACATTGGTGGTCAGTGTAGATGTTGCCTTGTATATTGGTGGTGGGTGTAGACATGACCCATTACATTGATGGTCAAAGTAGACGTGATCCTTCACATTGATGGTCAGTGTTGAAGTAAACCCTTACATGAGAGGTCAGTGTAGAAATTGGCCCTTACATTGGTGTACAAATGACCATTTACATTGGTTGTCATTGTAGACGTGACCCCTTGCATCGGAAGTCGGTGTAGACATGACCTGTTACAATGATGGTCAGTGTAGACATGATCCTTCATATTGGTGGTTGGTGTAGAAGTGAACTCTTACATTGGTGGTCAGTGTAGATGTTGCCCTGTATATTAGTGGTGGGTGTAGACATGACCCATTACATTGATGGACAGTGTATACATGACTCTTCACATTGCTGCTCAGTGTAGGAATGGAGCCTTGTATTGGTGATTGGTGTAGAAATTACCTTTATATTGGTAGTCATTGTAGACGTGACCCCTTACATTGGAGGTCGATGTAGACATGGCACCTTACATTGGTGGTTGATGTAAACCTGACCCTTTACATTGGTGGCCGGTGTAGACGTGACCCTTTGCAATGGTGGTCAGTGTAGATGTTATCCTTTACATTGAAGGTCAGCATAGAAGAAGGTCGATCTCTTCTCAGGGAACCAGTGACAAGCTTTGGAGGAACCTCAGGATCCCACAGAGCCCTGGTTGAGAAAGGCTAATATAAAGCAAATGTGGTTCGCATAGTGCAATAACCTTAGGAAGCAGTCATCCATTATTTCTTACCTGAGTTAACTATAGTAATCTGACATCTGGTAGTTATGGGTTGCTGCACTTGGCTTTTTGAGTTGTTTTATTGGCTAAGCATTATTATGTGAGCGTTTGCGTGTGTTCTGCTTTGTGATGTGTGTTTTATGATGTCACAATTACAGGCGTTTGTAGTTAAAGCAGTTAATGAGTAAAGAAACAGACCATTTAACTCATTGGCACTGGATGCATCTATTTGCAGTAGGCGAGACCTCTGCGGCAACCATTATGTTGGAGTTAATTGAGCCTCCCTAAGGCACCACAATGCTTTGCAACAGCCTGAGTGGAGGACTTAATCCCCCTCACTGCGGGGAGTAATGGAGGGTGTACGCGGAGCTTGTCCGATCTGCTAAAACTTCCTTTTAATTGCTAATGTAAATCTCACTTGTGTAGCTACAATTCATCACTTCAGGCTGCCTGTTTTAACTTGGCTGGCAGACACTGCTGAGGTCTTATAAGTTACTGTAGACCAAGCACCCAACCCATACCCCATAATCTATAAATTACTGTAGACCGGCACCCAACCCATACCTCATAACCTATAAATAACTGTAGACCAAACACCGAACCCATACCCATAACCTATAAGTTACTGTATATTGGGCACCCAACCTATACGCTAAAATCTATAAGTCACAGTAGATAGGGCCCCCAACCTTTGCCCCATAACCTATAAGTCACTGTAGCCCAGGCAGCCAACCCATACCCCATAACTTATAAATCACTGCAGACCAGGCACCTAATCCATACCCCATAACCTCTAAGTCACTGTAGATCAGCCACCCAACCTATACCCCCATAACTTAGAAGTCACTGTAGTCCAGGCACCCAACCCATACCCCATAACCTATAAGTCAGTATAGACTGGGCACCCAACCCATACCCCATAACCTATAAGTCAATATAGACTGGGCACCCAACCCATACCCCATAACCTATAAGTCACTTTCAAACTCGTTGATCCTTTAACCTTGCTCAAAACCCACTTTTACCAATATCACATTTCCATTTTGCAAGAAAGCTGCCATGTTAAATGGACACAAGAGTTTTAAACAGACTGTTGTTGTGACTACTGCCATGTTGCAAGAGACTGTTTAAGACTGCAATTAAGTTTAAACAATACATATGTCCAAGAGCTGCTGGGACTTTGACGCTTATTCATTCAAGCAATTGGACAGGCCGTAATCATTTGATGAGATGGTTTGATTTGGTAAGGCTTACATGAAACCAGACTCCATTTTAGTGAAAACCCAGAATGTGACTTAAATCATGTACATAAACCACCAAATCAAAGGGCAAAAGAGTCCAACATCTCTTTCATGTTCATAAAATGATCATAAAAAAACAACCGATGCATTTCAGGGGCTTGAGTATATCCAGCTCCAGGAGGGTTTACATGTTTCAGAATGGAGAAGGGTTAGATCATTTACCAAGTTTTTATCGCTAAACACAAAAATGAACAGGGTTTCTGGATTCAGATTTTCTAAGGATCACTGAAATTGTCCCTGGACACACAGGCTCTTGTCAGCAGCACCCCAAAAAACAGGAACAGGGAAAAAAAACAGAACTGAGAATCCATGGACCTACAGTCTATTGAGAGCACCGAACAAACGTCCAAGAGTACAAGGGAGTTTAAGATACAATTAATCCACAGCAGAAAAAATTCAACGCGTTTATGGGGCCAAACACACTCCCTGATGAAAGAGCTGAGTACAGCCAGCAGCTAGAGGGGCTCCCTGTTCCAGTGCAGAGTATATCTAGCTCCTGAGGGGTTATCTATTTTGATGCAGAGTATACCTGACTCCCAGAGGGGGTACCTATTCCAGCGCAAAGTACACCCAACCACCTGAGCGGATACCTGTTCCAGTGCAGAGTACACCCAACCACCAGAGGGGATACCCATTCCTGCGCAAAGTACACCCAACCACCAGAGCGGATACCTGTTCCAATTCAGAGTACACCCAACTACCAGAGGGGATACCCGTTCCAGCTCAAAGTACACCCAACTACCAGAAGAGATACCTAAACCATTGCAGAGTATAGTCAACTCCCAAAGGGGTTATCTGTTTCAGCGCAGACTCCCATTGGGGGTACCTGTTCCACCACAGGGTATACCTGACTCCTGGGGGAAAGGCTACCTGTTCTACCACAGAGTACACCCAAAGGCTACCTGTTCCATCACAAAGTATATCCAGCTACTGGAGTGGCTACCTGTGCCAGCACAAAGTATATCCCACTATCAGAGGGGCTACCTGTTCCATCACAAAGCCTACCCAACAACTAGAGCAGTGGTTCTCAACTCCAGTCCTCAGGACCCACCAACAGGCCAGGTTTGCAAGATAGCTGAAATACATCACAGGTGATATCACTTGATGCTCAGTGATTGCAGTATTCTAGTCTGCAACTCCCCAAGGTAATACTTAAAATCTGGCCTGTTGGTGGGTCCCGAGGACTGGAGTTGAGAACCACTGAACTAGAGGGTCTACCTGTTCCACCACCCAAAGGTTACTTGTTCCTTTGCAGAGTATAACTGACTACCAGAGGGGCTGCCTGTTCCAGTGCAGAGTACATCCAACTGCTACCTAGTCTAGTGCAGATTATACCTGACTACCAGAGGGACTACCTGTTCCAATACAGTGTACACCCAACCTCTAGAATGACTACCTGTTCTAGTGCAAAGTATTACCCACTACCAGAGGGGCTAACTGTTCCAGCACACAGTACACCCAACACCTAAGTGGGGCTACCTGCTGTGGAACATAATATATCTGACTCCCAGAAGGGTTACCTGTCTCAAAGCAGAGTACACCCAGAAGTGCCAACTCCAGCACAGAGTGCACCAGATTTCCAGAGAGGTGACCTGTTCCAACACTGAGTATACCCAATGCTTGAGGGGGTACCTGTCCTAGCACATAGTACACCAATCTCCCAGAGGTGCTACCTGTTCCACTGCAGAGTATAGCATTACTTGCAATAATGTCTCTGCCCCAAGAACTAGCCCCACTTTAAGGAGTGGTTGGCTGGGATCCTCAGCCGTGGCAGGAAACAGCCACCCTTGACAGGCTCTCTTTAATTTAGGGTCTTTTCAGTCTACAAACTTGTCTTTGTTAAGCATGTGCTGTGTTTGTTTGTTTGTGGCTTTTTCGAGGGGGGCTGTTTGTTTAGGGCCGTCAGCAGGGATTGATGGGGTATCGTGGCGAATTTGTCCCCCGACACGTCTCTATGAGCGCCTGATGGATTTGGGTTTATTATCTATTAGGAACAGCGGGAGAGGCGGACACCCGCTCCCATTCATCAAAGAGGGGGGCCACATGCAGATTCCTAATCAAAACATTTTACTCTAAATGGTCTCGAACTAATTAAGTAACTGTTAATTAAAGTTCAGCAGACAGGGGATTGTTCTGAGACTCGTCACGCCTTATCCATCTAGCAGTTATTGATAACATCCTTTCAAATTGGGGGTGGAGGGGAGAGTGTAGACGGGAAGGCAGAAGAGCAGCGAGACAAGGGAGGAGAGGAAATGGAGAGGAGATTAGAGGCAGATAGCTTGTGTCTACTCTGACCGTTGGGGAACTACAAGTCCCAGCATTTTCTAGCAACCATAGGAGAATGAAGATGTATGTAACATGACTGCTTTCCATTTGTTAGAGAACTACAAGACCCAGCATTCCACATCAGTGTATAACAGAGGAATGAAACTTTGGGTCCTGCATCTAATATCACAGCATGCCCTGCTATAAAAGGGGCTAGGGCTGAAGAAGCCCTATATATATACTGTATATTTATATCTATCTTTTTAGATAGATAGATAGATAGATAGATAGATAGATAGATAGATAGATAGATAGATAGATAGATAGATAGATAGATAGATAGATAGATAGATAGATAGATAGATAGATAGATAGATAGATAGATAGATAGATAGATAGATACACACACACACATTTTTAATTGCCTTAGTTAATATTTTTGTTATTTCCTGGTTTTTATGCTCAGATCTAAAAAAATATATGTCAGGTTAATCAGATATTTCATATTGTCTTTTTTTCCTATTGGACGTAGTTGCTGCACTTCATCTGTATGTGTTTGAGACTCTCGCCTGCCACTTCTTTCTGAGACTTTCATGTCTTTTGTCAGTAGTTGGTTGATTTGCAGATTGTCATTTCCTGGGTGCTCATTGATGCTGTGCAGACCTTATTGTATTGCCACTGATTTTACATATCTGTCTATTCATGTGACCTCGTTATGCACAATTTTTGCAACTTTTTGAAAATGCAACTTTTTGTTAAATAAAGGAATAACAAAAACAATGTAAACAAAAATTCATATTGTCATACAGTATCCAACCAGTTCAGCGCTTGGCTGCTTTTCACTTTTAAAGTGTATGTAAATTTTCTTTTAGATTTTGGATAGAATGGAGAAGGGTTAGATTGTTTACCAAGTTCTTATTTCTAAACACAAGAACAAACGGGCCATTGGTTTCAGATTTTCTAAGGGTAGCTGAAATTGTTACTGGGGACACTGGCTTTAGTTTGGCAGCACTCCACAAAACGGGGACACCCTTTAGAAACATAGAAAGAACCCAGAGAATTGAGAATCCACATATATAAAGTCCTATGAGAGCACCAGGCAAATGCCAACGTGTCCAAGGTTTTTAATGATAAATTCATAGAAGAAAAAAAACAACTTGTAGCGGCACCAAACACACTCCCTGATGAAGGCACAGAATACACCCAATGCCTAAAGGGGCTACCTGTTCAGAGTAGAGTATATCCAGCTCCTGGGGAGGGTACCTATTCCAGTGCAAAGTACAGCTAACTTCCAGAGGGGCTACCTGTTCCATCATAAAATATCTCCAACTACCAAAGGGGGCTACCTGTTCCATCACAAAATATTTCCAACTACCAAAGGGGCTACCTGTTCCATCACAAATTATTTCCAACTACCAGAGGGGCTACCTGTTCCATCATAAAATATCTCCAACTACCAAAGGGGCTACCTGTTCCATCACAAAATATTTCCAACTACCAGAGGGGTTACCTGTTCCATCGCAAAAAATCTCCAACTACCAGAGGGGCTACCCGTTCCATCACAAAATATCTCCAACTACCAAAGGGGCTACCAGTTCCATCACAAAATATTTCCAACTACCAGAGGGGAAACCTGTTCCATCACAAAATATCTCCAACTACCAAAGGGGCTACCTGTTCCATCACAAAATATCTCCAACTACCAGAGGGGCTACCTGTTCCATCACAAAATATCTCCAACTACCAAAGGGGCTACCTGTTCCATCACAAATTATTTCCAACTACCAACCTGTTCCATCACAAAATATCTCAAACTACCAAAGGGGCTACCTGTTCCATCACAAAATGTTTCCAACTACCAGAGGGGCTACCTGTTCCATCACAAAATGTTTCCAACTACCAGAGGGGCTACCTGTTCCATCACAAAATGTTCTTCATTAAACAAGGTGGAATACAGCCATACAAATCCAATGCGTTTTGGCCATCCAGGTCCTAATCATAACTAGTATAATAAAACTCACAAACACCTTAAAGGGGGGTAAGTGATCCATCACAGAGTATATCCAACTTCTTGGGGGTTTCCTGTTTCAGAAAATATACCAAACTACCAGAAGGGCTACCTATTGCAGCACAGTGTATACCCAACTACCAGAGGGGCTACCTGTTCCAGATAAGTGCATATCTGACTACCAGAAGGGCTACCTGTTCCAGCACAGATTACACAGGATTAGTAAAACCAACAAGTTTCAGGAGCCAAACACACTCATTGATGAAGGGAAATTGTGCTTAGCCCCCCGCGTTGGATTTTTCTGCTTTGAATCAGTTTTATCATTTGTTCGATACTCCGATTGGACTAGGTAAGCTTTTATTTTTGTCTGTGTCCCCGCTGGGGAGATTCACCCCTTGATTCATCCTGGTCACTAATATCACCAAGACAGAAGGCAGGAGGCAATCCGAAATTTTAGAGTTGTCATAAAAGAAAGAGATGAGGGGCAATCTTCCAATGAAGGCATATGTTCTCATGACAACCGTGTAAGATAGCAATTCCTCATGCTTTGGGGTGTTTTCCTTTCACTTCTTGTTGTGTTCCCTGAAAGTGTCAGATGTAGAATATTTTCTCTTCAGCTTTGTGGAGTTCAGCGATGCAGACAGCAAGAGATCTGCTTCTTTTTATCTTTTAACAATTGCGACAGGTTCAACTTAACAAATTGAAGGGTCTTGTGAAAATGCTTCTTCCGAGTCCTTCCTTTTGCAAGTCACTTAGGCAGAAGCCTAGGTGTCTGGTCAAGCGATCAGTCCCCAAACCGATCCTGCCCTTTACCACGTGACCGAATACCAATTGCTTGTATGAGCAGCACTGAAGTGTGCCCAGCGCAGCATTTTCTCCATGAAACACTTTTTTCAGTCCTGCGCCTTAGTTGACCAACCAAGCGCCAAAGGTATCACATTGTTTTGGTGGTTAGCCATTATGCCTTGCAGTGCTGGGTTCCTTGGTTTAAATCTTGGCTTGAACCCTACACTCACTGGCCACTTTATTAGGTACACCTTGGGTCGAGCCCCCTTTGCCTTCAGAACTGCCTTAATTCTTGGTGGCATAGATTCAACGAGGTGTTGGAAACATTACTCAGAGATTTTGGTCCATAGTGACATGATAGCATCACACAGTTGCTGCAGATTTGTTGGCTGAACACCTATGATGCAGACATCCGAAGTCTGCAGCGAAGTGCGGGAGCCTCCCGCATTTTGGGGGGCGGCTCCCGAACATGCGCAAGTGCTGCCCGATATCCGGGCTGCGGGGCTGATCCTGGATGGTCCCCTGGTTCACAGCCGGGGATGATCGGTGCAGCAGGAGGGACAGCTGTGAACACTGATCTCCCTGTATAGCTGACAGCCGCTTCTCCTTCTCTACCTCCAGCGGCTGTCGGCTAAAAAGCTATACAGGAAGATCGGTGATCACAGCTGTCCCTCCTGCTGCACTGATCATCCCCGGCTGTTCCCTGTATCCTCCTCCTCCAGCCCCCCTCCGTGTCCTTCTACCCTGTTCTTCTACAGCTCCCCTCTGTGTCCTTCACCCCCCCCCCCCCCTTCTTCTCTGGCTCCCTGTCCTCCTTCTCCGCCCCCCTCATTGCCCAGCAGTTTTTGAAATACTCAGACCAGGGATGGTCCCAATGTTCGAATCGAACATAAGTTCGACTCAAACATCAGCTGTTCGTTTGTTCATAGAGCAAACAAACATATGGGGCACTCATGGCAAGTTTGCCCGCCGCGGAGCGCCCCATAATGCACTGTGAGATTGCAGTGCATTGACGGCTGATTGACCAAAGCATGCACCTGACCTGCATGCTTTGGCCAATCACAGCGCAATGTGCTGTGAGAGCCATGATTGGCCAAAGGCCAAAGCCAATCCATGCCCCACTATATAAGGCTGCTGCATGGTGGCCGTATATAGTAAATGAATAGGGATTAGGCAGGTAGTATAGTGTGCAGTCAGTCACTGCAGTCTATATATAATACAGTTCAGTGTATATAGTGCAGTTAGTGTAGTATATATATATAAAATACAGTTCAGAGTATGTAGTGCAGTCCCTGTAGTATATATAATACAGTTGAGAGTATATGGTGCAATCAGTGTAGTATATATAATACAGTGGATAATATATAGTGCAGTCAGTGTAGGATATATAATACAGTGCAGGGTATATAGTGCAGTTCAGAGTATATAATACAGTGCAAGCTATATAGAGCAGTGCAGAGTATATAATACAGTGTATTGAAGTAGTTAAGGAGAATCCTATGACAGAATTAAGAAAAAAAATGGCGTGGGGTCCCCCCCAAAATCCATTCCAGGCCCTTTGAGTCTGGCATAGATTTTAGGGGGAACTCCATGCCAAAAGTTTTTTAAAAAATGGCGTGGGGTCCCCCCAAAATTCATACCAGACCCTTATCTGAGCATGCAGCCTGGCAGGCCAGGAAAGGGAGGGGACAAGCCAGCACCCCCCCTTCTGAACCATACCAGGCCGCTTGCCCTCAACATGGGGAGGGTGCTTTGGGGTTTCCCCCAAAGCACCTTGTCCCACCTTGTCCCCATGTTGATGTGGACAACGGCCTTGTCGGGGTCTGTGGGCGGGGGGATTATTGGAATCTGGAAGCCCCCTTTGACAAGGCGGCCCAAGATCCCGCCCCCTCCCTATGTGAATGGGTATCGGGTACATTGTACCCCTACCCATTCACCAAAAAAGTGTCAAAAATAAAAAAGACAAGACAATTTGACAATTCCTTTGACAGTTTTTGACAATGTACCCGATACCCATTCGCATGGGGGGGGCGGGATCTGGGGGCCCCCTTGCTAAAGGGGGCTTCCAGACTCTGATAAGCCCCCCGCCCGCAGACCCCAACAACCAATGACCAGGGTTGTTGGGAATAGGCCCTTGTCCCCATCAGCAGAGCCCTCCCTGCCCCAAAGCACCCACCCCCCCATGTTGAGGGCATGTGGCCTGGTATCGTTCGGGGGGTGGGGCGCTTGCTCATATAAGGGTCTTATATGGATTTTGGGGGGACCCCAATCCAATTTTCTTTTCCAATTTTGGCGTGGAGTTCCCCTTAAAATCAATACCAGACCGAAGGGCCTGGTATGGACTGAGGGGGGACCCTATGCCGTTTTTTCCTTGAATTTTCATCTATTTTGCCGGGAGCCGGCAATACATTACAGCCACGAGCAAGTTTGCATTAAAAATTTTCCTTTAGAAATGTCATTTTTGCTGCTGCACTATTCTACACATCGCACAGATGCGCCGCTTTACAGGCTGACTAAGGGGACCCCCCAAGCACAATATTCAAAGGAATATAATAATTTTTTATTGTTTAACTTTAAGCATTATTAAAGTCACTGCTCCTGAAAACCCCCCTGGGGCAGTACCCGGGTCCCCATACTCTTTTTTAATGTCAATAACTTGCATAAAAGTCTTTAAAATGAGGACTTTTGATTTTTCATGCTCGTGTCCCATAGACTTTAATAGGGTTCGCATGTTCGCTTGAACTTTTTGCCTGTTCGAAGTGTTCTGGTGGGAACCGAATCAGGGGGTGTTCGGCCCATCCCTAACTCAGATCAGCCCATCTGGCACCACGTCTAGATGCCTAAATGCAATGAGTTGCGTTTACGTGATTGGCTGCATTAGCAATTTGTGTTACCAAGCATTTGAACAGGTTTACCTAATGAAGTGGCTGGTGAGTGTACATGGAGGTTCTCCCTGTGCTTGTGCAGGTTTCCTCTGGGTGCTTGCATGGGTTTCTTCCCTCACCCCAAGGATATGCTGGTAGGTTAATTGGCTCTTGTCTAACTTGGCCCTTGTGTATGCTTGGGAGATAGGGATCTTAGACTGTAAGCCCTTGGAGGCCAGGGACTAGTATGATTGAGCAGTAAATAAAGCACTTTATACTGTCAGTCAACAGTAAGTGGAGACAAACCTAGATCTATACTCAGACATAAAATGTAAAAAAAAAATGGGCAGACTAAATGGGTCGCTTGGTCTTTTTTCTGCCATCACTCTTCCATGTGGCTACATTTTCTGCACTATATAATAGCCTGTAATAAATAATTATTGTCAAATTAACTCAGTTACCTTCAGTTACACTTCTGCTTTGATATAAAACGTTTTCTATCTGTCACCAGCTTCGGCCCCTCATGGACAACTCTTTTCACTCGTTATGACAGGGTCTCTTGCTCCAAGCAAAATCTTTCATTTCAGCCAAAGGAAAAAGACTTAAGCCTTGAACACACGATCGGATTTTTCGCAGACAAAACCTCAGACTTTTGTCCAAAGGCGTGTGCTTGGATTTTGTCTTGCATACAAACGGCAAGGAATTGTTGGCCAACAAACACGAACGTAGTGACTTACTACGTGGTTTTTCAGCTCTTTAGCGCCACCCTTTGGGCTCCTTCTGCTAATTTCGTGTTAGTAGAAGTTTGGTGAGTGTTGATTCGCACTTTTCATTTTGTGCTTTTCATTTCGTGCTTTTCAGTTCGTTTCTGAACGGCCGTTGGTCAACCAGACATGTTGCAGAATTGGAGGAGATCATGTGTTATTTATTTTTGGCCTTGGAGTTATTGCTTTGACCCAAGTCAAGTCCAGGAACAGGAGGAGGAGGATTTCTTGGACAAAAAATTGGTTGCTTTATTAATGGTGACCAATTATGTCATATGCCTTTGCTGCGGGAGCTCCAGGAGAATAATCCGGATGATTTTCTGAATCATCTCTGGATGATGGACCCCTGCTTTCACCAACTCTTGGCATTGTTGACCCCCTATATTAAGAAGCAGGACACATGCATGAGGCTTTTATTTTATTTTTTGGTTGAATGACAGTTTGGGAGTAGGCAATTACATTCAGGTCTGGTGCAAGGATTTTTGACACCCTAGGCGAAACCTCATTTTGCTGCCCCCATTGGCCCCACCCCTGACTCCACCCCCTTTGCCCTGCCCATGTGACAGGAAGTGGCGCTACACAGGAAGCATCGGCTCTGCTTCCTCTAGCGCTGGCTCCAGTGCTGCACTGCGCCTCTAATTACACTACCGGTTAGACGGAGCAGCTGCCTGAGACTGAGTTAGTTACATGCTGCAGCCTGCAGAGCATGCAGATGCGGAGGGAAACCAGTGGTCGGGCGCCCCTAGGCAGCAGTGCGCAATAGGCGGTTGCCTAGTGGTAGCACCAGCCCTGGTTACATTAAAAAAATACAATGTAAAATTGACAAGGGACACCAAACATAGTTGTATCTTTGATCTTAAAAACAACGGGATAATTGTGTTGTGGTAACTTGCCCAAAAAAAAAAAAAAGCATAATAATTTTATTCTTTTATATAACTAGAAAAAAAAAAAGCCTTGGAAAATTCATTTGCAATAACTCCATCAGTATCACCAGCAAAGAAGCTTCATCATGCACGTTTGTACTTTGGACTTTTGTCCGACGGACTTGTGTACACACGCTCGGAAAATCCGACAACAGACATTTGTCCGTGGAAAATTTTAAAACCTGCCATCCAACATTTGTCCGCAGAATATCTGACAACAATTGTCCGATGGAGCGTACAAACGGTCGGATTTTCCACCAACAGCCTGTCATCACACATTTCCCGTCGGAAAATCTGATCGTGTGTATGCGGCTTAAGGCCCCTTTCACACTGAAACTCAACAAGAAAAACTTGACAAGAAAAACGCAAGACAAATGTTTCCCTTCAGGGCCAGTTCAAACCATGGAAACGCAGTCCGGATGCATTCCAGATGCTTTTCTGCATGATTTTTTAATGTGTTTTTGATGCATTCCAGTGGGTTTTTGGTGCGATTTTGATGCAGCGCAGTGCATTTTTTTCCCCCTCTTTTTTCTTAGGGCCGGTTCACACCACAAAAACGCACTCCAGATGCATTTCTGCATGTGTGTTTTTGGTGCGTTCTGGTGTGTTTTTTGGTGCGCATTTGATGCGTTTCCAGATGCGTTTCCAGATGCTGTCCATGTGCTTTTTTCCTGTTTTTTTCACTATACTGGAGTCCAGTGCATTTTTGATGCATTTTTTATGCGTTCCAGTGCATTCCAGTGCGTTCTTCATGTGTTTTACTGCGTTCCAGTACAGTCCAGTGCAGGAAAAATGCAGCATGTTCTGCTTTTTTTTCTGGGACTGGAAATCTCTGGAACTGCAAGCACTGGTGTGAACTTTTCCATTGGAAACCTTATAACCTACTTTCCATGTGTTTTTGATGCAGAAAAAAAAAACACACTGGACTGCGTGTGGTGTGAACTGGCCCTAAAAAAAAAGAGGGAGAAATAATGCACTAGACAGCATTAAAAAACGCACAAAAAATGCATCAAAAAGGCACTAAAAACGCGCATGCAGAAAAGCATCTGGAACGCATCCGCACTGCATTTCTACAGTGTGAACTGGTCCTTAACCTTAAATAAGGACACGTGTGTTCCAGTGTGTTTTTGGTGTATTTCGGTGCATTCGGGTGCATTGTAGTGCGCTTTTGATACGTTTTTGCAACGTTCCAGTACAGTCCAGTGCAAAAAAAATGCAGCATGTTCTACTTTTTTTTTCTGGAACTGCAAACACTGGTGTGAACTATGCCATTGAAAACCATATAACCTACTTTCCATGCCTTTTTGATGCAGAAAAAAACGCACTGGATTGCTTGTGGTGTGAACTGGCCCTCAAATCCTATGGGACTTTTCACACCACTGCACTGTGGGTGTGGTGCGTTTTGAAAAGTGCTGCATGCTGCATCTTTGGTGCGGTGTTAAAAACCGCACCAAAAACGCAGCTTCCCATTGAAATGAATGGAAATAGCTGCAAAATTGCGGTAAGATCGCGGTAAAATCGTGGTAAAAACAATCAGCTTGGTTCATTCAGCCTTCCCATTAAGGGTTCAAATCTCAGCTGATTCCTGCTGAACCGGCCAAGATTTGAGCCGTCTACGGCCGGCCTTAGGGCCCCTCCACACTACTCTGTAGCAGAATCACAGTAAAAATGCAGAAGCATTTTTTCCGCAATTTTGCTGGGTTTCATATGGGTTTCCTGTGCGTTTTTGGTGCGTTTTTGAGCCACGTGTCCATTTTTCACAGGTGCAGGCAACGCAAAATTGCACCAAAAATGCACAGGAAACACATATGAAACCCATCAAAATTGCGTGTCATTTTTACTGTGATTTTGCTACAGAGCAGTGTGAAAGGGCCCTAAACACGGCTGTAGACGGCTCAGATCTTGGCCGGATCAGCAGGAATCAGCTGAGATTTGAACCATTATTGGGAAGGCTGAATGTACCAAGTGGATTGATCGATCAACTTGGGTACAACCAGCCTGCCAGATTCACTTGCGATTATTGCTAACTGCTGCTATAGCCGCTAGCAATAATCACTGTCTTCTCTTGCCAGCAGCAGACAGTTGCTCGGCAGGAGGGATTCCCCTGTCAGCACTCTCTGTGTTGATGGGGGAATCCTGCAAATCTCTTTCCTGCAACCTGTGGTTTCAGGAAAGTAATTTGCATTGTCTATGGCAGGGGTCTCAAACTGGTGGCCCCTCCCGCTGTTGCAAAACTACAAGTCCCATGAGGCATTGCAAGGCTGACAGTTACAAGCATGACTCCCACAGGCAGAGGCATGATGGGACTTGTAGTTTCGCAACAGCTGTTGCCAGTTTGAGACCCCCGGTCTATGGCCTGCCTAGGAGGACACAGGTGTGTAGGTGCTGCAACTTTCCCACATAACAGCTCCGCCTGTTGCTCAGACCTTGAGGTTGCAGACACCACCAACATACCAGAATAAGGAAAGGGATGGTCGGAACTCAGCCATGACTAAGGACTAACGTCGGAAATGCGTAGGCTGTACATGTCTTTTCAATAAAGGAATGCTATTTTTTGGATGTCATGCTGAGTGCCGACCATCCCTTTCTTTATAAAAGAAAAAGACTCCATGGATAAGGAAGGCATAGAAGGAATCCAGTGCTGTTCTGTTGAAGAAGAAGCCGATGGCTGGCTTGGTCTACCACAGTGGTTCTCAACCTCAGTCCTCAAGTACCCCAAACAGGCCATGTTTTGGGAATTTCTCTTAGATAAAATAGCTGTCGAAAATAGAAAAGCCATTAACTCTGATTTAAAGCTCCTGCAAACATGGCCTGTTGGGGGTACTTAGGTTGAAAACCACTGGTCTACTAGCAGGGGTGGACTGGGCCAGGGGGCAGGGTGGCAATTTCACCCCGGGCCAGTCTGATTCCCCCCAGAAAAGGCCACCATAGCAGCAGCTCCGCTGTACTCACAGTCACTTGGCCGCCAGAGACCCGTCTGTTCCACTGCTGGCTGCTATTGTCAGCACTGGTTGCTAGAGTCGCCTGGCGTCTAGCAACCAGTGATGACAGGAGGGTTTTAACGAGGCCAAGGCCCCAGCATTCAGAGCGGAGGAGAATTAAACTTCCTCCTTCTCCGCGCCTATTTGTCTCCACCCAACTCCTCCCTCTATTTTCTCCTGTGTGGCGGCATGCGACTCAGAGGCTGCCTGAGGGAAGGGACCTGTCTGTGCCAGGTTTAAACAGAGCAACTCTCAAGAGTCGACCTGCCTGAGGTGAGGTTGGGAGAAGTGGCTGAATTACAACATATGTGGAGCATGTGTGTCATGGGAGCATGAGCTGGCAGCAGAGTAGGTCACATCCTTAGATCTCAGCCTGGGTTCATGCTGGGACTTGTAGTCCTTTACTTTTGGTTATGTGACCCTCCAAAAGTGAAGGACTACAGGTCCCAGCATGACCCACTCAGAGCTTAGGATGTGTCACAACCCCCCGCCCTCCAACTAGTGAAAGGACTACAGGTCACAGCATGAATCCGTGAGATCTAACGGGTCACATCCTTAGATCTCAGGGGTTGATGCTGGGACTTGTAGTCCTTCACTTTTGAGGATGTGACCCCTCCAGAAGTGAAGGACTACAGGTCCCAGCATGAACTCCTCAGAGCTTAGGATGTGTCATCCCCCCACCCCCAACTAGTGAAGGACTACAGGTCACAGCATGAACCTGTGTGATCTAAGGGGGTCACATCCTTAGATCTCAGGGGTTCATGCTGGGACTTGTAGTCCTTCACTTTTGAGGATGTGACCCCCCAAACGTGAAGGACTACAGGTCCCAGCATGAACTCCTCAGAGCTTAGGATGTGTCACCCCCCCCAAACTAGTGAAGGACTACAGGTCACAGCATGAACCCGTGAGATCTAAGGGGGTCACATCCCTAGCTCTTAGGGGTTCATGCTGGGACTTGTATTCCTTCAATTTTGAGGATGTGAACCCCCAAAAGTAAAGGACTACAGGTCCCAGCATGAACCCCTCAGAGCTTAAGATGTGTCACCCCCCCAACTAGTGAAGGACTACAGGTCACAGCATGAACCCGTGAGATCTAAGGGGGTCACATCCTTAGATATCAGGGGTTCATGCTGGGACTTGTAGTTCTTCACTAGTTGGGGAGGTCACATCCTTAGATCTCAGGGGTTGATGCTGGGACTTGTATTCCTTCACTTTTGAGGATGTGACCCCCCCCCCAAAAGTGAAGGACTACAGGTCCCAGCATGAACACCTCAGAGCTTAGGATGTGACCCCCCCCCCAACCCCCCCAACTAGCGAAGGACTACAGGTCACAGTATGAACCTCTGTGAGATCTAAGGGGGTTACATCCTTAGATTTCAGGGGTTCATGCTGGGACTTGTAGTCTTTCACTTTTGAGGATGTGACCCCCCCCAAAAGTGAAGGACTACAGGTCTCAGCATGAACCCCTCAGATCTCAGGGGTTCATGCTGGGACTTGTAGTTCTTCACTAGTTGCTTCAATTGGTTGGTTCAGTGGGCCACTTGACTGGACTTGCCCCCCAGGCCTAAGGCTGCCAACCCTCCCCTGTCTACCAATATCCATTCCAAACCGGCTGCCAGTTTTGGGCTGGCCAATCCTTAAAAAAAACCATTAAACATCTTCCAACATTTTCTGCGTTAACCGAGTATTCCCACACACCGAGCACTCCGCGCTTATCCGCGTACCGTCTAGGCAGACGCATTAACCCATCGGGGGGGAATTGGCGGCCCCCGGCCAGGCAGGGGTTAAGTGCTTGCTGGGGATTGATGGGAGCTGCCGCGGGAAGGCGTCGGGAGTTAAGTGAATAGATATATAACTGTACAGGATTATTACAGCAGGCTTTAAACTAATTAAAACAAATTACCACAGAGACCGGCTGTTGATAAGCAAAAATCTCTTGTTCTGCTTAGACACTTCCCTGATTGAAGTCAAATTATCATTATAAAGATGGGAGTAGGAGGGAGGAGGAGGAGGAGGAGGAGGAGGAGGAGGGGGGAGGCTGGAGACATGAGAGGCGGTGGGCTCCCCTGGTGCTTTATATTGTCTAATCATATATAACGCACCATTCAGATCTATAGCTGTTGTTTTATTATTGTATTATTACTCTTTAATTATGCGGGGCTGACACATCCTGCTACGCAGGAGTAGACCCCACCATAGGGGTAGAGATGAGGGAACTTATAAAAATGAGCTCATTGGTTAAAATTCGCTAGTATCGCTGTGATCCTCTACTCAGTGATTATTAGATATAACAGTAAAAACTGGAGATTAGATAACGACTTGTGAGATATAAAAAAATGTAGCGGGTAATTAAGGACGGCATTCCTATTCTGTATTTATGTACCTGAACTGATTATTTAGTTGAACTGTCTCCCAGCCCCTGTGTGCACATAACCTTATATGCTTATTTTAATGGGTAGCACAGTGGCTTAGTCTTACAGTCTTATGCCCCGTACACAATCGGATTTTCCGACAACAAATGTTGGATGTGAGCTTGTTGTCGGAAAGTCCGACCGTGTGTAGGCTCCATGGAACATTTGTTGGCGGAATTTCCGCCAGCAAATGTTTGAGAGCAGGTTCTCACTTGTTGTCGGAAATTCCGATCGTGGGTACACAATTCTGACGCACAAAGTTCCACGCATGCTCGGAATCAAGCAGAAGGAACCGCACTGGCTACTGAACTTGTACATGTTGTACGTCAGCGCTTTTTTCTAAAAACAAATGGAGGCAGTGGAGTCCTTCCAGACGCGTTTCGTCTCCATAGACGTCGTCTGGAGCAGCACTGGCTATTGAACTTCATTTTTCTCGGCTCGTCGTACGCGTTGTACGTTACCGCGTTCTTGACGTTCGGAATTTCCGACAACATTTGTGTGACCGTGTGTATAAAGGAATACAAATAGTGTAGCGCTTGTGTGAACTTGTGGTTTGACACTAATATCAAACAAAGGGTGCTAAACCCCAATAATTACTATTGAAGGTCAAAACAACATATGCAAAAACGTTGTGACTGATGATGACTATGATAACTATCAAAAAAAAGTCTGAAGTAAAAAGTTGGCCAAAGTGTGCTTCAAAGTTCGATGTGAAATGTATTCAAATCTTCATGTGGAGATCACAACGGTGAGCAAAGTTTGTGACTGAAGTGAGAAATACCACCACCGAAGATTAGGAGGCTTACCAGAGAGTTTGAACCCACAAGAGCATATGTTCTGTGAGTCAAACAGGCTTGTGTTATATAAACAACCAGTAAAACTGGACACTGAAATCCTCGGATGGCTAAAACAGGGACGCCCGGCTATCTTCAGAGTGGTGGATGGCTGTACCGGTGTATATTTAGCAGGTTAAAATCATGCGCTTTTTTCTAAAAACAAATGGTGGCAGTGGAGTCCTTCCAGACGCGTTTCGTCTCCATAGACGTCGTCTGGAGCAGCACTGGCTATTGAACTTCATTTTTCTCGGCTCGTTGTACGCGTTGCATGTCACCGCGTTCTTGACGTTCGGAATTTCCGATAACATTTGTGTGACCGTGTGTATGCAAGACAAGTTTGAGCCAACATCCTTCGGAAAAAAAATCCACGGTTTTATTGTCAGAAAATCATATCGTGTGTACAGGGCATTTGTGGTTATTACCAGTGGCGGCTGGTGCTCCATTTTTTTGCATCTGAATCGCAGGCAGTTCACACTTATCTCTGCAAACTGGTGCGGTTGTCAATATAAAGTTAATGACACCCCCAAATCGGTTCACAGAACACAATGCAAATTGTGGAATCGGATCGCACGGGTCTGAACACTCATGCGAACCAATTCCAATGAGGACCAAAAAAAGGGTCCTGCACCATTTTTGTACAAATGCAATGCGATTTTAGCCGTACAAACTGTATGGTTGAATGTGCATTGCACAAACATCACATGTGATGTGCACAGGCATGAGGTGCAAATCATAATTTGATGTGTGCGTACCTCCCAACATTTTGAGATGGGAATGAGGGACACCTACTGGCAAATGTATGTAGGCATAGGACACACCCCCTACCACACCCCCTTAAAGGTGAATTAACCAAAAAAAGTTAATTAAATCCACAAGTGCTTTTTTTTACCACTTCTATAACTTTATATTGGCTTTTAAAATTTACAAATGCAGCAATTTAGAATTTGGATAAAAGGTTTAGCGCTGGGAAACACTTTTTGAAAGATAAAAAGTGCATTTTATATACAACTATATAAATCAGACCAAAATCAGGGACAAATGAGGGGGGAAGAGGGACAGAGGGACATTGCTCCAAATCAGGGACAGTCCCTCGAAATCAGGGACAGTTGGGAGCTATGTGGTGGCATCTCACCAGCATGAACCCAGCCTGAAGGAAAAACCCTTCTGTGTTCTGCCCCCCCTCCTCCAAATACTCCCTCTCCTCATTGGCTGAAACAGCAGTGGGAGCAGTTGGCTCCTACTGATGTCAATTACTGCCAGTGAGCCAATGAGGAGAGAGCAGGGGGCGAGGCTGAGTTGGGGCTCTATGTGTCTTATTGATGCATAGAGTAGGGCTTGGAAGCGAGCACGCACCAGTGCCTCCATAGCAAGCAGTTTGCTATTGGGGGCACTGGTCAAGGGGGAGGAGCCAGGACCGCCGGCGGGGGGACCCGAGAAGAGGAGGATCGGGGCTGCTTTGTGCAAAACCATTACACAGAGCAGGTAAGTATAACATGTTTGTTATTTATTTTTATTTTTTTTAAGCCACTTTAATCTAGGGTCCTGCAACAGCGATCAGCCCTGTCCTTTCTTTCTAGCGCTGAAATGTGGGCAGGAAATTCCAGGTCATCCTTTACAATGCAAGATCAGTGGTGGCTACTGGCATACCTCCCAACTTTTTGAGATGGGAATGCGGGACACCTATCAGCAAAAGTATGCAGGCATAGGACACACCCCTTGCCACGCCCCCTTAAAGGAGAATTGTCCAAAATACAAGATTGGTTAAACCCACGAGTGCTTTTTTTTTACCACTACTATTCCTTTATTTTGGCTTTTGGAATTTACAAATGCAGCAATTTAGAAATCAGATAAAATGTTTAACACTTGAAAACACTTTTTGATAAATAAAAAGTGCATTTTATATACAAGTATATAGATCAGACCAAAATGAGGGACAATTGAGGAGGAAAGACTGGACATTGCTCCAAATGAGGGACAGTCCCTCGAAATCAGGGACAGTTGGGAGCTATGGCCACTGGTCCTGCATTGTACCTGATGACATTGGTGACTGAGGCATTGTCAAGATCGGTCAGGGGCCAGCAAGAAAGGTTACTTAGATGTACCGATCTTCACAACTGGTTCTTACTTGATAGGAAGACCATGGGACCTTCCATCAGGAGAAGACATTTTCTATCTCATGGGGAAGGTCAACATTTTTAACAATTTTGTGAATGCTCGTAGTTAGGCTTGCACACCCATCTAAAATGATTGCAAGCAACGGCAGGATTTTCCGTCTGCCACGTCAGGTCCATGGATATTTTGGTAGCCTTTTTCCCCACCAGCGGAATTGTTCATACAACACGAAGCAGAATGTATTATTGTCACTTTTAATGCATCAAGAGTTTAAATTCTGGAAGGAAAAAACTGTTACAGAAGTCTACAGGGAAAATGTAGTCTACAAAATGAAATATGCCGGTTTAACCACGTGAGAGCTGGTTGGCCATTGTTTTCCTCTCGTTCTGCCCAGACATTGGAAAGACTTTGCCCATTCCTTTTTTTTTTTTGTAGTTCTTGGCAGCGACAGGGTTAAGACCCCCCACTGTAGGACATCCCAACCTTGTTATCCAATGACAAGTTAATCCTTCCGCTGGCATAGACGGTGGAGCGATACGCTGCTGGCCCCTCCGGCCTCTGAAGGGTTAAAGGTCCTCGATGACAGTTCACCCTCCCCTCTCCCCGCACACGCACTCATACACTCTGTGGGTTCGGCTGACGCTTCCCTAACGCATCTCGTCCAGCCAAGCGCTTGACTGATCAATAACCGATTTAGTTGCTAATCTGCGGCTTTTCTGTAGCTGTCAGTGGGTGATATATGGGCTCTCACCCCACGGGTCACATAGAATACGGCTTTCCGAGACACCCAATCAAAAGCCCCCCCCTCCACTCGGCACCCTGGGCTATTTATGGCACCCAATTTGGTGTGAATAAAAGGGGAGGGAGGGTTAACCCCTGGAGAAGCTGGAGATTCATATTTTCTTGTCTTGTCAGTCAACAAAAGAGGTGCTGAGCAGCTGAAGTAGTGTCCACTCCGGGCCATAACGAGTCAATGGAGTTTATTCGATCTGTAGGATTTTTTAACCAACGTTGCTTCATGATTTCATGGCTTTCAGATTCTTCTAGTTTGGTGAAAATAGTCCATGGTTATTGTCCCAGAATGGTTTACTGCAGTACAACCTTGGGTTGTTTGTCACGTGGCAGGATGTACCAGACTTTCTCAGCTTTTTTAACCCAGCAGAACCCTCCTCCGCAGCTTACATTGGTGGTCATTGTAAAGAATGTCCCTTACAATGGTGGTGATTAGTGCAAAGAATGCCCCTTACATTGGTGGTCAGTGGGAAGAATGTTCCTTACATTGGTTGTCAGTGGGAAGAATGTTCCTTACATTGGTGGTCAGTGGGAAGAATGTCCCTTACATTGGTGGTCAGTGAGAAGAATGTTCCTTACATTGGTGGTCAGTGAGAAGAATGTTCCTTAGATTGGTGATCAGTGGGAAGAATGTTCCTTACATTGGTGGTCAGTGGGAAGAATGTCTCTTACATTGGTGGTCAGTGGGAAGAATGTCTCTTACATTGGTGGTCAGTGGAAAGAATGTTCCTTACATTGGTGGCCAGTGGAGGAATGTTCCTAATGCCCTGTACACACGGTCGGAATTTCCAACAGAAAAAGTCCGATGGGAGCTGTTCATCGTATATTACGACCGCGTGTATGCCCCATCGGACTTTTTATGTCGAAAATTCTGACGGACCTAGAAATAGAACATGTTCTAAATATTTCCGACGGAACCAATTTCTATCGGGAAAACCGCTCGTCTGTATGCTGTTCCGACATACCAAAAATGACGCATGCTCTGAAGCAAGTACGAGACGTCGTACGTGTTGTTCCGTCGTACGTGTTGTACGTCACCGCTTTCTTGACGGTCGGAATTTGGTGTGACCGTGTGTATGCAAGACAGCTTGAGCGGAACTCCTTCGGAATTCCATCGGAAAACCCTTCAGAGTTTATTCCGATGGCAAAAACAGTCGTGTGTACAGGGCATTACATTGGTGGTCAGTGGGAAGAATGTCTTTTACATTGGTGGTCAGTAGGAGGACTGTCCCTTACATTGGCAGTCAGTGCAAAGAATTCCCCTTACATTGTAATAATTACTATTATTACATTGTTATAAAAAATGAAATGGTTCAACTTACCATAATGCAGAATCAGTGGGAGCCCTGAGCGTGTCACTTGCCACTTTCACCTGCCACAAGTCGCGGATTGTCACTTGCCACGTCACCTGTCACCAGATGCAGATTGTCACTTGCCACGTCACCTGTCACCAGATGCAGATTGTCACTTGCCACGTCACCTGTCACCAGATGCAGATTGTCACTTGCCACGTCTCATGCCACATGTTGCAGATTGTCACTTGCCACGTCACCTGCCACAAGTTGCGGATTGTCACTTGCCTGCTATAATTGTCTCTTGCTGTGTCCCAGAGTCAGGCAGCAGATTACCATCAAGCAGCAGAGAGATGATGTAATCTCTCTGCTGCCGCGGCTGCCTGCTCACTGCACAGTGAGGGCGGAACTGCAGGGATGCAGGCGGGCACCGGGCGGTGAGAGATGATGTCATCTCTCTGCTCCCCCACCCGCCGGCTCCCTGATTGGCCAGCAGCCCACTCTCACACTGTCACCGAGCCGCACAGCTGCTCGCCAACCGAGCCACCCGGCCTGCCCGCAGAGCCGCCCGCTGTCTCCCACCAACGGAGCCGCCCGTGCTCTCAGCCACAGAGCCGCCTACCGCCCACTCACTCACCCGCATTCTCGGAGGGGGCAATTGCCCCGTTGCCCCCCCCCCTGGATCCGCCCCTGAGCTGAGCTGATTGGCTACAATGCACAGCTGTACCAGATTCTGAGTGCTCCAGTTTTAGTAAATCTCCCATTATGTATGATTCATTTGAAAACATTTTTTTCATTGGATTTTTTTTTTTTATGTGGTCGGTCAACAGGCCTTTCCCCAACCTCTCCCAATTGTTCTGTTTTGACCTGACATGCAGAATGTGATAACGCTCCTAACACTCCTAACTAGCCAGTTTAGACAGGAGCATCGTAGTTCCAACAAAGGCTGCTTTCACGCTGAGGCACTTTACAGGCGCTATAGCGCTAAAAACAGCATCTGCATAGCACCTGTAAAAAGCTTCTCCTCTCACTCCAGTTTGAAAGCCCGAGTGCTTTCATACTGGAGCGGTGCGCTGGCAGGACACTAAAAAAAGTCCTACAAGCAGCATCTTTGAGGCGCTGTAGGAGCGGTGTATATATTGAAATCAATGGGCAGCACCGCCGAAGTGCTGGTAAAGCACCGCTGCGCTTTGCGGGCACTTTTAACCCTTTTTCGGCCGTTAGTGGGGGTTGAAAGCACAAAACTATGGTAAAGCGCCACTAAAAATACCGGCGCTT
The DNA here is from genome assembly GCA_037952925.1 of Lithobates clamitans. Classification (NCBI taxonomy): domain Eukaryota; kingdom Metazoa; phylum Chordata; class Amphibia; order Anura; family Ranidae; genus Lithobates; species Lithobates clamitans. The sequence continues at coordinate 311,826 of JBBGZY010002418.1, forward strand.
TACCGCCAACGCCCCTAAGTGAAAGTAGCCTTAGACTGGAGCCTCGTACAGTGCCTTGAAAAAGTATTCATACCCCTTGAAATTGTCCACATTTTGTCATGTTACAACCAAAAATGTAAATGTATTTTATTTGGATTTTATTGGGATGTGATAGTCCAATACAAAGTTGTACATAGTGGAAGGAAAATGATAAATGATTCTCAACATTTTTTACAAATAAATATCTGAAAAGTGTGGTGTACATTTGTATAGCGCCCCCCTGAGTCAATACTTTGTAGAACCCCCTTTCACTACAATTACAGCTGCAAGTCTTTTTGGGGATGTCTCTACCAGCTTTGTACATCTAGAAAGTGACATTTTTGCTCATTCTTCTTTGTAAAATATCTCAAACTCTGTCAGATTGGATGGACAGCGTTTGAACAGCAAATAGAGTCTTGCCCCAGATTCTCAATTGGATTTACATCTGGACTTTGATTGGGCCATTCTAACACATGAATATGCTTTGATCTAAACCATTCCATTGTAGCTCTGGCTGCTTTCGTGTCGTTGTCCTGCTGGGAGGTGAACCTGCACCCCAGTGTCAAGTCATTTGCAGACTCTAACAGGTATTCTTCTAAGATTGTCCTGTATTTGGCCCCATCCATCTTCTCATCAACTCTGACCAGCTTCCCTGTCCCTGGTGAAGAAAAGCACCCCACAACATGATGCTGCCACCACCATGTTTCACAGTGGGGATGGTGTGTTCAGGGTGATGTGCAGTGTTAAGTTTTCCACAACACACAGCATTATGCTTTTAGGCCAAAAAGTAAAATTTTGGTCTCATCTGACCAGAGCACCTTCTTCCACATGTTTGCTGTGTCCCCCACATGGCTTCTCACAAACTGGACTTCTTATGGCTTTTTTTAAACAATGGCTTTCTTCTTGCCACTCTTCCATAAAGGTCAGATTTGTGGAGTGCATGACTAATAGTTGTCCTGTGGACAGATTCTCCCACCTGAGCTGTGGATCTCTGCAGCTCCTCCTGAGTCACCATGGGCCTCTTGGCTCTTCTCTGATTAATGCTCTCCTTGCCCGGCCTGTCAGTTTAGGTGGACGGCCATGTCTTGGTAGGTTTGCAGTTGTGCCATACTCTTTCCATTTTCGGATGATGGATTGAACAGAGCTCAATGAGATGTTCAAAGCTTGGGATTTTTTTTTTATAACCTAACACTGCTTTAAACGTCTCCACAACTTTATCCCTGACCTGTCTGGTGTGTTCCTTGGCCTTCATGATCCTGTTTGTTCACTAAGGTTCTCTAACAAACCTCTGAGGGCTTCACAGAACAGCTGTATTTATACTGAGATTAAATTACACACAGGTGTACTCTATATAATAATTAGGTGACTTCTGAAGGCAATTGGTTCCACTAGATTTTAGTTAGGGGTATCAGAGTAAAGGGGGCTGAATACAAATGCGTGCCACACTTTTCACATGTTTATTTGTAAAAAATGATGAAAACCATTTATCATTTTCCTTCCACTTCACAATTATGTCCCACTTTGTGTTGGTCTATCACATAAAATCCCAATAAAGTACATTTACGTTTTTGGTTGTAGCATGACAAAATGTGGAAAATTTTAAGGGGTATGAATACTTTTTAAAGGCACTGTAGTTTCAATTTAGACAGGAGCATCGTAGTTCTTCTTGGTGTCAGGAACACTTGTCAGAAGTGACTCTTGCTGATCGCAGAGGTATGATATACTTTGTTCACATTTCATGTCTGAGGTTTACAACCACTTTAATGATAAGTAAATCTGCACTTACAGTTCTCTCTCTTAGTCCCCCTGCAAAGTTGTACAAATACCTGTTGATCCTGCTAGTGAAATCACCGTAATGCAGCTTCCTGTGATTAGGTGGCAGCAATGCTACACTACTCCTGAATTCAGAGCAGCATTGTCACTGTAATGTAGGCTGTGTCTTGCACTACAGTGGGAGGGGAAGATGTGATAGGGGGTGTGGCTATCAGCCTGTCACTGCTGGTTCACAGGCCTATAGCTTGTCAATCAGCATTTGGCCACACCTAGTCCCACCCACTGCTTTTTGGATTGACAGCTCTGCCTCTGCTGCTGAACCCCTCCCACTGTGAGCTGCAGTGTCTGGGAGGGGAGCTGCTGAGACACAAATAAAGGAGGATTTAGCTTAGTCAAGGGAAGCTTAGGAAGTTTTTTTAAAGTAAAAGTAAAGTTACACAGGCCCCTCATCACAGATCCCCCCAGTCACACAGGTCTCCCATCACAGATCCCCCCAGTCACACAGGTCTCCCATCACAGATCCCCCCAGTCACACAGGCCCCTCATCACAGATCCCCCCAGTCACAGAGGCCCCTCATCACAGATCCCCCCAGTCACACGGGCCCCTCATCACAGATCCCCCCAGTTACACAGGTCCCTCCTCACAGATCCCCCCAGTCACACGGGCCCCTCATCACAGATCCCCCCAGTTACACAGGCCCCTCATCACAGATCCCCCCAATCACACAGGCCCCTCATCACAGATCCCCCCAGTCACACAGGCCCTCATCACAGAGCCCCCCAGTCACACAGGTCTCCCATCACAGATCCCCCCAGTTACACAGGCCCCTCATCATAGATCCCCCCAGTTACACAGGCCCCTCATCACAGATCCCCCCAGTTACACAGGCCCCTCATCACAGATCCCTCCAGTCACACAGGTCTCCCATCACAGATCCCCCCAGTTACACAGGCCCCTCATCACAGATCCCCCCAGTCACACAGGTCTCCCATCACAGATCCCCCCAGTCACACAGGTCTCCCATCACAGATCCCCCCAGTCACACAGGCCCCTCATCACAGATCACCCCAGTCACACAGGCCCCTCATCACAGACCCCCCCAGTCACACAGGCCCCTCATCACAGATCCCCCCAGTCACACGGGCCCCTCATCACAGATCCCCCCAGTCACACAGGTCTCCCATCACAGATCCCCCCAGTCACACAGGTCTCCCATCACAGATCCCCCCAGTCACACAGGTCTCCCATCACAGATCCCCCCAGTCACACAGGCCCCTCATCACAGATCACCCCAGTCACACAGGCCCCTCATCACAGATCCCCCCAGTCACACGGGCCCCTCATCATAGATCCCCCCAATCACACAGGCCCCTCATCACAGATCCCCCCAGTCACACGGGCCCCTCATCACAGATCCCCCCAGTTACACAGGTCCCTCATCACAGATCCCCCCAGTCACACGGGCCCCTCATCACAGATCCCCCCAGTTACACAGGTCCCTCATCACAGATCCCCCCAGTCACACGGGCCCCTCATCACAGATCCCCCCAGTTACACAGGCCCCTCATCACAGATCCCCCCAGTTACACAGGCCCCTCATCACAGATCCCCCCAATCACACAGGCCCCTCATCACAGATCCCCCCAGTCACACAGGCCCTCATCACAGAGCCCCCCAGTCACACAGGTCTCCCATCACAGATCCCCCCAGTTACACAGGCCCCTCATCATAGATCCCCCCAGTTACACAGGCCCCTCATCACAGATCCCTCCAGTCACACAGGTCTCCCATCACAGATCCCCCCAGTTACACAGGCCCCTCATCACAGATCCCCCCAGTCACACAGGTCTCCCATCACAGATCCCCCCAGTCACACAGGTCTCCCATCACAGATCCCCCCAGTCACACAGGTCTCCCATCACAGATCCCCCCAGTCACACAGGTCTCCCATCACAGATCCCCCCAGTCACACAGGTCTCCCATCACAGATCCCCCCAGTCACACAGGCCCCTCATCACAGACCCCCCCAGTCACACAGGCCCCTCATCACAGATCCCCCCAGTCACACGGGCCCCTCATCACAGATCCCCCCAGTCACACAGGTCTCCCATCACAGATCCCCCCAGTCACACAGGTCTCCCATCACAGATCCCCCCAGTCACACAGGTCTCCCATCACAGATCCCCCCAGTCACACAGGCCCCTCATCACAGATCCCCCCAGTCACACAGGTCTCCCATCACAGATCCCCCCAGTCACACAGGTCTCCCATCACAGATCCCCCCAGTCACACAGGCCCCTCATCACAGACCCCCCCAGTCACACAGGCCCCTCATCACAGATCCCCCAGTCACACAGGTCTCCCATCACAGATCCCCCCAGTCACACAGGTCTCCCATCACAGATCCCCCCAGTCACACAGGTCTCCCATCACAGATCCCCCCAGTCATACAGGCCCCTCATCACAGATCACCCCAGTCACACAGGCCCCTCATCACAGACCCCCCCAGTCACACGGGCCCCTCATCACAGATCCCCCCAGTCACACGGGCCCCTCATCACAGATCCCCCCAGTTACACAGGTCCCTCATCACAGATCCCCCCAGTCACACGGGCCCCTCATCACAGATCCCCCCAGTTACACAGGCCCCTCATCATAGATCCCCCTAAATCACACAGGCCCCTCATCACAGATGCCCCCAGTTACACAGGCCACCCCCATCTCACCTATCACAGAGCCCCCCAATCACACAGGCCCCTCATCACAGAGCCCCCCAGTCAAACAGGTCACCCCATCTCACCCATCACAGAGCCCCCCAATCACACCGGCCCCTCATCACAGAGTCGCCCAATCACACAGACCCCTCTTCACATCAGAGCCCTACCTTTTGGCTCCAGCAGCATGGCAGAGGGCAGGTGGTGAAGGAGGTCTGGAGGAGGCGAATGGTGATCCTGCCAGTTACACGCTTCCTGTCCTAGGGTGACAACATCCACTTGAATTATCTATGGAGGAGCAGCGTTGTCACCCTAGGACAGGGAGCGTTTTAGGAATACAGAACACCTCCCCCTCCCATTATGTCCATAATATATAAAATGGATATAACCAAACACTTATAGTGGTATATTTAAAGGGCTAGTAAAGAGTAAATAATAGAAGTTCATTGTGAGGGGTCACATACACTTTAATTATGGATATTTAGATTCTGTCATCCAGTAATGAATGGTTCTCTTTAGGTCTATGCCCACCTTTGGTCCTAGCCTGGACCCTCTCAGTGACACGGGGCTTCTCCGTACAACAAAGGCCAGCTTGTGCCGTTTCTTACACCGGTGAGATAGACATTTCTAATATTTCGATCAAACAGAGTGAAAAGCAATCCATGCATTATTTATGTAGACTTTGGTTGGTTTCTGGAGGTGTCATTGGCAGCTTGGAGCTGCTTACAGTGCAGAAATGCTGTATTCCATCAAAGCAAATGCATCAAAATTCAGATATATATATAATAGGATGGAGGGAGACAGTGTTCAAGACTTTAAGGTAGAACTCCGGCGGGAGAGTTAGAACTTCCAATTAGTCTAGACCAGTGGCTGTCAACTTATGAGCTATAGGGGGCCTCAACAGCGGCCCCTGACATCCCCATAGGGCCCCACAGGTTGGGTACCAGGGGTCTAGAGATAGATTCACTGAACAGATATTTAAAGGAAACCTGTTGAGTGAGTAATACATGGGATGCCATTACTGACCTGTCCTGAAAATGCTAATGGCCTGGCTGTCACGCTAGTGCTTTGGTTTCCATGTTTCTGCCTGATTTTAAATGCTCTAAAATGCCAAGCATGGCCATAGAAAATCATAGAAAGACATTGGCTGAATCTTAAAAATTGTTTTGGGGTGACAAAGCGCAGGATCACTGCTCTCCTTTAATAGCTACTACAGCCAATTCTAAAAATGATGCAATTCCAGCCTCAAAGGACAACTCCAGTCAGGATTCCTGAAGTTCAAGCTAAACATGAGGATGAAATATGTACACTCACCGGCCACTTTAGTAGGTACACCTTGCTAGTATCGGGTTGGACCCCCTTTTGCATTCAGAACTGCCTTAATAATTTATGGCATAGATTCAACAAGGTGTCAGAAACATTCCTCAGAGATTTTGGTCCATAGTGACATCACGCACTTGCTGCAGATTTGTCGGCTGCACATCCATGATGTGACTCTCCTGTTCCACCACATCCCAAAGGTGCTCTATTGGATGAGATCTGGTGACTGTGAAGGCCATTGGAGTACAGGGACCTCATTGTCCAGTGGTGAGATGATTTGATCTTTGTGACATGGTGCATTATCCTGCTGGAAGGAGCCATCAGAAGATGGGGACACTGTAGTCATAAAGGGATGGACATGATCAGCAACAATACTCAGGTAGGCCGTGGGGTTTAAACGATGATCAATTGGTACTAAGGGGCCCAAAGTGTGCCAAGAAAATATCCCCCACACCATTACACCACCACCAGCCTGAACCATTAATACAAGGCGGGAGGAATCCATTCTTTCATGTTGGTTATGCCAAATTCTGACCCGACCATCTGAATGTTGCAGCTGAAAGCAAGATTTATCAGACCAGGCAATGTTTTTCCAATTTTCTATTGTTCAATTTTGGTGAGCCTGTGCCAATTGTAGCCTCAGTTTCCTGTTCTTAGCTGACAGGAGTGGCACCCGGTGTGGTCTTCTGCTGCTGTAGCCTATCTGCTTTAAGGTTCCATGTGTTGTGCATTCAGAGATGGTATTCTGCATACCTTGGTTGTAACAAGTGGTTGTTTGAGTTACTGTTGCCTTTCAACCAGTCTGCCCGTTCTCCTCTGACCTCTGACATCAACAAGGCATTTTCGTCCACACAACAGCCGCTCACTGGATATTTTCTCTTTTTTGGACCAATCTCTGTAAACCCGAGAGATGGTTGTGTGAAAATCCCAGTAAATCAAACCAGCCCGTGCAACCATGCCACATTCAAAGTCACTTAAATCCCCTTTCTTTCCCAATCTGATGCTCAAGTGGTACTTCAGCAAGTTGTCTTCACCACATCTAGATGCCTAAATGCATTGAGTTGCTGCCATGTGATTGGCTGATTAGCAATTTGTGTTACCAGGCAATTGAACGGGTGTACCTAATAAAGTGGCCGATAAAGTGTATATGGGGGGGGAAAAAAAGTGTATATGGGAGCTGTTTTACGTGCCAAAGGATTTATAAGTCTGTCTATCCAGTCCTAAGATTTTCACAGCCCTGCCACAAATCACAGTCCTGTCTTGCAGGAAGGAGACCTGATATTTCTCTGCTGCAGTTCAGTATCACTAACAGGTCTTGTCCTTCACCACCCTGTGACTGGACAGTGAAAGGAGAAGAGGAAGACTGATGAGCTCATCCCCCTATCAGCATGCTTCTCCATCCCTCAATCTGGGCAATGCTGTACAAGGTCTGCAAGATGTTGATATCAAGTCAAATTCAGGTACCTACAACAGAGATAGCTTTTCAAGTAGCACATTAATAATTCATTTCACTAATGGGCTTTGTGGATAAGAACAGAGGGATATCTACTTACCACCATCATCCCTTTGTGGTCAAAAAGTACTAACAGAAGGGTTTGAAGGATGGGATTTTTTAGGTGCAAAATTCTTATTACACAAAATGCTGTTAAAATGAAATGAGTTTTATTTACAAAATATAATTAAAAACATTGATACATAGATTCAACCATGTATTGTTACAAAACATGGTAAGGAGAACACAAAATGGTAAGGAGAACATCCCATCAGGCTTAATCTCCATCCTGGCATCTTCAGGAAATACAAACTGCTGTTAAAATCTCATGAGTTTTATTTACAAAATATAATTAAAAACATTGACACATAGATTTAACCATGTATTGGTATACAGCAGGCAAGGAGAACATCCCATCACGCTTAATCTTCTACATGTTTCGCCATCATGGCTTCTTCAGGAAATGCGTGATAGGGATACTGCTAAGTAAAGAGAAAAAAAAACAACGCAAAGAATCAAAAAAATCAACATGCTGAGAAATATAAAAATCATAATCTAAGCATTATTAGGCACCGTCAAACCCACCAGGTAAGCTCAGGTCCCATGAGATCCTTGCCCCCAACCTTGATTGGAAGTACCAAGGCGTCTAATATGGAAAAACTATAAACAAAGTTTGTCCGATAGCATTGCACAGGCCCACCGTCAGGAATATCGAGACCGGGGCTGGACCTCCCGTAGAGAAACTATAACATTCCATGCCTTGGTACTTCTATTTACAGTTGGGGGCAAGGATCTCATGGGACCTAAGCTCACCTGATGGGTTTGTTGGTCCTTAATAATGTTTAGATTATGATTTTTATATTTCTCAGCATGTTGATCTTTTTGATTCTTTGTCTTGTTTTTTTCTCTTTGCTTATCAGTATCCCTATCACACATTTCCTGAAGAAGCCATGATGGCGAAACAAGTAGAAGATTAAGCGTGATGGGATGTTCTCCTTGCCTGTTGTATACCAATACATGGTTAAATCTATGTGTCATTGTTTTTAATTATATTTTGTAAATAAAACTCATGAGATTTTAACAGCAGTTTGTGTTAAAGAGGAGTTCCACCCAGGGGTTCCATTAAAAAAAAAAAAATTAAAAGTCAGCAGCTACAAATACTGCGGCTGCTGACTTTTAATTGGACACTCACCTGTCCCTGGGTCCAGCGATGCGGGGGATCGAAGCCCCGCTCGTCCCCACCCTTCGTTCGTCGGCGCCGGCATTTCAACTGTGGGCGCCGGGCTGTGGCTTCACAGCCTGGCACCCACTGCGCATGCGCGAGCGGCGCCGCGCGCCGTGATTGGCCGCTCAATCACCTGGGACCTGTAATGGGTCCCAGATGATTGACAGGAGGGAGGGAGCAGAGCCGAGCCCTTCCTGTGCCGAGGGGGAAGTGATGTCACCAGCCCAGACAAAGGAAGAGGCAGACTACAAGGGACTACCTAGCAACAGGCATTTAGAGGTAAGTAAAAAAAAAAAATATCCAAATGTTTTTTTGGGTTTTTTTTTTAGAATTTTTCAGGTATTTTTGTTTTTTTGGGTGGAACCCCACTTTAATAAGAATTTTGCACCTAAAAAATCCCATCCTTGGAACCCTTCTGTTAGTATTAATTATTAATTGCAAAATGTTGTGTTCTGTCAGCTGTTCTCTTTGGCTATTTGGCTCAAACTATTGGTCAATGTAAAAAGTTCAGAGGTCAAGGCCATGAGATGACACTGACGAACGTTCAGAGAGCCATAGTTCAGGTCCAAGGGTTACCTACTTGTGACCTTGAACAAGTCACTTCATCATTTTGTCTCCTGACCTAAAAGTCGATTGTTAGCCTATCTATACAAGCAGACTGCTCTGAGTCCTGACATATTATATTACAGATCAAATAATTATATTCCATCCATGTCTATAAGTTACATGGTGCCATATCCCTGAAGCAACGCACTTATGCCATGTACACATGCCAAGACTTTTCGACAGCAAAGGTCCGACGGAACGAATCCGCCGGACAATCCGACTGTTGAAAAATCAGACGGACTTTAGATTTGGAACATGTTTCAAATCTTTCTGAGGGACTCGAGTCCCGTCGAAAAATCTGTTCGTCTGTATGCTAGTCCGACGGACTAAAACCGACGCAATGGCACTATTGGCTACTGGCTATGAACTTCCTTATTTTAGTCCGGTCGTACGTCATCACGTTTGAAACGATCGGACTTTGGTGTGAACGTGTGTAGGCAAGTCTGTTGGGTCGGAACTCCGTCGGAACTCTGTCGAAAGTCCGTCAAAAAGTCCTTCGGAGTTCAGTCCGTCGAAAGTCCGCTCGTGTGTACACGGCATAAGAAGAAAAAATGGTATTTTTAGGGCACTGCTCAAAAATTTAAAATTTCTGTTCATGAAATTCTTCACAATTTTGTTTGTACAAAAGTCCAATGGTCACATTATTTTTTTTAAAATAATCCATCATATCAATACATACATTAATTAATCAAGTTCATCAAATCCACATAAAGGCACAGAGAAGCCTGTAGTAGTGAAAAATACAGTAAGCCCCAACACATTTCAACGTTCAGATGCATCTTCTTCAGGGATTCGGTCAAGAACTTTTGATCACTAACTCATCAATTCACAGATCCCCTGAAGAAGATGCATTGTATCTGAATGTTGAAACGCATTGTGACTTATTTTTCACTATTCTCTGTGCCTTTATGTGGATTTGATGAACTTGATTGATTGATATATGTGTTGATATGATGGGTTGTTTTTAATAATTAATATGACCATTGGTCTATTTTTAAGAACATTTGTACAAACTAAATTGTGAAGAATTTTATGAACAAAAATGATTCGTTTTTTGAGCGGTACCCTAAAAATCTCATCCATTATTTTCTTTTTCATGTATGCTTACAGATCGTTCTTATGAGACGGTTCAGGAAATATTTTTTCCTTGTGTTAAAGAAAAACATATATTAAGCTTAGTCACTACACTGCTACTTTTATCTCATTAATATCCCCACTGGCTAGGGATGAAGGTCAGTCTACCCAAAACCAATTCTGCAGTGCTTGGTGGATGCTGGAGAGTTAACTTCTATCCCTCTGGGATTGGTGGGATCTCTGTGCTGACTTCCTAGGTCTGGACACCTCCTGTGCCCATTATGAGGGTCTCCTGCCATCCCTGCTGGATTTTGTATTACCTTATATCAGGGGTCTCCAGACTGCGGCCCTTTGCTTGCCTTTATCTGGACCTTGAGGTACTTTTTCTCCCATTGATGCAAGACACTGTAACCAACAATGGGGCATAATTCCTGTTACTGACATCAACACCAGAGCACTATTCCTCCTACTGATCCCCACAATCAGGCCATATTCCTAACACTGATGGAACACACTATTTCTCCCATTGACACCAACGATGGGACACTATTCCTCCCACTGACACCAAAGATGGGGCACATTTCCTCCCACTAACACCAATGACAGGACATTATTTCTCCCGCTGACACCAATAATGGGACATGATTCTTCCCACTAACACCAATGATGGGGCACTATTCCTCCCACTGACACCAACGAAAGGGCACTATTTCTCCCACTGGCACCAACGATGGGGTATTCCTCCCATTGACACCAACGATGGGGCACCATTTCTCCTATTACTACCAATGATGGAACACTATTTCACCCACTAACACCAATCACGGTGCACTATTCCACCCACTGACACAAACGATGGGGTACTATTCCTCCCACTGAAACCAACGACGGGGCACTATTTCTCCCATTGACACCAACAATTGGGCACTATTTCTCTCACTGACACCAATGATGGAGCACTATTCCTCCCACTGATACCAATGATGGAACACTATTTCTCCCACTAACACCAATAATGGGGCACTATTCCTCCCACTAACACCAATGGCGGGACATTATTTCTCCCACTGACACCAATAATGGGACATGATTCTTCCCACTGACACCTATGACGGGCCACTATTCCTCCCACTGACACCAATAATGGGGCACTATTCCTCCCACTGACACCAACGATGTGGAACTATTCCTCCCACTGACACCAATAATGGGGCACTATTCCTCCCACTGACACCAACGATGTGGAAGAACTATTCCTCCCACTGACACCAACGATGTGGAAGAACTATTCCTCCCACTGACACCAACGATGAGGCACTATTCCTCCCACTGACACAGACGATGAAGCACTATTCTTCCATTGACCCCAACGATACACTGTTTACTCCCACTGACGTCAGGACAATTTTTACTCCCAATGGCCACAGTCTGGCCCCCCTAAAGTCTGAAGGACAGTAAACTGGCCCTTTGTTTAGAAAGTCTGAAGATCCCTGCCTTATATAATGGAGAATGCAGGAGGATTTTCTGGAAGACACAAGGATGGTTGGGAATACCCAGAACTTCCAGATTGACAGGAACAGAGTTGGGATTCATTACTGGGAGATCTTACTGATGGAATATCCAAAACATATAAGAAGCCAGGTCATTGCTAAATGGAGCCTGATCCAGTTCAGTGGTAAGTATTTTAGGGCTCTTTGGATTACACCCGGCTAGAGAGCTGCAAGGAGGCGAGATGCAATTTCAGGTGGACAGCAGCAAAGTCATAAATTGTGGCAGAAAGATCTTACTGTTGGATAAGGATGAGCTCCGGCGTGTTCGCATGCTGAACGTGCCGAGCCCGCCAGAAACTCGGCGCATCGCTAATCACAGGTAGGGAGACATTTCCTGATCTCTGCAGCCACACATCGGGAAATGTCTCACTGATTGTGATTAGCGCTTGGGGCTGCTGATTAGTATTTGCAACTGGTTTACAGTTGTGAAGTACTAGATTTATTAAAAGTGAAACTGGGACATCAAAATAAGGAACAGTCATACATAGTTATAGAAGGAACGCTCATTAGCAGTTGGTTAGGTTTCAACAACCAGCTGCTGGCAAGTGTGTCTACCGTAACTGTATGTAATACAAAACACATAGTATTCCTCTATACTCTGAATGTCCATCAACATTTTGAGTCCACCACCTCAATATTCCAGTGGGTGCAATGGCAGTAAACACACAGAGTCCAGTTGTAGGACTAGAACTTGTATTAAAGAGCAAAGTTCGGTAAGTCCCAACAAGCCCGGCGGGTAGACACTCAACCGGGAGCACACATGGGATATGACAGCAAAGTGTAGCAGAGCAGGTCTCAGATGTGCTGGCAGTGTCTGTTTTCAGGGGCAGAATGTGGCCTGGCCAGTCCTTGCCCAAGTGGGAAGGCTTCCAGGAAGGATGGAATGTCCCTATCCTTCCCCTAATCATCTGATACCTCTCCCTGCTGCTGTTCACCTTCCCTGATAGATGGGTGACCTGTCCCTACACTACCCACACATGAAATGCACTCCAAACCCAGAAGCCAGGGTCTTAAATAGACTCTGCCTGACCTAAGATGGCCACCAGAGTCACATGGGCTGCCAGCATCCAACTGGATCGTTACACCAGTGACCCAGGAAACCATAGAGGAACCATGTTCCCCATCACTTCCTCTCCCTCTGTAATGCTGCTGTGGTTGAGCACCCCCCCCCCCCCCAGTGGAGAAGCAGACTGCACCTTGATGAAGGGGGTGCCTAAATCCTCTAATCACATTGGCTAAATATAAAGATCTCGCTTAAAACTTTTGTGGGGAATAAATAATTTTTGACTTCAATATTTTAATGTGGTGCTCCTGCTCTTACCTCTTCCTTCATTTCTAGTCTGAAGCAGCTGTAGGAGCCCTTTTTTTTCGAGAGAGCAGTCAAACCAGTGTCAACAAGCCACCATTTCCATACTACTTTGGAATAAGACCATCTTGGGGATCCAGTGCCAACCATTCTTCCCTCAAAGGGTTCTCATGAAAAGACACCCTACTTCCAACTGATACTTCCTCTCACTCCTTGCCTCTCGATTAATTTGGCAGAGCCATTGGAAATACCCAATTATATGGAATACTGTTGACTGTTTGATTCAGTTCCTCACCAAGTGCCAAGCCTGGGCATGGTTACTTGGGATGGATCTTTAGACCTGTTCAAGTTACGACATGTCTTCCTACCCAAGGCTCAGGCCATGGAAAAGGTTGGTAGAGGACCGCGGAGAAGGTATAAGGTTGGCAGAGGAGCGTGGAGAAGGTATAAGGTTGGTAGAGGAGCGTGGAGAAGGTATAAGGTTGGTAGAGGAGTGTGGAGAAGGTATAAGGTTGGTAGAGGAGCGTGGAGAAGGTATAAGGTTGGTAGAGGAGCGTGGAGAAGGTATAAGGTTGGTAGAGGAGCGTGGAGAAGGTATAAGGTTGGCAGAGGAGCGTGGAGAAGGTATAAGGTATGTAGAGGAGCGTGGAGAAGGTATAAGGTTGGTAGAGGAGTGTGGAGAAGGTATACTGTAAATACAGCTGGGAAAGTGGGTGGTCCACCAAGAGAACCTGTCACTTAGCCCTGAAGGAGCAAATGACTGGTTCATGTTAATTTGGCTACTTTATACAACATCGCCTCCTTTCTTTGAACTCTCAGTGTGCTTCTTTAAGATATAAGACCTATGATTAGCAATTTTTTTTCAGCAGGTTGTTGAAGACTTGTTACTGGAAATGGAAATGTAAAGTCACAGATAAATATAACATTATATTAATATAAGTAAAGTAATTGTTGACTTTTGTCTCTCCTTGTTCTTTCATTCTCTTTCATGATCCACTACGCCGTGTGGCATTGATCGCTGGATCACATCTTTGCACCCATCTTCCCACCACTCCATGGAATGCCGGTTGAACCCCTGAGGTCTCTTGTTTCGTAACCTTCCCATAACTAATTCTTTTTTCTAACAGCAGAGCAAAGCAATACCTTATTAATAGCCAGAGGGCCTAATTTACGATATTTTATGTAAATATAGGATTGTATACGTTGCACTGTGCAGTATAAGTGCATTTTTTACCAAGCCTAAACAATCAGATAACACCAGATTGTAAGCATGAGAAGGAATTAATTTAAAGTTTATGTAAACGTCACCTTGTAAAACAACACATTCAGTTTAAAATAAAAATGAAAGGCAAAACTTTTGTGTATAGATATAAAAAAAAACATTATAAATACCTTTTTTCCTTTTTTTTTTATAAGTGATCACATTCCCTCTGTTCTCAGCTGCATAGGGAGCTCAGAGAGCTGGGGGAGAAGACACAGCAGTGCACTGATCTTCCCAGTGAATGGCTTTGCATGTCAGCACAAGTCTGATTGTAGGAGAGCAGGCTGAGTTCCCAGCACAGCCAGAAAACTGACCACACTGTGCTCTCATGCCTAGTGTGGTCAGCTTTTAATAGGAAAACAGAGAGGCTGGCAGGAACACCAGATATTTCACACAATGGAAGCAATGCAAAAAGAACAGGATACTCGCTCAGACAAGTACATGGCACAGCAGGTCCTTTGTAACACTAAACTGATGAACTACAGGAGGCCTTTAACCCCTTCCCGACCGCCTACCGCAGATATACTGCGGCAGGTCTGCCCTATTGCGCGAAATGACGTACCTGTACGTAATTTTGTGCAATAGACATTGGGGGCGCGTGCGCTCACCGATTGGACAAAGAGGGATCCGATCAGCGGGCCACCGCGATCGTTCCCCATGAGAGGCAGAACGGCCATCTGGCAGGGAAGTAGATGGAGAGCTTGTGTTCCTACTAAGCAGGAACAACGATCTCTGTCTTCATCCAGTCAGACCATCCCCCACACAGTTAGCAAGCACCCCCTAAGGACACACTTAACCCTTTAATCGTCGCTGATGTTAACCCTTCCCCTGCCAGTGTCATTAGTACAGTGACAGTGCATATTTTTAGCAATGATCACTGTAATAAAGTCGCTGGTTCCCAAAAAAGTGTCAAAAGTTTTCAGTTAGGTGTCCGATTTGTTTGCCGTGATGTTGCTGTCCCACAAAAAATCACTGATTGCTGCCATTACTAGAAAAAAAAAATAAAAATAAAAATGCCATAAAAATATCCCATAGTTTGTAGATGTGAAAACTTTTGCACAAACCAATCAATAGACACTTATTGGGATTTTTTTTTACCAAAATACGTAGCAGAATACATATTGGACCAAATTGATGACCAAATTCGATTTTTTATTTTTTTTATTGGATGTGTTTTATAGCAGAAAGTAAAAAATATTGTTTGTTTTTTTTTCAAAATTGTCGTTCTTTTTTTGTTTTCACGGCGCACGCAAATTTAGGGTTTGACATGTTGGGTCTCTATTTACTCAGCTTTTATATATTACCCAAAAATTGGGTAATTTATTGTGTCGTAACCCTCTAATATTAACTTTTAACCACTTGCCGACCAGCTCACGCACATTTACGTCGGCAAGTTGGCCCGTTCCCGCGAATCGACGTATGGGTACTTTGGCTCCTTTAAGAGTCATAGCTGGTGCGCGCGCTGGCTGCACGGCGGGGGATCCGATGCGCGGGGCCGGCGTCCGCGATCACAGACACGAGAGCCGGAACGGGGATTTTTGTATGTAAACACACAAATCCCCATTCTGACAGGGGAGGAGAGACAGATCGTCTGTTCTTAGTAATTAGGAACAGCGATATGTCTCCTCCTCCAGTCAGTCCCATCCCCCCACAGTTAGAAATACTCATGAGGGAACACATTAAACCCCTTGATCGCCCCCTAGTGTTAACCCCCTTCCCTGCCAGTGACATTTACATCGTAATTACTGCATTTTTATAGCATTGATTGCTGTATAAATGACAATGGTCCCAAAGATGTGTCAAAAGTGTCCAATCTGCCTGCCACAATGTCGCAGTCCTGCTAAAAATCGCTGATCGCCGCCATTACTAGGGAAAAAAAAAATTATAATAAAAATGCCATAAATCTATCCCCTATTTTGTAGACGCTATAACTTTTGCGCAAACCAATGAATATAAGCTTATTGCGTTTTTTTTTTTTTTTTTACCAGAAATATGCAGAAGAATACATATCAGCCTAAACTGAGGAAAAAATTTGTTTTTTAAATTTTTTGGGGGGGATATTTATTATAGCAAAAAGTAAAAAATATTGCTTTTTTTTTTTTCAAAATTGTCGCTCTTTTTGACGTTCTTTTTGCATTTTTTTTAGCACCGATCGCTGTATAATTGTCAATGGTCCCAAAAACGTGTCAAAGGTGTCCGATCTACCTGCCGCAATGTTGCAGTCCCGCTAAAAATCGCTGATAGCCGCCATCACTGGTAAAAAAAAATAATAATAAAAATGCCATAAATCTATCCCCTATTTTGTAGACGCTATAACTTTTGTGCAAACCAATCAATAAATGCTTATTGCAATTTTTTTTACCAAAAATATGTAGAAGAATATATATCGGCCTAAACTGATGAAGAAATTTTTTTTTTTTTTTATTATATTTTGGATATTTTTTATAGCAAATATATATATATATATATATATATATATATATATATATATATATATATATATATATAATTTTTTTTTCTTTTTTTTTTTTTTTAAATTGTCGGTCTTTTTTTGTTTATAGCGCAAAAAATAAAAACTGCAGAGGTGATCAAATCCCCTCAAAAGAAATCTCTATTTGTGGGAAAAAAAGGACGTCAATTTTGTTTGGGTACAGCATTGTACGACCGCGCAATTGTCAGTTAAAGCGGCGCAGTGCCATATCGCAAAAAATGGCCCGGTCATTAAGGGGAAAAATCTTCCGGGACTAAAATGGTTAAAAAAAAAAATGGCTCCTAAAAAACGGTACCGGTGTGATTCAAGGTCCATAAAGACATGGATGAGCGAGTTTGGAGTGGAGAAACTTGATTGGCCTGCACAGAGTCCTGACCTCAAGCCGATAGGACACCTTAGAGCAGAGCCTGCGAGCCAGGCCTTCTCATCCAACATCAGTGCCTGACCTCACAAATGCACTTCTGGAAGAATGGTCAAACATTCCCATAGACACACTCCTAAACCTTGTGGACAGCCTTCCCAGAAGAGTTGAAACTGTTATATCTGCAAAGGGTGGGCCAACTCAATATTGAACCCTACCGACTAAGACTGGGATACCATACAAGTTCATGTGTGTGTAAAGGCAGGTGTCCCAATACTTTTGGTAATATAGTGTATATTATTTAGTCTGTTGGAAAGTATAGAGTCTACAAACTATGGTATATGTTTGGGTCCGGTCGCTCCGCTCGGCTCCCTTGCACTGTGACATCACACAACATTTTCAGGCACCGCCTCCGCCAGACACGCTGCCCGAACACACTGTAGCAGGCACTTGGATGATTTCGGCTGGCACCGGACTGGAACTGGGCATGCGAGCATCACAGCCATATTTTTTACTGGCAGCCTTTTCCTGTCACTGGCATTTACTGGCAGGAGAAAAGCGCCCATTTTTTACTGGCTGCCAGCAAAAATACTGACGGTTGGCAACACTGATGCTGAGGGACAGTCCACTGCTGGAGCAGAGGGGAGTGCTCTGCCAGGGGAGTGGAGGATCAGGTAAGTAAGAGCTCATTTACACCTGCAATACTCTCTGAAGAGCGATCCACATCACTCTTCAGAGAGCATTTGACAGGCAGTGAGAAGGTGTTGTATCGCCTCCTCGCCACCTGTTTTAACCTCCTACACAGAGTATGATGGCCAATCGATTATTTGCATCAGCAGTTTTATTTCGGATTACCAATAGGAAAGTCTGATGCTTTCGAAATAAAAGCATGTGAAAGTACAATGTGATCCAAATTGTAATCACTGTTGTAAAAGGATGTGACTGTTGTATAGATGTGCAAATGGTATTTAACCACTTCATTACCGGGCACTTTCACCCCCTTCCTGCCCAGGACACTTTTCAGATTTCAGTGCTGTCACAATTTGAATGACAATTACTTAGTAAAAACTGGCTCCTAACTTTTTTTTCAGCTGGCTGGATTCTAAGCAATTTTGTCAAGCCCTGCACTATACAATCTGACCGCGCAATCTCCTTTAGATCTACCAACGACTATGTAAAAACTTGAGTTTATACCAACTGAACACCATTACAATTTATTAGGTTAAATTAGGAGATCAAAACGGCTCTGTCATTAGAACCTAAGGGATGGGCTTTGTCTGGATTAGAGTTCTCCTTTAAGGGTATTATGCAGGGACATGTGACCAGCTGTCAGCTCTTCAGGCAAGTGTCCAACAAGTGTTATGTAACTTTCCTGTGACTAGATGACAGATGGCTTTCATAATACGTCTAATCTCCTCTGATTGAACGCTTGCTAGGGGCAACATGGAGCCAAGTCGCGGAAGACACAGAGTATGATGCTGTGAAAGCGGAGCGCAGCCTTCCGTGCGCCTCTGAAATTTTTATGAGCAGAGTGGTTGCTGTACATTTTATTTATTTTTATTTTTTTTATTCTTTTACATTTTATTATTTAAAGAATGAAGATGCTTAAAAATATCCAATATAAAATTGCTTAATGTAAAATAAAATATAGAATTAAAAAAAAATATATATCTAAGCATTTAATGGATTCCAATGGCCAATCGATTATTTGCATCAGCAGTTTTTTTTCGGATTACCAATAGGAAGGTCTGATGCTTTCGAAATAAAAGCATGTGAAAGTACAATGTAATCCAAATTGTAATCACTGTTATAAAAGGATGTGACTGTTGTATAGATGTGCAAATGGTATTTAACCACTACATTACCGGGCACTTTCACCCCCTTCCTGCCCAGGCCACTTTTCAGATTTCAGTGCTGTCACAATTTGAATGACAATTACTTAGTTATGCAACACTGTACCCATTAGAGTTTTTTTATTATTTATTTTTGACAAATACAGCTTTTTTTTTTTGTGATATTTAATCACCACTGTTTTTTTTGTTTTTTGTTTTTTGCTATATGAACGAAAAAATATCCAAAATTTAAATTTAGTTTAATAGATTTTAATTTAGTTTAATAAAATAAACTAAAAAAATTGTTACTGCACGCCTAAGCCTATTTCTGACATTTGTTGCTTACAAGTTAAAATCTGTATTTTTTTGCTACAAAATTACTTAGAACCCCCAAACATTTTATATATATATATATATATATATATATATATATATATATATATATATATATATATATGTATATATGTATATTTTTTTTAGCAGAGACCCTAGAGAATAAAATGGTGCACGTTGCAATATTTTATGTCACACGGTATCTGCGCAGCGGTCTTTCAAATGCACTTTTTTTGGGAAAAAAGACACTTTCATGAAAAATAAAAATAAAAATAAACAGTAAAGTTAACCCAATTTTTTTGTATAATGTGAAAGATTACACAGAGTAAATTGATACCTAACATGTCATGCTTTGAAATTGCGCCCGCTCGTGGAATGGCGACAAACTACGGTACCTAAAAGTCTCCATAGGCGTTGCTTTAAAATTTTTTATGGTTACCAGATTAGAGTCACAGAACAGGTCTTTTGCTAGAATTTTTTCTCTCACTCTGACGCGGTGATACCTCACATGTGTGATTTGAACATCGTTTACATATGCGGGCGCGACTTATGTATGCGTTTTCTTTGCTGCGCGAGCTCGTGGCAACGGGGGCGCTTTAAAAAAAACAAAACATTTTTCTTATTTATTTATATAGCCGGCAGACATGCCGGATCATGCATCGGGTCTCCCGGTGGGACGGGAGGCACGGGAACAGCGGTTGAAGGGGGCGGGAGGGGGGGGCGTCCCCTCCCGTTTGTTTGGGATAACAACCGAGCAGCTTTTAGCTGCATTTGTTGTTATCCTTAAAGAGCTGACTGCCCGCTCTAAAAAACAGTACCGGTGTGATTCAAGGTTCATAAAGACATGGATGAGCGAGTTTGGAGTGGAGAAACTTGACTGACCTGCACAGAGTCCTGACCTCAAGCCGATAGGACACCTTAGAGCAGAGCCTGCGAGCCAGGCCTTCTCATCCAACATCAGTGCCTGACCTCATAAATGCACTTCTGGAAGAATGGTCAAACATTCCCATAGACACACTCCTAAACCTTGTGGACAGCCTTCCCAGAAGAGTTGAAACTGTTATAGATGCAAAGGGTGGGCCAACTCAATATTGAACCCTACGGACTAAGACTGGGATGTCATAAAAGTTCATGTGTGTGTAAAGGCAGGCATCCCAATACTTTTGGTAATATAGTGTATATTATTTAGTCTGTAGGAAAGTATAGAGTCTACAAACTATGGTATATGTTTGGGTCCGGTCGCTCCGCTCGGCTCCCTTGCACTGTGACATCACACAACATTTTCAGGCACCGCCTCCGCCAGACACGCTGCCCGAACACACTGTAGCAGGCACTTGGATGATTTCGGCTGGCACCGGACTGGAACTGGGCATGCGAGCATCACAGCCATATTTTTTACTGGCAGCCTTTTCCTGTCACTGGCATTTACTGGCAGGAGAAAAGCGCCCATTTTTTACTGGCTGCCAGCAAAAATACTGACGATTGGCAACACTGATGCTGAGGGACAGTCCACTGCTGGAGCAGAGGGGAGTGCTCTGCCAGGGGAGTGGAGGATCAGGTAAGTAAGAGCTCATTTACACCTGCTCTACTCTCTGAAGAGCGATCCACATCACTCTTCAGAGAGCATTTGACAGGCAGTGAGAAGGTGTTGTATCGTCTCCTCGCCACCTGTTTTAACCTCCTAAATACCAGGTAACCACAAGTGTGGTTGGTGGTTGTAGGGCAGCCCTATTCACTGAAATGGGCCACACTTGGCAGGAATTGCGGCCACAATATGAGCATTTCTCCACCCACTGTCTCTGCAGCAAATGGGGAGCAGTAAAAATGGGATTTTACTACACGTCTCCTAGACTAAATGAGCAAGAAACCTTGGCAGTGCCGGGGTGCACTTTGTGTATCATAAACAATTACTATATATATATATATATATATATATATATATATATATATATATATATATATATAAACAGCTTGTGTGCACTGACTGTGGCATCCTGTGCAACGGGATTTTCATCTTTGGTTAGGTGCTCCCGAAGGGTTAATTACTTGCAGACACTGCAGCTTTCCTCCTTAGAACACTGAAAGTGCCCCTGGTAGTTATAATGAACACAGACCCTCCCAATCAGCATTTCTTCTATGAAGGACATAGTTGAACAAACAGCTCTACAGAACAGACATAGTTAGGAATCTACCTACCTATGTCTACCTATTAATCACCCAAAGGGAATTTTTTTTTCCTCAACAAAATGAAGTTAACGTTAGTTCTGATTGAAATATAACGGCCTGTGCACATTGAGTGACTAGTTGTGCCTATCAGTAAATGGTGAGTTGAAGTAGCTCTTGGCATGAATGCAAGCCCTTGTATTACGCATGACACTTCTATGGAGGTGGTTGGATTGTATGTGACAGGCGGCAGTTACAGAATGCTATACAGGAAGCTGCGATGCTAATAATGAACCAATAACTGTACCTGAACCGCTACTCTCCCTCGCTGCTTTTACTGGAGCTCGGCCATCAATATTAATTCTTATTTTATAAACAAGGATAAGAGTTAATTAGTCACCTAACAGAAATAATATAACGCATGACAGAGATTTATCTGATTGTTTCAGACGGAGAAAGTGAGTAGGAGGAGAGACAAGGGCTTAGAACCGGGATCAAAGAGAGTGAGAGAGATGGACAGGGAAGGCAAGAGGAAGAGAGATGGAGACCGGTGTGAGGAGAAGAATAGATGGAGAGAGACTATGAGAGGAAGAGAGAGGGATGGAGACCGGTGTGAAAAGAATAGAGGGAGAAAGACGAAGAGAGGAAGAGAGAGGGATGGAGACCGGTGAGAGGAGAAGAATAGAGGGAGAGAGACGAAGAGAGGAAGAGAGAGGGATGGAGACCGGTGTGAAAAGAATAGAGGGAGAGAGACTATGAGAGGAAGAGGGAGGGATGGAGACCGGTGTGAGGAGAAGAATAGAGGGAGAGAGACTATGAGAGGAAGAGAGAGGGATGGAGACCGGTGTGAGGAGAAGAATAGAGGGAGAGAGACTATGAGAGGAAGAGAGAGGGATGGAGACCGGTGTGAGGAGAAGAATAGAGGGAGAGAGACTATGAGAGGAAGAGAGAGGGATGGAGACCGGTGTGAGGAGAAGAATAGAGAGAGAGAGACAAAGAGGGGAAGAGAGAGGGATGGAGACCGGTGAGAGGAGAAGAATAGAGAGAGAGAGACTATGAGAGGAAGAGAGAAGGATGGAGACCGGTGTAAAAAGAATAGAGGGAGAGAGACGAAGAGAGGAAGAGAGAGGGATGGAGACCGGTGAGAGGAGAAGAATAGAGAGAGAGAGAGACGAACAGAGGAAGAGAGAGGGATGGAGACTGGTGAGAGGAGAAGAATAGAGAGGGAGAGAGACGAAGAGAGGAAGAGAGAGGGATGGAGACCGTGAGAGGAGAAGAATAGAGGGAGAGAGACGAAGAGAGAGGGATGGAGACCGGTGAGAGGAGAATAGACGTAGACAGACTATGAGCGGAAGAGAGAAGGATGGAGACCGGTGTGAAAAGAATAGAGAGAGAGAGACGAAGAGAGGAAGAGAGAGGGATGGTGACTGGTGAGAGGAGAAGAATAGAGAGAGAGAGACGAAGAGAGGAAGAGAGAGGGATGGAGACCGGTGAGAGGAGAAGAATAGAGAGAGACGAAGAGAGGAAGAGAGAGGGATGGAGACCGGTGAGAGGAGAAGAATAGAGAGAGAGAGAGACGAAGAGAGGAAGAGAGAGGGATGGAGACTGGTGAGAGGAGAAGAATAGAGAGAGAGAGAGACTATGAGAGGAAGAGAGAGGGATAGAGACCGGTGAGAGAAGAATAGAAAGAGAGAAGCTACAAGAGGAAGAGAGAGGGATGAAGACAGGTGAGAGGAAAATATAGAGAAAGAGAGAGACTACGAGAGAAAGAGAGAGGCATGAAGACAGGTGAGAGAAGAATAGTAAGACAGACTATGAGAACAAGAGAGAAAAGTGGAAACAGGTGAGAGGGAGAGGAGAAGAATAGAGAGAGCAAATAGACTACAAGAGGTAAAGAGAGGGATGGAGACAAGTGAGAGGGAAAAGAGAGAGAGTTACTACAGGAGGATGAGTGAGCGATGGAGACAGGGTAGAGGAGAGAGGAGAATAATAATGTGAGAGAGACTACAAGAGGAAGGAGAGGGATGGAGACAGGTGATAGCAGGATGAAAGAGGAGAAAGACTGAGAAGAATAGTGAGAGCCTACAAGAAAAAGAGAGAGGGACAAAGACAGGTGAGAGGAGAAAAGTAAAGAGAGACTACAGGAGGAAGAAAGAGGGAAGGAGACAGGTGAGAAGAGAGAGAGTAAGAGAGCGAAGACAAAAATGAGGAGAGAGGGCTGGAGATAACTGATAGGGAGATACAAGAGGAGAAAGACTGAGAGGAGAAGAATAAAGAAAGAGACTACAAGAAAAAGAGAGAGGGATAAAGACAAGAGAACGGGAGAAGAAAGATGGAGACAGGTGAGAGGTGAAGAATAGAGAGAAAGACTATGAGAGGAAGAGAGAGGAATGGAGACAGTTGATGGGGGATGAAAGAGGGGAAAGACTGAGAATAATAGAGAAAGCCTACAAGAAACAGGGAGATGGATGGAGACAAGAAGAGGAAGAAGGAGTAGAATAATAGAGAGATAGACTACAAGAGGAAGAGAGGGGGATGGAGACAGGTGAAGGAACAGAGGATAATAGAAAGAAGACAAAAAGGAGGAAAGAGGGCTGGAGATAGGGCGAAGAGGAGAAAGACTGAGAGAAGAAGAACAGGCTACAAGAAAAAGAGAGAGGGATGGAGACAAGAGAGAGGGAGAAGAAGAGGAGTAGAGAGAAAGAGAGAGACTACAAGAGGAAGAGATAGGGATGCAGACAGCCGGGAGGAGAAGAATAGGGAGAAATACTATGAGAGGAAGAGAGAGGGATGGAGACATGATAGGTGGATGAATGAGGAGAAAGACTAAGAAGAGAAGAAAGCCTACAAGAAATAGAGAGAGGGATGGAGACAAGAGAGAGAGAGAGAAAAAATAGTTGGAGAATAGTGAGAGAGAGACTACAAAAGGGATGGAGAGAGATGGGAAGATAACAATAGAGGGAGAGAGACTATGAGAGGAAGAGAGAAGAATAGAAACAGGTGAGATGAGGAGAACAGAGAGAAATAGAAAGATCGAGAGACTACAATAGGAAGAGAAAGGAATGGAGTCAAGGTAGAAGAGAGTGGAGAAGAATAGAGAAACAGATACTACAAGAGGAAGAGTGAGGGAGGCAGGTGGTAGGGGGACAAATAGGGAAAAAGACTGAAAGGAAAAAAATAGTGAGAGCCTAAAACAGAGGGAGAGATAGAGACAGATGAGGGCAAGAGAAGAAGGCCAGAGAAAGAGACTGCAAGAGGAAGAGAGAGGGATGGAGACAGATGAGAGGAGAATAATAGAGGTGAAACGACTGCAAGAGGAAGAGCGAGGGATGAAGACATGTGAGTAAGAGGACCTAAGAGAAGAATAAGAGAGAGACTACAAGAGGGAGAGGGATGGAATTGTGAGAGGAAGAGAATAGAGAGAGAGACTGCAAGAGGAAGAGAGAAGAATGGAGACAGGTGAGGGAGAGAGGAGAAAAAATAATATGCTTTGGGATTCCTTAAAGCTGTCCATAGTGTTAGGAACAGTACAATTTCATGGACAGTCTCAGCGACTGCGTACGCTGGCAGTTGAATTGATTTTTTTTCTTTTACAATTAGCTTGACACAAATACAGCGGCAGCACCCCAATCTGAAATATTTCAGTTTGAATAAAAAGCCTTTTTTTTTTTTCGGGTAGCTTTAGCAGTGACATATGCTCTTTCATTAAACCAGCAGATAGAAATTGGACAGTAGTTCATCATGGCTGTCCTTGTTCCCACTGAGGCAAAACTGTCCTGCCACTGGCCAATTTCTATCAAACTCTCATTTAGAATGAAGAGACTACAGATGATACAGCAGTGTAAGGCTGCCCAGCAGCAGGAGAATTGGCTGAGCGTAGGTAAGAGTAGTACAGGCAGGTGTTTTGCTACATTTAATAGGAGGTCGCGGATGACACAGCAGGGAAAAATGGCCAACATCAGCACAATTTTAAACAGCAAGGCAAAGCCCAAATTTACTAGAGACAGATAGCACAGGCTGGGGCTTTACTGCTGCCTAGGAAAAAGGCTGAGAGCAATAGAATGGACTGTTTGAGTTAAGATTACATACTTAAATAAAAACATTTTTTAACCAGAATGTGGTGTCACTTTATTTAGCCACCTTCTCCCTCTGTGCTTATACTCACATTTCCTTCATGTGGGGGTATGTATATAGTCCTTAGCCCTGCAGAAACTCTAATGCCGCGTACAGACGACCAGTTTTTCCGTCGGAATAAACTCTGAAGGTTTTTCCAACGGAGTTCCGCTGAAACTGTCTTGCCTACACACGATCACACCAAAGTCTGACCGTCTAGAACAGGGCTCTTCAAACTACGGCCCTCCAGTTGTTCAGGAACTACAATTCCCATCATCCCTAGTCATGTCTGTGAATGTCAGAGATTTACAATGCCTCATGGGATGTGTAGTTCCGCAACAGCTGGAGGGCCGTAGTTTGAAGATACCTGGTCTAGAACGTGGTGACGTACAACACATAGAACGGGACTAGAAAAAGGAAGTTCAATAACGAGTAGCCAACAGCTGCCGTCTTGTACTTGCTTCAGAGCATGCGTCGTTTTTGGTCCGTCGGAACAGCATACAGACGAACGGTTTTCCCGATAGGAGTTGATTCCGTCGGAAAGATTTAAAACATAATCTATTTCTAGGTCCATCAGAATTTTCGGAAAAAAAAACTCAGATGAGGCCCACACATGGATCCATACTCTCCCAGAGCGGGGCTGTTGGAGAAAACAGTGACAGATGTAGTTACTACAGGGCTCCTGGGTGAGCGTAGTTTTCCCCCTCTCCCAATAAGCTACTGCTAAAGCACAAATGTTTATTTATTATAACATATTTAATCCCCAAAGTCCCAGTTGGTCCTTGTACAGCTGCACAGTCTACACCAGGGGTCTACAAAACTTTTAGTACAAGGGCTACATTGTATTTTTAACAAATATTCCCAGGCCATCAGAGTCCTCTCTTGCATCAGGGTCTCTATTAGATTCCCTTTTTACATCAGGGTCTCCCTTACATCAGAGTCTCTTCTTAGATCAGGGTCCCCAAAGTAGTCCCTTCTTACATAATGGTCCCCATTATAGTCCCCCCTTACATCAGGATCCCCATCATAGTCCCCTTTAAATTAGGGTCCCATCATGGTCCCCCCTTACATCACAGTCCCCATCAGAGTCCTCCCTTACATCAGGATCCCCATCATAGTCCTCTTAAATCAGAGTCCCATCATGGTCCCCCCTTACATCACAGTCCCCATCATAGTTCCCCCTTAGACCGAAAACACCAAGTCAAAGTAATTACCGCTCCAGGTTGTATCACTTCTATTAACACCGTCCTAGTCTATAGGAGATGAAGGGTGCCGGCTTGGCAAAGTCCAATGGCATGAAATAGAAAGAGGACAGCCGCACTCAAAAATAATGCCTTTATTTAATGAAACTTGATCCATACATCAGAGACACAGGTCCAGACGAAGGTCCAGGGGAGAAAGATATGGGACTTTAAATGTGCCACAAAGTGGTCATACACATACATATGACTAAATATTTCACAGTCTTTATTATAAAATGAAAAAAAAATTATTCAAAAATTATCCGATATGGTTCATGCACAGAAATACATTTAGTATATGCAATTATCTCCAGTGTGGCATTTGGGATTGACGCGTTTCACAAATATCTCGCTTCTTGAGGTTCTATGCTTTTTTACATATATAGCCAATGTTTCATTCTACAAAAAACAAGTATGGAAAAAAATATACAATAAAATACAAACAAAAATTATAATGTATATGTATTATATTATTAAAGGGGGGTTCCGGCCGCGAAAAAAAAAATGTAAAGTCAGCAGCTACAAACACTGTAGCTGCTGACTTTTAATAAGTAGACTTACCTGTCCTGGGTGCCCGCGATGTCGGCCGCCCGAGGCCGACCCGTCCCTCGGGTCCCGGCACCGCCATCCTAAGTAAGGGAAACAGGCAGTGGAACCTTGCGGCTTCACTGACAGTTTCCTACTGCGCACGCGCGAGCGGTGCGGCGCTCTGTGAATGGCCCTGTGGTTTTCTGGGAACACACACAGTTCCCAGAAGGCAACGGGGCCACTCACCGAGGAGCAGGACACGCCGTGGAATAGGAAGGGGCAGATTAGGAAGACTGCCTAGCAACAAGGGTTTCAGGTAAGTAAATTTTTTTTTTTTTCACATTTTTTTTTAAATTTTCTGCAGTTTTTTGGTGCAATTTTTTTTTTAGGGTGGCCCTCCACTTTAATAGCACAAAACAATGTTACATAACATCTGTCTAATTTAGGAACAAGAAAGAAAAAAAAAATCACCGTCATGATCCATATGAATAAAACTTTCCCAGTCTTTATTATACAATTAGAAAAATCATTAACATGATCTGATATGGATCATGCACAGAAATAAATTTAGTATATGCAATTATCTCCTGTATGACTTTTGGATCAACGCGTTTAGCTCACTCCTTTTTACATATACAGCCTGTTTCATTCTACAGTACAGTAAATATACAATAAAATACAATCAAAAATGATAATACAATATACAGTATGTGTCATAATATTTATATTCCAAAACAATATTACATAACATCTCGTGTGTGGGGGAGATGAAGTGTAAGCCATGGGCAGCCCCTGCTGACCATAATCCCCAATCTGTGCACATTGAGGAGGCGCCACTGACCCTAGCTGTGGGTCAGATTAAATCTTGTAGCAATCCAGATGAAGTCCATAGGCCGTAGTTTGGAGACCCCTGGTCTACACAAATGCTGGGTCTGCCCCTGCAATGAAGGCCAGTGGGTTCCACAGCAGATGACATGGGCCTGACGCTGCAGAGAGCATAGCACAAAGTTAGCCCAACACTTTGCTATGTGTTGGTGTGCATACTAACCTCCAGCTCAATGCACTCATTGCTTCGGAATCAGAAGGTGCCCCATGAACAAAGTCTAGGTCACCAATTACACCCAAGATAAAAACGAGACTACCAAGGCAGGAGTAGGAGTAGAGTACGCCAGACTGAAAGGAAGGATCAATATGGAGAAAAATTGGAAAAAAGCATCTGAATGAGAGGCTGAGAGCAGTAGCAGACATGGTGAAAGGGGGAGAGGAGGGGGTAATAAAGATAAATAGGCAATGCTAAAGGTTAAACCAAGCAGACAGAGAGCACCCAGAGTGAGATGGATTGGGGAACTGGCAGAGAGTGGCTGCAGCAATAGAGTCATCTCTCCTCCGCCGGTGACACAGGACCCGACCTTATGTCCTCTTTTGACCTGTGACCTGGAGCAATCCTCTGGATGTTAACTTCTTCTGGGGCAGCAGTACTGAATGATGACACTGGGTGGCGCAGTTATATCCTTCTACTCACCAGTTTAGAATGAAAAGTCCATCTGATATACTCTTACCATGTCTGACAGTTATTAGAATATACCAAATTCTATATATTCTTGAATGCAAAACGCTTTGCGGCAAAAGAAACAGATGGTCCCATCATTAAAAAAAAAAAAATAAATCGAACTTCATGTAAACCAATGGAGCTCATGTCAGCCGTACTAAATCACAATTATGTTGAGTAAAAAGTATTTCTTTTATGATCGGTGTAACAAAATTGTAGTTTTTCATCTCCAATGTTTGACCTAGAGCCTAGGCTAAGGTAACAAACAAGGGGCTTGATTTACTAAAGGCAAATCCACTTTGCACTACAAGTGCACTTGGAAGTGCAGTTGCTGTAGATCCAAAGGGGAAGATGTGAACCGAGGGGAAGCTCTGCTGATTTTATCATCCAATCATGTGCATGCAAAAATGCTGTTTTTTATTTTCCTTGCATGCCCCCCTCGGATCTACAGCGAATGCACCTCCAAGTGCACTTGCATACCTCCCAACATTGTGAGATGGGAATGAGGGACCCCTACTAGCAAATGTATGTAGGCATAGGACACGCCCCTTGCCACGCCCCCTTAAAGGAGAATTAACCCAAGGGGGGGGGCTATTATTTTTAAAATGCTACATTAAAAAGAAACCGCGCTGTACAAATTAAAAATTAAAAGAATAATTTTGAGATATGCATATCAGAACATAAAGTCCAAATGTAAATGACTGTCCAACAAAACAAGAGTTCATCAGGGAATATAACTCTTCATCCATATAATCAGTGACATCACACTCAGTTCACCATTGGAAGTAGTGTATTAGAGATAGGACAGTCCTCCACCTTCAAACAAACTGCCTCTTACCAGCTCCCTTGATCTCTGGTCAGGAGATCAATAGTGCCTTTTGGCTTATAACCCAGCCACAGTCTCAGGTATAGGTGAATACAGATCAGATCAACTCCTCCTGTTGTCTCATATAGCCCATATACAAACTTTTCCAATGGCAAGTCATAAAAGGAGAAAAGAAGCCTACATAGTGTAAAAACGTATATATGTTTATTATATAAAAAAAGTATTGCACTCACATGTAGCGAATAGATACAGGCAAAAACAGATGAAAAACGAGCCGGCCGGCTCTCTCTACAGAACACCCGTAGCTTCCGGGACTGCGTGTGTGTGTTGTGATGGCGTCAGCACGCCGCTCTCCCTACGCCGTTTCGTCAAACCTGACGTCGTCCAGGGGCACGGGCGGCGTGCTGAACGCCACCTATTATATGCCAGTACATTGTTAGAAGCACCGCCCAGTCCTGAGGTCCGAGCAGTGAGTGAAACCAATGCCGCCATATTAGAATGGGGCAAGCGCCAGTACCGTCTCCGGAAAGGAAACAGATATCTATGGCAATCAATATCCCCCGTCAGTTATATCTATGTGTTACATTTATGTGTACACAATCAGAAGTAAGAAAGGGTGTGCATAAAAATTATATATTTATTCGATTGTATTGGAATTAGGTAAACGGCACGAACCACAGTGGCGGCATCTAGTGGCCAATATTTAAATGGTCTGGCCTAAACTATATGGTCAATTTGTGGAGTGTCCTAAAAGTATCCATTAACTCTTTTAATAGGCAAAAATAGTTAAAAACACTTCTTAATGAGTCCTTCAATCAATTCCCTTACAAGGGGGAAGGCCAAAAAGAAAAAAGAAAAAAGGAAAAAAAAGAAAAAAGAATTGTGTTCAAATTAAAATTAAAAAATGTTCATATTGAACTAGATAATATGTAAAATAAACACGAATGTCAAAAGCAAATTGTGCTGTGATTCATCTGCAAGATAGAAGGGTCACACGTATGTAAACTTAACATGTTACTGGATAATCTCCATTAATTAGTAACCTGTGAGGCAACTCTAAGGTTCAGTGTTCAAAATCAGTTGAAAAAATTGATGGGTGTATAAGCACACCTTCCCCATCCTTCCCCCCAAAAAGGACTGCTGGGGACTCAGGACTGGTTTACAAATGATCACACTAACTGTTATCAATAAAAGAATTGACATCTGTGTCTATATTGAGGCCATAGGGGCTATAACAACGTACCCTATGGATCCACGCCATTTCCATCTTGGATAGTTCTCTAACCAGAGATCCACCTCTCCAATGGGCATTATATTTGTCAATGGCTAAAAAAATAGTGTTGGCTGGGTTTCGATTATGGACCTGATCGTAGTGTTTGGAGACAGAATGGAACTTAAAGCCGGTTTTAATATTCGTGATGTGTTCCCCTAACCGTACTTGCATAGCCCGCTTGGTCCGACCAATGTATTGGAGACCGCACGGGCATTGAAGTAGGTATACAACCCCCGTGGAACTACATGTAATAAAAGGTTCTATTCTGTGTTCTACAGAGGTATTGGTTGAAACAAAGGACAACGTTTTCTTCGTTTTGATGTAATTTAAAGTACAGATTTGACATCTGCGGCATTGGTGATAACCTGAAAGTCCCTGAAAGAAGGACAATCTCTTACTAGGGGGGTCTACTACATTAGGAGCAATGATGTTTCTTAGTGACGGAGCCCCTCTAAATATTACCTGGGGTTTCTTAGGCAGAAAGGTTTTAATTAGTGTGTCATTGCTCAACAGATGCCAATGTTTGGCAATAATTTTTTTAATCTGATAATGTTGGGTAGAATAACCTGTGATGAAAGGAATAATTGGACTATCCCTCTTTTTAATAGGTGCCATGTTGAGAAGTTCGGATCTGTTGCGCCTTTCAACTTCATTTATGATGGTATCTAACGGATCACCTTCATAACCTTTCTCCAAAAACCTCTTTTTTAGAATGCCTGCCTGAAGTCTGTAGTCTTCAACATTTGAGCAATTGCGTCTCATTCGGACAAACTGACTTCTAGGTACCGACTGGAGCCAGCTGTCTTTATGGCAGCTATCAAGAGGTATAAACGCATTTCGATCTGTTTGTTTAAAGAAGGTAATTGTTTTGAAGGAGTCCGTTTCTTTGTAGATGGTTAGATCTAAGAAATTAATCTTTTCCTGACTGGCCTCATGAACAAATTTAATGCCCCTCTCATTGTTATTAATTTGAGAGAAGAAGATTTCCAGTTCAGGGATAGATCCTTCCCAGAGGAGGAGGACGTCATCTATATACCTGGCCCAAAAGACCAGGTGTGGACAACGGTCCTTATAGGTGACGTCCTCCTCCCACTTGGCCATAAAGAGGTTAGCCAAGCTTGGGGCATACTTGGCGCCCATAGCGACACCCCTTTGTTGACGATAATAACATTGATTGTACCAAAAATAATTATGATTGGCAGCGAAATCCAATAGCTCCATAATGTAGTCTTGCTGTTTTAATGGAATTTTGGAAAGAATATTTAAGAAATGTTTTACGGCTGCAAAACCTAAATGGTGTGGAATTATGGTATATAACGAAGTTACATCCGCCGTCACCAACCATGTTCTACTGTTGGGTTTCAACTGGGACAATAAATGAATCACATGCTTTGTATCCTTAATATAGGACGGCATCTGCTGTACCAGGGGTTGCAAAAAAAAGTCTATGTACTTGCCCACCCGGGACGTAACCGAATCAATGCCGCTAACTATCGGCCGTCCCGGGGGGCAAGTCAGACTTTTATGTATTTTCGGCAAACAGTACAGAATTGGAACCCTTGGGGCCCTAGGGATTAAAAAAGATTTTTCTTTATCATTAAGAATCCCCTCTTGGAAACCCTTAGTGACCAGTTTTTCAAGCTCACTTTTGTATCCAATCACCGGATTTCCAGGTAAGGGGGTGTAGGTATCCTGATCCCCTACGATGTTAGACATTTCCCGTAGGTAGTCGCTCCTATCCAGAATAACTATCCCACCACCCTTATCTGCGGGCCGGATTACAATCCCCTTGTTATTACATAGGGAATCCAATCCTTCCTTTAGAGTCCCAGTCATCTTTTGATTAGCCACTTTCAGGGAATCTAGGTCTCTGAGGACTACATCCCTAAATACCCTTAATGATGGTGCCAGAGTGCCCGGAGGGTTGAAGGTGGAAGCATTGGCCAGTCCAGTATGTTGATACTCATGTGCACCTGGCAACCTACAACCTTCAGTACCATTGATAAAATGTCTTTTGATGTTAATCTTTCGGACATATTTGTGGACGTCCATATATGTTTGGAATTTGTTTAGTTTTTTTGGAGGTGCGAATTTCAAACCCTTATTGAGGAGTGCCAGTTCTGATTGGGTTAGAACTTGGGTGCTAAGATTAAAAATACCATCCCCACTTACTTCCTTATTTTTTTTGTATCTCGTTCTCCTCCCCCCTCTGGTTCCTCTTTGTTTTCTACTGGCCTTTTTATTCCCTGATTGGGTCTGGGAAAACCCCAAGGGTGCGATTCCTGATTCCTGCCATGGGTATTACTAGGCCTATCCTTGACTGATCTGTAGTATCCCTGTTCATAATTGGGATAATCACTTCTGTCATTATGGTTAGGGCCAGCTCTATCCCTCAATGGATAAAAACGATTACGTGTATCGACCCCATAATCAACCTCATCATCACCATCTTCTGTGTAATAATGTTGAGGGTTATCCCCATAATGATATTGGCTTGCTTGTATATCATAGCCATATTCATTGGATCTTGGTTGATCACAATCGGTATCAGAATACGGGGCCGTCCTATAGTTCTGATGCTGATTCGAACCATATGCTTGGGACTGTCTTCGTTCCCGATTCCCATTCTGATTGTACTGCTGGTACCCCCCAACTTTTCGTGTTTGTTGGCCCCCCCTGTTGGAGGTAGCTGATCTCTGTGGGGACTGGTAGGACACTCGTCTACCTTTTCTCGACTGTTTCTGGTTACCGTGGGGTTTTTTGGGGGTTCTCTGTGTACCATTCCTGGAGGAAGGGTGTTGGATTTGACCCGGGGGTTGTGGCAAGACCTCATGATATACAAGCAAGCCAATATCATTATGGGGATAACCCTCAACATTATTACACAGAAGATGGTGATGATGAGGTTGATTATGGGGTCGATACACGTAATCGTTTTTATCCATTGAGGGATAGAGCTGGCCCTAACCATAATGACAGAAGTGATTATCCCAATTATGAACAGGGATACTACAGATCAGTCAAGGATAGGCCTAGTAATACCCATGGCAGGAATCAGGAATCGCACCCTTGGGGTTTTCCCAGACCCAATCAGGGAATAAAAAGGCCAGTAGAAAACAAAGAGGAACCAGAGGGGGGAGGAGAACGAGATACAAAAAAAATAAGGAAGTAAGTGGGGATGGTATTTTTAATCTTAGCACCCAAGTTCTAACCCAATCAGAACTGGCACTCCTCAATAAGGGTTTGAAATTCGCACCTCCAAAAAAACTAAACAAATTCCAAACATATATGGACGTCCACAAATATGTCCGAAAGATTAACATCAAAAGACATTTTATCAATGGTACTGAAGGTTGTAGGTTGCCAGGTGCACATGAGTATCAACATACTGGACTGGCCAATGCTTCCACCTTCAACCCTCCGGGCACTCTGGCACCATCATTAAGGGTATTTAGGGATGTAGTCCTCAGAGACCTAGATTCCCTGAAAGTGGCTAATCAAAAGATGACTGGGACTCTAAAGGAAGGATTGGATTCCCTATGTAATAACAAGGGGATTGTAATCCGGCCCGCAGATAAGGGTGGTGGGATAGTTATTCTGGATAGGAGCGACTACCTACGGGAAATGTCTAACATCGTAGGGGATCAGGATACCTACACCCCCTTACCTGGAAATCCGGTGATTGGATACAAAAGTGAGCTTGAAAAACTGGTCACTAAGGGTTTCCAAGAGGGGATTCTTAATGATAAAGAAAAATCTTTTTTAATCCCTAGGGCCCCAAGGGTTCCAATTCTGTACTGTTTGCCGAAAATACATAAAAGTCTGACTTGCCCCCCGGGACGGCCGATAGTTAGCGGCATTGATTCGGTTACGTCCCGGGTGGGCAAGTACATAGACTTTTTTTTGCAACCCCTGGTACAGCAGATGCCGTCCTATATTAAGGATACAAAGCATGTGATTCATTTATTGTCCCAGTTGAAACCCAACAGTAGAACATGGTTGGTGACGGCGGATGTAACTTCGTTATATACCATAATTCCACACCATTTAGGTTTTGCAGCCGTAAAACATTTCTTAAATATTCTTTCCAAAATTCCATTAAAACAGCAAGACTACATTATGGAGCTATTGGATTTCGCTGCCAATCATAATTATTTTTGGTACAATCAATGTTATTATCGTCAACAAAGGGGTGTCGCTATGGGCGCCAAGTATGCCCCAAGCTTGGCTAACCTCTTTATGGCCAAGTGGGAGGAGGACGTCACCTATAAGGACCGTTGTCCACACCTGGTCTTTTGGGCCAGGTATATAGATGACGTCCTCCTCCTCTGGGAAGGATCTATCCCTGAACTGGAAATCTTCTTCTCTCAAATTAATAACAATGAGAGGGGCATTAAATTTGTTCATGAGGCCAGTCAGGAAAAGATTAATTTCTTAGATCTAACCATCTACAAAGAAACGGACTCCTTCAAAACAATTACCTTCTTTAAACAAACAGATCGAAATGCGTTTATACCTCTTGATAGCTGCCATAAAGACAGCTGGCTCCAGTCGGTACCTAGAAGTCAGTTTGTCCGAATGAGACGCAATTGCTCAAATGTTGAAGACTACAGACTTCAGGCAGGCATTCTAAAAAAGAGGTTTTTGGAGAAAGGTTATGAAGGTGATCCGTTAGATACCATCATAAATGAAGTTGAAAGGCGCAACAGATCCGAACTTCTCAACATGGCACCTATTAAAAAGAGGGATAGTCCAATTATTCCTTTCATCACAGGTTATTCTACCCAACATTATCAGATTAAAAAAATTATTGCCAAACATTGGCATCTGTTGAGCAATGACACACTAATTAAAACCTTTCTGCCTAAGAAACCCCAGGTAATATTTAGAGGGGCTCCGTCACTAAGAAACATCATTGCTCCTAATGTAGTAGACCCCCCTAGTAAGAGATTGTCCTTCTTTCAGGGACTTTCAGGTTATCACCAATGCCGCAGATGTCAAATCTGTACTTTAAATTACATCAAAACGAAGAAAACGTTGTCCTTTGTTTCAACCAATACCTCTGTAGAACACAGAATAGAACCTTTTATTACATGTAGTTCCACGGGGGTTGTATACCTACTTCAATGCCCGTGCGGTCTCCAATACATTGGTCGGACCAAGCGGGCTATGCAAGTACGGTTAGGGGAACACATCACGAATATTAAAACCGGCTTTAAGTTCCATTCTGTCTCCAAACACTACGATCAGGTCCATAATCGAAACCCAGCCAACACTATTTTTTTAGCCATTGACAAATATAATGCCCATTGGAGAGGTGGATCTCTGGTTAGAGAACTATCCAAGATGGAAATGGCGTGGATCCATAGGGTACGTTGTTATAGCCCCTATGGCCTCAATATAGACACAGATGTCAATTCTTTTATTGATAACAGTTAGTGTGATCATTTGTAAACCAGTCCTGAGTCCCCAGCAGTCCTTTTTGGGGGGAAGGATGGGGAAGGTGTGCTTATACACCCATCAATTTTTTCAACTGATTTTGAACACTGAACCTTAGAGTTGCCTCACAGGTTACTAATTAATGGAGATTATCCAGTAACATGTTAAGTTTACATACGTGTGACCCTTCTATCTTGCAGATGAATCACAGCACAATTTGCTTTTGACATTCGTGTTTATTTTACATATTATCTAGTTCAATATGAACATTTTTTAATTTTAATTTGAACACAATTCTTTTTTCTTTTTTTTCCTTTTTTCTTTTTTCTTTTTGGCCTTCCCCCTTGTAAGGGAATTGATTGAAGGACTCATTAAGAAGTGTTTTTAACTATTTTTGCCTATTAAAAGAGTTAATGGATACTTTTAGGACACTCCACAAATTGACCATATAGTTTAGGCCAGACCATTTAAATATTGGCCACTAGATGCCGCCACTGTGGTTCGTGCCGTTTACCTAATTCCAATACAATCGAATAAATATATAATTTTTATGCACACCCTTTCTTACTTCTGATTGTGTACACATAAATGTAACACATAGATATAACTGACGGGGGATATTGATTGCCATAGATATCTGTTTCCTTTCCGGAGACGGTACTGGCGCTTGCCCCATTCTAATATGGCGGCATTGGTTTCACTCACTGCTCGGACCTCAGGACTGGGCGGTGCTTCTAACAATGTACTGGCATATAATAGGTGGCGTTCAG
The DNA here is from genome assembly GCA_037952925.1 of Lithobates clamitans. NCBI lineage: Eukaryota > Metazoa > Chordata > Amphibia > Anura > Ranidae > Lithobates > Lithobates clamitans. The sequence goes on from JBBGZY010002418.1 coordinate 349,085, forward strand.
CACGCCGCCCGTGCCCCTGGACGACGTCAGGTTTGACGAAACGGCGTAGGGAGAGCGGCGTGCTGACGCCATCACAACACACACACGCAGTCCCGGAAGCTACGGGTGTTCTGTAGAGAGAGCCGGCCGGCTCGTTTTTCATCTGTTTTTGCCTGTATCTATTCGCTACATGTGAGTGCAATACTTTTTTTATATAATAAACATATATACGTTTTTACACTATGGAGGCTTCTTTTCTCCTTTTATGACTTGCCATTGGAAAAGTTTGTATATGGGCTATATGAGACAACAGGAGGAGTTGATCTGATCTGTATTCACCTATACCTGAGACTGTGGCTGGGTTATAAGCCAAAAGGCACTATTGATCTCCTGACCAGAGATCAAGGGAGCTGGTAAGAGGCAGTTTGTTTGAAGGTGGAGGACTGTCCTATCTCTAATACACTACTTCCAATGGTGAACTGAGTGTGATGTCACTGATTATATGGATGAAGAGTTATATTCCCTGATGAACTCTTGTTTTGTTGGACAGTCATTTACATTTGGACTTTATGTTCTGATATGCATATCTCAAAATTATTCTTTTAATTTTTAATTTGTACAGCGCGGTTTCTTTTTAATGTTACATTTCTAGTGTGGGTATCTCGCATTTTTCTAACCGCAGCTCACTAACTCAATCTGGAGTCTATATATTGAATCCAGTTATACTTGTCATGCTATGTTTTTTCCTGACAGCGCTGTATTCTTTTATATTTTGCTTATTTTTAAAATGCTGTCTGGTAGACTTTCAGTCAGATGAGAGGATTAGCATGGAACAAGCACTATACAGCACTATCAAGAAGGGTGCGGTGCCTGCATATGGAATAAGCAAATACAAACTAGTATAGTATATATTATTTATTTGCAGCCTATATACAGTGCCTTGAAAAAGTATTCATACCCCTTGAAATTTTCCACATTTTGTCATGTTACAACCAAAAACGTAAATGTGTTTTATTGGGATTTTATGTGATAGACCAACACAAAGTTGCACATAATTGTGAAGTGGAAGGAAAATGATAAATGGTTTTCCAAATTTTCTTACAAATAGATATGTGAAAAAGTGTGGCGTGCATTTGTATTCAGCCCCCCCGGAGTCAATACTTTGTAGAACCGCCTTTCACTGCAATTACATTTTTGCCCATTCTTCTTTGCAAAATAGCTCAAGCTCTGTCAGATTGGATGGAGAGCGTCTGTGAACAGCAATTTTCAAGTCTTGCCACAGATTTTCAATTGGATTTAGTTCTGGACTTTGACTGGGCCATTCTAACACATGAATATGCTTTGATCAAAACCATTCCATTGTAGCTCTGGCTGTATGTTTAGGGTCGTTGTCCTGCTGGAAGGTGAACCTCCGTCCCAGTCTCAAGTCTTTTGCAGACTCTAACAGGTTTTCTTCTAAGATTGCCCTGTATTTGGCTCCATCCATCTTCCCATCAACTCTGACCAGCTTCCCTGTCCCTGCTGAAGAAAAGCATCCCCACAACATGATGCTGCCACCACCATGTTTCACAGTGGGGATGGTGTGTTCAGGGTGATGTGCAGTGTTAGTTTTCCGCCACATATAGCATTTTGCTTTTAGGCCAAATAGTTCAATTTTGGTCTCATCTGACCAGAGCAACTTCATCCACATGTTTGCTGTGTCCCCCACATGGCTTCTCACAAATTGAAAACTGGACTTCTTATGGCTTTCTTTCAACAATGACTTTCTTCTTGCCACTCTTCCATAAAGGCCAGATTTGTGGAGAGCGCGACTAATAGTTGTCCTGTGGACAGATTCTCCCACCTGAGCTGTGGATCTCTGCAGCTCCTCCAGAGTTACCATGGGCCTCTTGGCTGCTTCTCTGATGAATGCTCTCCTTGTCCGGCCTGTCAGTTTAGGTGGACGGCCATGTCTTGGTAGGTTTGCAGTTGTGCCATACTCTTTCCATTTTTGGATGATGGGTTGAATAGTGCCTTCTAACTCTGCTTTAAACTTCTCCACAACTTTATCCTTGGCCTGTCTGGTGTGTTCCTTGGCCTTCGTGATGCTGTTTTTTTTCACTTAGGTTCTCTAACAAACCTCTGAGGGCTTTATGGGGCTGTATTTATACTGAGATTAAATTACACACAGATGGACTCTATTTACTAATTAGGTGACTTCTGAAGGCAATTGGTTCCACTGGATTTTAGTTAGGGAGTAAAGAGGGTTGAATACAAATGCACGCCACACTTTTCAGATGTTTATTTTTTTTAAATTTTGAAAACCATTTATCATTTTCCTTCCACTTCACAATTATGTGCCACTTTGTGTTGGTCTATCACATAAAATCCCAATAAAATGCATTTATATTTTTGGTTGTAACATGACAAAATGTGGAAAATTTCAAGGGGTATCAATACTTTTTCAAGTCACTGTATTATTTATTTGCAGCCTATATATAGAAATAGGGTTTTTAACTAACCTTCAGATGAAATAGGTACTATTGTCTTTGGCTACCAGCAATGGTCCTCCACAGGGAGGTGGTAGGTGACCAGCTGAGCTAAAAAGAAACACAGTAACCATTCCATTTCTGCCCTGCCTTGCACTTTAAAGCTGAGATAATCTTGAACCTCAACCGTCATGGAGCCACTTTAAAATCCATCCAGTGTAGCCCCGCGAGAGAGGGACCCAAATGGTGAAAGCTAAGGACTGTGTTTGCCTAGACTCTACTGGTATCATGTGCCTCCTCCACCCTCATTTCTATTTCTCCATGCTCCAGAGACTGGTGCCCATTATTGTGAACATTTGGAATAAAGAACTACACCCCGAGAGGAATGTGCTTGGGGCATTTATTGCCAAGTAAGTGGATCTGGGATCTTAATATTGTAGCTGTTGGGTAGCTGAAGGGCCATTTACCTTCAGATGATGCTAAGGTGGTCACCGGAAGCACTATTTTGGTAGATTTCTGGACTTTCTGGTCTGTACATCTACCACATTCATTGCAAGAAGGTATCAAGCAAGTGAAGTGAAAGCCCAAGACTGATGAGAAAAGACCCCATCATTATAGAAAGGTGATCTCACCACCAGGTCTACAAGAGACCAAAGAAACCAATGGCTGGCTCAGGTCAGAGTAACTCCACTTTACATCTGCATGGACTGAATCTTGATTTGCTTGTTTTTGTTTTAATTTCACCAACATTTGAAAGTAATCTATTACTTTTTGATTCGGCTGGGATTCTTCTTTAAAACAGTGCTGACAGACAATCTAGACAAGTGGCAGCTCTAGTAGAGAAGCCATTTAACGATCTGCTCATTCCCGTGTCTGTTATTCCAACCTACATCTGAAATATTTGCTGCAAATATAAATCACATTTCTACATGCGGTTTTTCTCTAAGCGGTTTGATCGGAGCAAATTTATCACAACTCCTTCTGCATAAATACATTTCAACAGAGAGTGAGAGAGGGAGGGCAGGAGAGATAGTGGGCACCACGGCTGTGCTGGGTAACTGGCTGCTTTATGGCAGGGAAGTGGGTGACAGATTTATTGTTCTTTATTAGTTGAAGGTTGGCAGTGCCAGCACCTGGAGACAATCGAGCTGTGGTTGTATCTGTTTAAAATGCGATATGTAACTAAAATTATCTACCCACTGGATCACATTAAACTCTATACAATCATACCCCCACTACAACTCAACTCATACCATCTATGCCATCCATAGATGGGGACTGTCACGTACAGTTGGCATTGTGGACCTCCAAGTAGCGTGCTTGCCGAATGGGAGTTTGCTCAGAGAGGGTTCCCATGCAGGCTACAGCTGATCTGGTACAGGAAAACACAGGGATGAGGATCTTGGAAAGCATGGAAGACAGGACACACAGTCATTTCTGAAGTATAGTGCAGCACTGGGGTGCTGGCCTTACAGGCAGGCAGGGAATAGAGTGCTAGCAATAGACACTAAAAGCACTGGAGTGCAGGGCTCACAGGAAGACTGGAGTATTGTACAGAAGAGGGATGCTAAGCATAGGGGGGGGGGGGGTCTTGCAAGAAGCTGGCCATTTAGGACTTCTTTGCAACCGAATTGTCATGTACTTCCAGATTGTGCAACCAAATTGTGTATGTAGCAAGGTCCCAGGCTTCTTTTGGTCTAATGAGAACCTCCAGGGTCAGGGATAGCTGACATCCTTCTGTATGTAGTGGGTTGTGAGGCATGTTGGGTGCAGAGTAGTTAAAGTTATTGAGCGCCAGGCACTTCTTGAATGCAAAAGAAAGTTTATTTCTCTTAACAATCTTTTTTGGGGGAAAGAGGGTTAGGGCCAGGACACCCTTAGGTAGTTGCAAGATTATTTGTCAGACTCCGAGACTTCGATAGGAGGACAGTCATACAGGGAAAGGCATCAAGCAAGACGCCACATCTGCATGTGCAGGAATGCAGTCTCCTATGGCAACAGTCTTTAAGAGTTCCTAACACAAATGTAACAGTTCCTTACTCTTTCACTACGATCACTCCTTGTAGTTCTTCAGCCCGCTGATTCACTGCCACTGAATCCCTTGAGCTCCTCCAATCTTCCTCAAGCGTCACCCCCTCTTCTCTGCTGGGTCCCTAGCTTGGCAATCACAGATACTCCTCAAGCTTCACCCCCGCTGGCCTGCTCGGTCCCTGGCTTGACACACAAAGCTGCTCTGCAAGCGTATACCCATATACCCATAATCTGACCTTGCAGTGCCCTTCTCATATCTAATGCCACCAGATGCAGCTTGTCACTTACTTGCCACATTCGTCTGTCACCAGATGCAGCTTTTCGCTTGCCACTATTGACTGCCACCAGATGCGGATTGTCACTTGCCACGTCACTTGTCATCAGATGCGGATTGTCACTTGCCACGTCGCTTGTCATCAGATGCGGATTGTCACTTGCCACGTCGCTTGTCATCAGATGCGGATTGCCACTTGCCACGTCGCCTGTTCTCAGATGCAGCTTGTAACTTGCCACCATCGACTGCCACCAGATGCGGATTGTCACTTGCCACGTCACTTGTCATCAGATGCGGATTGTCACTTGCCACGTCGCTTGTCATCAGATGCGGATTGTCACTTGCCACGTCGCTTGTCATCAGATGCGGATTGTCACTTGCCACGTCGCCTGTTCTCAGATGCAGCTTGTAACTTGCCACCATCGACTGCCACCAGATGCGGATTGTCACTTGCCACGTCACTTGTCATCAGATGCGGATTGTCACTTGCCACGTCGCTTGTCATCAGATGCGGATTGTCACTTGCCACGTCGCTTGTCATCAGATGCGGATTGTCACTTGCCACGTCGCCTGTTCTCAGATGCAGCTTGTAACTTGCCACCATCGACTGCCACCAGATGCGGATTGTCACTTGCCACGTCACTTATCATCAGATGCGGATTGTCACTTGCCACGTCACTTGTCATCAGATGAGGATTGTCACTTGCCACGTCGCTTGTCATCAGATGCGGATTGTCACTTGCCACGTCGCCTGTCCTCAGATGCAGCCTGTCACTTGCCACCATCGAATGCCACCAGATGCGGATTGTCACTTGCCAGTGGCCAGTGACAGTGTCCCTGTTCTCCCAGAGTGAGGGCGGGCAGTGTGAGATGAGGTAATCTGTCTGCTGCCGCGCCTGCACAGTAATGGCAGTCCTCATTAAGATGCAGAAATGCAGTGATGCAGGGGGGCGGTAAGAGATGATTTAATCTCTCTGCTTGCCCGCCCGCCTGCTTGCTCAGCAGCCTGCTCCCTCACCTGCAGAGTCACCTGCCAGCCTGCTCACTGACCCACAGCGAGTGCCCACCCGCTCACTCAGCAGCCTGCTCCCTCACCCGCTGTCAGAAACCATGAAATCAGGCCGACACAGAAGTACAGTTAAATCACACTTGTTTAATAAAACAAGTAAAAACAAAACATAGCCAAAGTTCAGTAACCGGAATGGATAGTCCGCCAAGCCAGAAGTCAGGGATCAGTGTAGTGGAACAGCAAGCAAAATCTGGAGCCAGAAGGGATGTCAGCAAAGCACGTATTGAACAGGATAGCAGGAGATAGTTTCTGTAATGTGACCAAGGTGAAGGCAGAGCTTTATGGGATGGCTTAAGTAGGCAGAACTGACGAGCAGGATATCATCAACAGCTGAGTAACTGTGGAGAGATAGGAGCTGGCAATTAGCAGACACCTGAGCAGCCTGCTCAAAGAACGAAGGGCTGAGCCCAGCCCTGACACCCGCTGAGTCACCCGCCAGCCTGCTCACTGACCCGTGGTGCCCACCCCCGCTCACTCAGCAGCCTGGTCCCTCACCCGCCGAGTCACCCATCAGCCTGCTCACTGACTCGCGGCACCTGTCCGCCAGCCTGCTCACTCACCCACGGTGGCGGCCCACTCAGCAGCCTGCTCGCTAAGTCACCTGACAACCTGCTCACTATTTTCTGAGAGGGGGGCAGTTGCCCCCCCCCCCCCCCCGGATCTGCCCTTGCATGCACAAGGGTCTCAGGGAATGCAGGTACATAGGATACAGTTGAGGTACACAAGGAGTCTAGAATAGAAGAAATACCTATTGGTTCTTATGGGGGATAACCCAGCCTGCCTGCACACACAGGAATGGTGAGGGCCGAAGCACAGAGTCTAAGGAACTGCCTGATCTTGTCCAGGGAGGTGGAGTTGGGATGTGCTGCAGAGGATCCCCAGGTTTTGGTTCTGTGACTACCTGAGCAGGCAGCTACTTGGAACGTAGGGCTGATAAATCAAGCAAGAGACCCTTGCAACATCGAGGTGTGGGGATCACAGGTCAGTAGGGAATATAGCGCATGCTCGCAGGTGTGTATGGAAAGGCACAGACACTGGGAATGGGTAGTAGTGCACAAATATACACAAGACAACTAGGAGGGAGTAGCAGTGCACAGAGATCAACAGGAAACACTAGGAGCAGGCAACAGTGATTGGGGGGAACTGGGCAGGAAACAAACTAGGAATACACCGAGAGGCGCTGAAGAAGATGCTACTAACAAAAGGCTGAAACTCACAGATCACAGAGGTGCATGAAGGATGAAAGCGGGTGAAGACAGGCTGGGGAAAGGCAGGCAAAAGGACACTGAAATGCTCAAAGGACAAAACAGGTGCATGTAGGCATACACAGAGTCATTGGAGAATGTCTGGAAGGCACTGGGTGTACAGAGATCACTGGAAGGCACTGGATATACAGAGATCACACTGGAAGGCACTGGATGTACAGAGATCACTGGAAGGCACTGGGTGTACAGAGATCACTGGAAGGCACTGGGTGTACAGAGATCACTGGAAGGCACTGGGTATACAGAGATCACTGGAAGGCACTGGGTGTACAGAGATCACTGGAAGGCACTGGGTGTACAGAGATCACTGGAAGGCACTGGGTGTACAGAGATCACTGGAAGGCACTGGGTGTACAGAGATCACTGGAAGGCACTGGGTGTACAGAGATCACTGGAAAGCACTGGGTGTACAGAGATCACTGGAAGGCACTGGGTGTACAGAGATCACTGGAAGACACTGGGTGTACAGAGATCACTGGAAGGCACTGGGTATACAGAGATCACACTGGAAGGCACTGGGTATACAGAGATCACTGGAAGGCACTGGGTGTACAGGGATCACTGGAAGGCACTGGGTGTACAGAGATCACTGGAAGGCACTGGGTGTACAGAGATCACTGGAAGGCACTGGGTGTACAGAGATCACTGGAAGGCACTGGGTGTACAGAGATCACTGGAAGGCACTGGGTGTACAGAGATCACTGGAAGGCACTGGGTGTACAGAGATCACTGGAAGGCACTGGGTGTACAGAGATCACTGGAAGGCACTGGGTGTACAGAGATCACTGGAAGGCACTGGGTATACAGAGATCACTGGAAGGCACTGGGTATACAGAGATCACTGGAAGGCACTGGGTGTACAGAGATCACTAGAAGGCACTGGGTGTACAGAGATCACTGGAAGGCACTGGGTGTACAGATATCAATGGAAGGCACTGGGTGTACAGAGGTCACTGGAAGGCACTGGGTGTACAGAGATCACACTGGAAGGCACTGGGTGTACAGAGATCACTGGAAGGCACTGGGTATACAGAGATCACTGGAAGGCACTGGGTATACAGAGATCACACTGGAAGGCACTGGGTGTACAGAGATCACTGGAAGACACTGGGTGTACAGAGATCACTGGAAGACACTGGGTGTACAGAGATCACTGGAAGACACGGGGTGTACAGAGATCACTGGAAAGCACTGGATGTACAGAGATCACTGGAAGGCACTGGGTGTACAGAGATCACACTGGAAGGCACTGGGTGTACAGAGATCACTGGAAGGCACTGGGTGTACAGAGATCACTGGAAGGCACTGGGTGTACAGAGATCACACTGGAAGGCACTGGGTGTACAGAGATCTCTGGAAGGCACTGGGTGTACAGAGATCACTGGAAGGCACTGGGTGTACAGAGATCACTGGAAGGTACTGGGTGTACAGAGATCACTGGAAGGCACTGGGTGTACAGAGATCACGCTGGAAGGCACTGGGTGTACAGAGATCACTGGAAGGCACTGGGTGTACAGAGATCACTGGAAGGCACTGGGTATACAGAGATCACTGGAAGGCACTGGGTGTACAGAGATCACTGGAAGGAACTGGGTGTACAGAGATCACCGGAAGGCACTGGGTGTACAGAGATCACTGGAAAGCACTGGGTGTACAGAGATTACTGGAAGGCACTGGGTATACAGAGATCACACTGGAAGGCACTGGGTGTACAGAGATCACTGGAAGGCACTGGGTGTACAGAGATCACTGGAAAGCACTGGGTGTACAGAGATCACTGGAAGGCACTGGGTGAACAGAGATCACTGGAAGGCACTGGGTATACAGAGATCACACTGGAAAGCACTGGATGTACAGAGATCTCTGGAAGGCACTGGGTGTACAGAGATCACTGGAAGGCACTGGGTGTACAGAGATCACTGGAAGGTACTGGGTGTACAGAGATCACTGGAGGACACTGGGTGTACAGAGATCACTGGAAGGCACTGGGTGTACAGAGATCACTGGAAGGCACTGGGTGTACAGAGATCACTGGAAGGCACTGGGTGTACAGAGATCACTGGAAGGCACTGGGTGTACAGAGATCACTGGAAAGCACTGGGTGTACAGAGATCACTGGAAGTCACTGGGTATACAGAGATCACACTGGAAGGCACTGGGTGTACAGAGATCACTGGAAGGTACTGGGTGTACAGAGATCACTGGAAGGCACTGGGTGTACAGAGATCACTGGAAGGCACTGGGTGAACAGAGATCACTGGAAGGCACTGGGTGTACAGAGATCACTGGAAGGCACTGGGTGTACAGAGATCACTGGAGGACACTGGGTGTACAGAGATCACTGGAAGGCACTGGGTGTACAGAGATCACTGGAAGGCACTGGGTGTACAGAGATCACTGGAAGGCACTGGGTGTACAGAGATCACTGGAAGGCACTGGGTGTACAGAGATCATACTGGAAGACACTGGGCCTGTCACTCACAGACGGGAGACAGAGCAGCTTGAGCGGCCGAATGGAGTACGGCCACGGCAGACGCTCAGGCTGCTCTGTCTTCTGTCTGTGGCCAGGTGAGGGGGCAGCACGGAGCCGGGAGCGCACCACTGGTGGACACTGAGTCTGCGCTGGTGGACACTGATGAGGTGGCGCTGGTGGACACTGATGAGGTGGCACTGAAGGACACAGATTGGCTGGATTGGTGGGCACTGATAGGCTGCACTGGTGGGCACTGATTAAGTGGCACTGATAGGCTGAACTGGTGGGCACTGATGGACACTGATAGGCTGCACTGGTGGGCACTGATGAGCTGGCACTGATGGACACTGATGGGCTACACTGGTGGGCACTGATGAGGTGGCACTGATGGGCTGCACTGGTGGGCACTGATAAGGTGACAGTGATGGGCACTGATGAGGTGGCACTGATAGGCTGAACTGGTGGGCACTGATAAAGTAGCACTGATAGGCTGAACTGGTGGGCACTGATAGGCTGCACTGGTGGGCCCTGATGAGGTGGCATTGATAGGCTGAACTGGTGGGCACTGATAGGCTGCACCGGTGGGCACTGATGAGGTGACACTGATAGGCTGAACTGGTGGGCACTGACAGGTTGCACTGGTGGGCACTCATGAGGTGGCATTGATGGACACTGATGGGCTGCACTGGTGGGCACTGATGGGGTGGCACTGATGGACACTGATAGGCTGCACTGATGGGCTGCACTGGTGGGCACTGATGAGGTGGCACTAATGGACACTGATAGGCTGCACTGATGGGCTGCACTGGTAGGCACTGATGAGGTGGCACTGATGGACACTGTTAGGCTACACTGGTGGGCACTGATGAGGTGGCACTGAGGAACACTGCTAGGCTGCACTGATGGACACTGATAGGCTGCACTGATGGACACTGATGGGCTGCACTGATGGACACTGATGGGCTGCACTGTTGGGCACTGATGAGGTGGCACTGATGGACACTGATAGGCTGCACTGGTGGGCCCTGATGAAATGGCATTGATAGGCTGAACTGGTGGGCACTGATAGGCTGCACCGGTGGGCAATGATGAGGTGGCACTGATAGGCTGAACTGGTGGGCACTGACAGGCTGCACTGGTGGACACTCATGAAGTGGCATTGATGGACACTGATGGGCTACACTGGTGGGCACTGATGAGGTGGCACTGAGGAACACTGATAGGCTGCACTGTTGGACACTGATAAGCTGCACTGATGGACACTGATAGGCTGCACTGATGGACACTGATGGGCTGCACTGGTGGGCACTGATGAGGTGGCACTGATGGACACTGATAGGCTGCATTGATGTACAATGATGGGCTGCGCTGGTGGGCACTGATGAGGTGGCACACATGGGCACTGATAGGCTGCATTTAATTGGCACTGTTAAGGCTGCATTTCATTGGAAGGGGAGGGGCAGAGTTGGCACGAAGCTTCACCTCCCTGAAATCAGTTTTTGCAGGTTGGGATGTCTGATGATATATGATAGTATTAGTTAAGGGGTCACTTACGCATGCCTCAAGCTTACATTCAATGCTATAGAATCTTGATGAACTTGGTGTATTAGTATTTTTTTTCAATAAGGCCATGCAAAGCACTATAACCTACAGCAGCTAATCAGTATTCAGGTTACTATTGTCAGAACAATCAAGATGGAATCTAATTGCTTGCCAGGTTACTTTACTTGGTTCTATGCATTACACAACAATTCTGGTACAAATAAATATACACTTACAATTATTTCAATTTTTTGGTAATTTTTGGGTGTTTAAAACATATTTTTAAATGTACAAGCTATGAAAATCTATGGTTCCTATCTCTGCTTCTTCCGCTGAAGGCATCTTGGTCCTTTATAAATTTATCATTACGGATGAGGCCAAAATGCACAAATGTTGGAAGCAATTCCTTGGACCTGTATCTTCTAAAATGTCTCATATTTCACCATTCAGATAAAACCAGCATTGTGTATTGTATTTAAAGAGGAATTACAGTCTGCTCACATAATTTGTAATAAAAACATCCTTGCCATTCTGAAGCTTCCCTCCAATCACTTTGCATATTATTTTATATATACTGTGATTCTGTACTTGCCAAATACGCTGCAGAAATCTCCCTCCACTGAGTCTGGGCTGATGCTGCTGCCTGTTCACTTCCTGGATTTACACAGACACACAGAGGCACACCTCCAGCTCTGCAGCTCTGATTGGCCCTCTTATAACTCATTCCCCTTCCCTTCCTGGTCTCTCTTCAGACATTTAACATGCTCTCTGCTGAATTAGACCTATAAGTTTGCAATCAGCAAAGCTCATGGTCCATGCTAATTGAAGAGTTCCAGGGGACATGTCGGAGCTCTGTAAAGAGACCACTGCTTCCATAAAGAGAGCAATGGTCCTTTTCTGCAGTATGCTGGAGTGGGGACAGATGGTGGATGCTTTGTGTGCTGATTTTTAGTTGTATAATATAATTTATTAAGGCCTCATTCACATACAGCGTAATGGGAATGAACGTTCCCACTCACGATTTTGTGTGCACGATTTTCATGCGACTCACGTGTTGTGCATTGGGGCAGCCTATTCATTTGAATGGGCTGCCCTATGCGTGTTTGTTGCTGTAAGAAAACTCAGGGACTGCATTTTGGCCCCGAACTACACTATATTATTAAAAGTATTGGGGCGCCTGCCTTGACGCATATGAACTTTAAAGGCATCCCAGTCTTAGTCTGTAGGGTTCAATATTGAGCTGGCCCACCCTTTGCAGCTATAACAGCATTAATGTGAAAAACCTCGAGGGTTTACTACCCCTTTAAGTTCAGTTCAATTTGATGGTGACGGTACCATGAGGTGCCATGTTGAAATTCCAGTGACCAGTATGAGAGAGTGAGAGCGATAACATCAAATTTAACACACCTGCTCCCCATTCACCTTGTAACACTAACGAGTCACATGACACTGGGGGGGGGATGGCTAATTGAGCCCAATTTGGACATTTTCACTTAGGGGTGTACTCACTTTTGTTGCCAGCGGTTTAGACATTAAGCCCTCATTCACACGAGGCGGACTCCGTTTCCACGGAGTCCGCCTCGGTCCGCCGGCTCAGCGGGAGATCTGTCCGTTGATCTCCGCTGAGCCAGCGGATGGCAGGTCCCTCTCTGCTCACTGAGCGGGGAGGGGCTTGTCAGGCGCCGCTGCCGCCTATGGAGGGATTGGATGAAAACGAACAGCATGTCCATTTTCATCAGATCTCACCTGATCTGATCCGCCAGCGACGGACCTGGACGTAGGGCCATCCGTCTGCTTTTAGCGGATTGGACCGGGTCGGATGTCAGCGGACATGTCTCCGCTGACATCCGTCACTCCATAGGCTAACATGGAGCGCCTGTTCAGGTCCGCCGTCAAAACTGACAGGCAGACCTGAACGGTCCAATCGTGTGAAAGGAGCCTTATGGCTGTGTTTTGAGTTATTTTGAGGGAACAGCAAATTTACACTGTTATACAAGCTGTACACTCACTACTTTACATTGTAGCAAAGTGTCATTTCTTCAGTGTTGTCACATGAAAAGATATAATAAAATATTTACAAAAATGTGAGGGGTGTACCCACTTTTGTGAGATACTGTATGTGGTATCGCTGTGATCGTCAGGAGCAGGAGAATTTATTTTTGGTTGTGCTTTGGTGGTGGGTTATGGTAGTAGCAAGAAATGTACAGTTACATTTAAAAAAAAAGTTTTTTTTTTTTTTTGGGGGGGCCAGTTTTCGTTAGATAATAAAAAAGAATAAAAATCATGAGATATCAATAATTATTTACTACCAAATGAAAGCACTATTTGTCCTTAAAAACACGCGATAGAATCTACCTGGTTGCACAAAGTAGTTGTGATGATATGTATGGTTTTATTAACACATGTCAAAGTTGCAAAATTGGGCTTAGGAGTTAAAAAAACATTGTTCTCCTGCTTTGTCAAGTCAGGGCAAAGTGACTGTGTGCAGGTAGCCCTAGCAAGGTATGCCCACCCATCCACCCTCCCGCATCACATTCCCTCTTCAGGAGTTCACTCTGGGTAAGTACTGGTGTTGGATGGTGTCAGAGCTTGCATAGATAAATGATGAGTCCCCCCCGCCGCCCCCATGTGACAGTGCTCGGACCTTGCACTTGGTTCAGGCTCAGGTCATGCTCCTCCATACATTGAAGCCCCACTCTATCAGAGCAATAGAACAAGGGCTCAGCCAGAATGGGGAAGCAATGATGGAGCATGGATAGGTGGGTATTCCTTACTACAAGGGTAGTCTATCAGTAGATCCTGAATTAGCATAGTGATAAGGTCTCTTTAAGAAAAATTGATTGACTTTATTAGGGCTGACCACACAATATACCATCTCATTCTACAATATCCTTTAGTTCTACTATGTAATACAAGGGTCTGCCTGATTGGATACCATTTGAATGGATTGTTTAGGGGTGTGTGTTACATAGTTTTGGTAAAGCACAATGGACAATCATATTGTATAGTGTATGGCAAGTTTTAAAGCTGTAGAGTTTCCTGGCCAGCATTGATTGGTCCTACGCGTTTCCTGAAATTGCTCTATAAGAACTCAAACAAAACAGATAAAAACATACTCCATTGACATTTACTAAATACTAATTTGGCGGTCTGATCCCTGTTAGATAAAAGAGAACTCACACCGGGGAGTACACAAGAGCAGCGTCTGAGTGATAAAGGAAACACAATGTTTCTGTTGGAGGTTCAGATGTAATAAAATACAGGTTTGTGTTAGAAGAGAAAACGCTTGATGGGAACATGTACAGAGCAAATGAAATGGTTGTGCTGTAGTTTCAGACAGGTCAGCAGATAAACTGTCGGGGGCAGATAGCAGCAATCTGACTCTGGAGATGGATCTCACCTCCTTGACAATTTTATTATTTGTCCTGATTCCACCTCTCCAAGAAGCCACCTAAAACACCCGGGGAGGATTCAGCTACCCATAACCAAACTTTCGGTATGTAGTAAAAATGGCCAAGAAGGACATCATGAATTAAACTATTAGCTGGGCTTAGTTCTACCACTTCAGTCAAAACCTAAACTAGAGTTCCATATATGACATTTTTACATAGGTACATTGATCCAGCTTGGACCAATGTAACGCTGCATGTACCATTCCTGTGACAGCCTTTAGGAACGGCCTTTCTCAACCTTTTTAGCTCAGAGGATCCCTTGAAATAATTTTTTTGGTCTCAGGAAATCTTTGCTAAAGATCAGTTCATTTGGGGACAATGGGAAACATGCTCCTTACATTGGGCAGTGAGAAGAAAGCCACCTACATTGGTGGGCAGTGAAAAGAAAGTCATTGGTGGTTAGTGGGAAGAATGCCCTTTATATTGGTGGTTAGTGGGAAAAATGCCCTTTATATTGGTGGTTAGGGATGAGCCGAACACCCCCCGGTTCGGTTCGCACCAGAACCCGCGAACGGACCGCAAGTTCGCACGAACGTTAGAACCCCATTGACGTCTATGGGACTCGAACGTTCGAAATCAAAAGTGCTCATTTTAAAGGCTAATTTGCATGGTATTGTCCTAAAAAGGGTTTGGGGACCCGGGTCCTACCCCAGGGGACATGTATCAATGCAAAAAAAACTTTTAAAAACGGCCGTTTTTTCGGGAGCAGTGATTTTAATGATGCTTAAAGTAAAAAAAAAAAAGTGAAATATTCCTTTAAATATCGTACCTGGGGGGTGTCTATAGTATGCCTGTAAAGTGACGCGTGTTTCCCATGTTTAGAACAGTCCCTGCACCAAATGTCATTTTTAAAGGAAAAAATCTCATTTAAAACTGCTTGCGGGTTTAATGTCATGTCGGGTCATGGCAATATGGATGAAAATCAGTGAGACAAACGGCATGGGTACCCCCCAGTCCATTACCAGGCCCTTTGGGTCTTGTATGGATATTAAGGGGAACCCCGCACCCAAATTAAAATAAGGAAAGGTCCCTATATACTCTGAACAGCAGTATACAGGCGGTGCAAACAAGACAGGGACTGTAGGTTTGTTGTTAAGTAGAATCTGTTTGTAATTTTGAACATTTTTAATGTGTTTAGCTCCAGCCAAAAAATCTTTTCTAAGCTTTTTGGAAAACATAGGGAAGGGTTATCACCCCTGTGACATTTGTTTTGCGTCTTTCCTCCTCTTCAGAAGATTTCACCTCACTTTTTTGTCCCAATGAAAAATGTTTTTTGAAAATTTGGGTTTTTTTGTGGAACAAGGATTGGAAAGCATCAGTGGAAAGGAAAAATTGTTTTCCCATATTAACTCTTACAGGAGAGAATTTCCCTTCCTTAGGGGTAGATTTCATCTCACTTCCTGTTGTCTCCTTCCGTTTGCAAGTAGGAGTCGTTTGTAAGTTAGATGTTTGAAAGTAGGGTCCTGCCCTATATACTCAGCAGAAATTTGGGCCTTAGGTGTTGCTGTGGCCAAAACACTGTAAGCCCTCACAGGGCCCTGCTGTGAAATATTAGATCAAGAATTGTAATTACATGCCCCTGTTGAACAGGAGCTGAAAAATTAGGCCTTAGGCACTGGTGCTGGTGCCACAACACTGCAACCCCTCACAGACACTCTAGTTGAAACGCAGGAACAAGCCCAGCTGCAAAGTATTGCATCAAAAATTGTAATTACACGCCCCTGTTAGACAGGGGCTGAAAAATTGGGTCTTAGGCACTGGTGCTGGTGCCACAACACTGCAACCCCTCACAGACACTCTAGTTGAAACGCAGGAACAAGCCCTGCTGCAAAGTATTGCATCAAAAATTGTAATTACACGCCCCTGTTAGACAGGGGCTGAAAAATTGGGTCTTAGGCACTGGTGCTGGTGCCACAACACTGCAACCCCTCACAGACACTCTAGTTGGAATGCAGGAACAAGCCCTGCTGCAAAGTATTGCATCAAAAATTGTAATTACACGCCCCTGTTAGACAGGGGCAGAAAAATTGGGTCTTAGGCACTGGTGCTGGTGCCACAACACTGCAACCCCTCACAGACACTCTAGTTGGAATGCAGGAACGAGCCCTGCTGCAAAGTATTACATCAAAAATTGTAATTACACGCCCCTGTTAAACAGGGGCTGAAAAATTGTGCCTTAGGCACTGGTGGTGGCGCCCAGAACCAAAAATGTTCTTACAAGCTATCAGCGTGATGATTGAGGAGGAAGAGGATAATTACTCAGGGATAGTCACTCAGCATCAGCATAGGCAGTCTTTGAAGGGATCTGAGATTTCAAAAAAAATTATTCGGTTACATCTGCATCAGGTGCTTGGTAGCTGGTGGTGATCCAAGACTGATTCATTTTTATGAAGGTCAGCCGATCGACAGAGTCGGTGGACAGACGCACCCTGTGATCGGTTACCACGCCTCCAGCAGCACTGAATGTGCGTTCCGAAAGAACGCTGGATGCAGGACAGGCCAGTAGCTCAATTGCATACTGTGCAAGCTCTGGCCAGTGATCCATCCTCAAGACCCAGTAACCCAGAGGATTTTCGGTGGGAAAGGTGTCCAAGTCTGATCTTGCCCCTAGGTATTCCTGCACCATGTAAAACAGACGCTGGCGATGGTTGCTGGAACCGATCATACCTTGGGGCTGCGGACCAAAAAATTGTCTGAACGCATCGGTCAGACGGCCACCTTCTCCACCGCTCCTTCTTTGACTGACCGAAGCCTCAGCAACACGTTGTCCAGAAACAGGAGTTTGTAACCTCCCAGTCTCTGGGAACGCGTTGCACAGACCTTTCTGCAAGGCCTCCCGAAGATGTTTCATCCTCTGCTCCCTCTGCGATGGCAAGATAAGGTCCGCAACCTTACCCTTGTAACGTGGATCAAGGAGGGTTGCCAGCCAGTATTGGTCCTTCTCCTTGATACCACGAATACGAGGATCCTTACGCAGGCTTTGCAGGATCAGGGAGGCCATGCAGCGTAGGTTTGCTGAGGCATTCGGTCCGGAGTCCTCTGGGTCACTAAGGACAACAACGTCCGCAGCCACCTCCTCCCAGCCACGTACAAGTCCATGTGTTCCTTGGGACTGATCCCTTAAAGACTGCTGATGCTGAGTGCCAGGCTCCACCTCCATACTGACACAATCTTCCTCCTCCTCCTCCTCCTCCTCCTCGTCCTCTTCCTGTGTGATCGGCGGGCACGCAGGAACACTGTCTGGATAAAGGGGGCCTTGAGAGCTAAGGAAGTCCTCCTCTTCCTGCCTCTGTTCTGCCTCAAGTGCCCTGTCCATTATCCCACGCAGCGTGTGCTCCAACAGGTGGACAAGGGGGACAGTGTCACTGATGCATGCACTGTCAGTGCTCACCATCCTCGTGGCCTCCTCGAATGGTGACAGGACAGTGCATGCATCCCTGATCATGGCCCACTGGCGTGGGGAAAAAAAACCAAGGTCCCCTGACCCTGTCCTGGTGCCATAGTCGCACAGGTACTCATTGATGGCCCTCTGCTGCGTGTGCAGCCGCTGCAGCATGGCCAACGTCGAGTTCCACCTGGTGGGCATGTCACAGATTAGGCGGTTCTTGGGCAGGTTAAACTCCTTTTGGAGGTCCGTCAGCCGAGCACTGGCATTATATGACCGGCGGAAATGCACACAGACTTTCCTGGCCTGCCTCAGGACATCCTGTAAGCCCGGGTACCTGCCCAAGAACCGCTGCACCACCAAGTTAAGGACGTGAGCCAAACAGGGCACATGGGTCAGTTGTCCCTGTCGGAGGGCAGAGAGGAGGTTGGTGCCATTGTCGCAAACCACCATTCCTGCCTTAAGTTGGCGTGGCGTCAACCACCTCTGAACCTGCCCCTGCAGAGCTGACAGAACCTCTGCCCCAGTGTGGCTCCTGTCCCCCAAGCACACCAGCTCAAGCACCGCATGGCATCTTTTGGCCTGCGTACTTGCGTAGCCCCTTGAACGCCTACGGAGCACCGCTGGTTCCGAGGAAGAGGCCATGGAGGAAGAAGAAGAGGAGGGGGTGGAGGAGAGAGGTGTGTCACAATCAGCATTTTGGAGGCGTGGTGGCGGAACAACCTCCAACACTACTGCACCTTGTCCTGCATCCTTCCCAGCTGCCAGCAGAGTCACCCAATGCGCCGTGAAACTTAAGTAACGTCCCTGTCCATGCCTGCTGGACCATGAGTCAGCGGTAATATGCACCTTACCGCTGACCGCCCTGTCCAGCGAGGCATGGACATTGCCTTCCACATGCCGGTAGAGAGCCGGAATCGCCTTCCGTGAGAAAAAGTGGCGTTTGGGTACCTGCCACTGAGGAACCGCACATTCCACAAACTCACGGAAGGGGGCAGAGTCTACCAACTGAAAAGGCAGCAGTTGAAGTGCTAGCAATTTTGCCAAGCTAGCATTCAACCGCTGGGCATGTGGATGGCTGGGAGCAAACTTCTTTCGGCGGTGCAGCAGCTGGGGCAGGGAAATTTGCCTGGTACAATCTGACGTCGGTGTACCAAAAGCAGATTGCCCATAAGTACTTGGCTGTGACACACCTAATTCTACACCTTCATTCCTCTCACTGCAGGTCGCAGAGAGGACTGAAGGTCTAGTGGGGTTGGAAATCTCAGCTGATGAGGAGCAAGGAGAGATCGTCTTTGTTCTTTGGTGTGGGTCTTTTAGATACGCTTGCCAACGAACTGCATGGCAGGTCAACATATGTCTGGTCAAGCATGTGGTACCCAAGCGGGAGATGTTTTGGCCACGCGAGATACGCTTGAGACATATATTGCAAATAGCAGCGGTGCGATCTGATGCACTCGTCTCAAAAAAGGCCCACACCAAAGAACTTTTTGAATAACGCGCAGAGACTGCAGCGCCCTGCACATGTGGAGCTTTGGGGTGTGATGCAGTCAATGTGCTGCCCTTAGGCTGGCCCCTGGAGGGCATCCTGCCTAGTTGGTGATGTGCCACCTCCTCCTCCTCCTCCTCCTCCTCCTCCTCCTCCTCCTCTCTCCTATCAGGCACCCACGTTGAGTCAGTGACCTCATCATCCCCTCCCTCCTCATCACTGGAGCAAACCTGGCAGTATGCTGCAGCAGGGGGAGCATGACTGCCAGATTGCTGTCCTTCTTGGGCACCCCCTCTGTCCGTGCTCATGTTACTGCCTTCATTGAGCTCAGTATCATCATCAGAGCCTTCCAAACGCTGGGCATCCTCCTGGAGCATGTACCCAACACTGTGGTCAAACAGTTCGAGGGAATCCTCAGGAGGACATGGTGGGGCTAGGGAAGGAGTCACTGATGACATTGAGCTGAGGGAAGAGGCCGCTGCTTTGCCAGACAAAGCACCCTGGGCATGGGTGAGAGAGGATGAGGAGGATGAGGACGGCTTGGTCATCCACTCGACCAAGTCTTCCGCATGTTGCGGCTCAACACGGCCAGCTGCCGAAAAAAAGGCCAAGCGTGTCCCATGGCCACGTGCTGATGAGGATGCACCGTCTCCACGACCAGCACTAGACACAGAGCCTGCTTGCCCTCTCTTATTGGCTTGTGACTGTCTGCCTCTCCTTCTTGGCCTTCCAGACATACTAATGGCCTGTAGCTGCACTAAGCTGGGATAGAACACCTGTAATTTTCTTCAGGTAGCTTTATATACTGTAACCAGACAAGCCTGCCTGTCAGTAGGAAGATAACAGGAACGGATCTAGCTGAACACTGTGAGCAGGACGTACTGCACTAAATGTATATAGCAGGAACGGATCTAGCTGAACACTGTGAGCAGCACGCACTGCACTGAATGTAAATAGCAGGAACGGATCTAGCTGAACACTGTGAGCAGGACGCACTGTACTGAATGTAAATAGCAGGAACGGATCTAGCTGAACACTGTGAGCAGGACACACTGCACTGAATGTAAATAACAGGAACGGATCTAGCTGAACACTGTGAGCAGGACACACTGTACTAAATGTAAATAGTCTAGCTGCCTGACCGTGGTACTAATAGGATCAAAAAGAACACCTGTAATTTTCTTTAGGTAGCTTTATATACTGTAACCAGACAAGCCTGCCTGTCAGTAGAAAGATAACAGGAACGGATCTAGCTGAACACTGTGAGCAGGACGCACTGCACTGAATGTAAATAGCAGGAACGGATCTAGCTGAACACTGTGAGCAGCACGCACTGCACTGAATGTAAATAGCAGGAACGGATCTAGCTGAACACTGTGAGCAGGACGCACTGCACTGAATGTAAATAGCAGGAACGGATCTAGCTGAACACTGTGAGCAGGACGCACTGCACTGAATGTAAATAACAGGAACGGATCTAGCTGAACACTGTGAGCAGGACACACTGTACTAAATGTAAATAGTCTAGCTGCCTGACCGTGGTACTAATAGGATCAAAAAGAACACCTGTAATTTTCTTCAGGTAGCTTTATATACTGTAACCAGACAAGCCTGCCTGTCAGTAGGAAGATAACAGGAACGGATCTAGCTGAACACTGTGAGCAGGACGCACTGCACTGAATGTAAATAGCAGGAACGGATCTAGCTGAACACTGTGAGCAGCACGCACTGCACTGAATGTAAATAGCAGGAACGGATCTAGCTGAACACTGTGAGCAGGACGCACTGCACTGAATGTAAATAGCAGGAACGGATCTAGCTGAACACTGTGAGCAGGACGCACTGCACTGAATGTAAATAACAGGAACGGATCTAGCTGAACACTGTGAGCAGGACACACTGTACTAAATGTAAATAGTCTAGCTGCCTGACCGTGGTACTAATAGGATCAAAAAGAACACCTGTAATTTTCTTCAGGTAGCTTTATATACTGTAACCAGACAAGCCTGCCTGTCAGTAGGAAGATAACAGGAACGGATCTAGCTGAACACTGTGAGCAGGACGTACTGCACTAAATGTATATAGCAGGAACGGATCTAGCTGAACACTGTGAGCAGCACGCACTGTACTGAATGTAAATAGCAGGAACGGATCTAGCTGAACACTGTGAGCAGGACACACTGCACTGAATGTAAATAACAGGAACGGATCTAGCTGAACACTGTGAGCAGGACACACTGTACTAAATGTAAATAGTCTAGCTGCCTGACCGTGGTACTAATAGGATCAAAAAGAACACCTGTAATTTTCTTCAGGTAGCTTTATATACTGTAACCAGACAAGCCTGCCTGTCAGTAGGAAGATAACAGGAACGGATCTAGCTGAACACTGTGAGCAGGACGCACTGCACTGAATGTAAATAGCAGGAACGGATCTAGCTGAACACTGTGAGCAGCACGCACTGCACTGAATGTAAATAGCAGGAACGGATCTAGCTGAACACTGTGAGCAGGACGCACTGCACTGAATGTAAATAGCAGGAACGGATCTAGCTGAACACTGTGAGCAGGACGCACTGCACTGAATGTAAATAGCAGGAACGGATCTAGCTGAACACTGTGAGCAGCACGCACTGCACTGAATGTAAATAGCAGGAACGGATCTAGCTGAACACTGTGAGCAGCACGCACTGCACTGAATGTAAATAGCAGGAACGGATCTAGCTGAACACTGTGAGCAGGAAGCACTGTACTGAATGTAAATAGCAGGAACGGATCTAGCTGAACACTGTGAGCAGGACACACTGCACTGAATGTAAATAGTCTAGATAGAAGATAACAGGAACGGATCTAGCTAAACTGAATACAGTGTATATATATATATGCAACACCTGGGATGCATATATATACACAATACACTGTAAGTGCAGCTAACTGACTGACTGTTCTGCCTAATCTATCTAACTCAAATCAAACACTGTCTCTCTGTCTATCTCTTTCAACGCCGGAACACACACTACACAGGGCCGCCGTGCAGGCGGCCTTATATAGTGTGGGGCGTGTACTAAATCCCCTGAGCCATAATTGGCCAAAGCCTCCTTGGCTTTGGCCAATTACGGCTCTCTGTTCAGGCGGCGCTGTGATTGGCCAAGCATGCGGGTCATAGTGCATGCTTGGCCAATCATCAGCCAGCAATGCACTGCGATGCCGCAGTGAATTATGGGCCGTGACGCGCCACACGAATTTGGCGCGAACGGCCCATATCGTTCGCAATTCGACGGACGGTCGAACAGCCGATGTTCGAGTCGAACATGGGTTCGACTCGAACACGAAGCTCATCCCTATTGGTGGTTAGTGGGAAAAATGTCCCTTATATTGGTGGTTAGTGGGAAGAATGCCCCTTATATTGGTGATTAGTGGGAAGAATGCCCTTTATATTGGTGGTCAGTGAGAAGAATGCTCCTTATATTGGTGATTAGTGAGAGGAATGCCCCTTACAGTGGTGGTCACAATGCCACCCTTACCAACATATGGTATCATGTGGCTGGATCGGCCAACTGGCTTTGGACACAGAACTATCCAAACACCATCAGATGGAAGGTTAGTCATCCACAGCTCAAGGAAACCCTAGCAACCCCTGGAAGAATTCTTAAAGTTATTGTAAAGTCTTGTTTTTTTTTTTCAATAAAAATAACAAAAATGATATACTTACCTCGTCTGTGCAGTTGGTTTTGCACAGGGCAGCCCGGATCCTTCTCTTCTCAGGTCCCTCTTCAGCGCTCCTGGCCCCTCCCTCCCTTTAAGTGGCCCCAAAGCAAGCAGCTTGCTATGGGGGCAACTGAGCTGAGTGACAGCTCTCTGTCCATTCAGACACAGAGTTGTGGTTCAGCCCTGCCCCCTCTCTCTTCTCATTGGCTAACTGACTTTGATTGGCAGCAATGGGAGCCAATGGCACAGCTGCTGTGTCTCAGCCAATGAGGGGGAGAGTCCCAGATGGCTAAGGCAGTGATTGACATTGCTGGATCAAGAGGGGGGCTCAGGAAAGTATTAGGGGGTGCTGGGGTGGGGGGTGGGTTGTGGGGTTGAGTTGCTGCACACAGAAGGCTTGTTATCTTAATGCATAGATTGCATTAACATAAAAAAACCTTCTACCTTTACAACTTTACAACGGCAAAGTGGTTTAGTTATCCTGATCGGACGTCATATGACGTGATCAGGATAACAAGCCAGCGTGCAGCTCGACGATCAAAGGTGCTGTGTGTCTATCTATCTATCTATCTATCTATCTATCTATCTATCTATCTATCTATCTATCTATCTATCTATCTATCTATCTATCTATCTATCTCTCTCTCTCTCTCTATCTATCTATCTATCTATCTATCTATCTATCTATCTATCTATCTATCTATCTATCTATCTATCTATCTATCTATCTATCTATCTATCTATATATCTATCTAAGATAGACTGTCTTACATATTTTATAGAAAAGCCAAGACTCACAAATCTTGTTTTGAGTCACCATTCCATATAGTAGTACACATACAAGCTTTTAAGTCATGTACAATTGTGTCTGTTTTCACTAAAAAAAATTACACAATGTAACTAATAATTTTCCACCATAAACAGCAAATGTACTGTGTGCATTACAACTCAAATATTCTCCAGAAATAAAAACACATTTCACACAAAAACATGCAATCAGCAGAAAGTGCTGGTTTTATCAAAATTTGTTGTGATTTACCAAAATACAATCAGTCCTATTCAGGGCTAAGTGACAGACAGTGTGTCTTCAAAGGACACCATCCACCTGCTTAAAGCTGAACTCCGGGATAAACAAATATTGTCTCTATACATTCGTCATGTGTATTCTTCCTTGAATCTCTGCGTGCTTTGTGTATTTCTTCCAGATGTGTAATCCAGTGGGAGACTTTTCCTTCCTGTAATAAAGACTGCTCCCTGTGGCTCTCTCTCCTTGTGCAGGGTGACGGGTCTTGTCTCCGCCCCCTCCTATAGTTTTCTGCAGGCAGCCTGTAGAAAGCGGAGCCTCCTGGGCCCCTCCCACAGCTCTTCTCTCTCCTTGTGCAGGGTGACTGGTCTTGTCTCCGCCCCCCTCCTGTAGTTTTCTGCAAGCAGCCTGTAGTGGGTGGAGCCTGGTAGGTCCCTCCCACAGTACTCCTCACGGCCCAGGCTATGTACAGCATAGTGATGATGTCACTGCCCCTTTAACAAGATAACACCTGGGTTGGTAAAATAATTTGGTGCACACAAACTGATTTAGATTCTTTGCAGCTGTTGAAGAAGATAATTCAATGAAAATTTTGTTGCCCAAAGTTCAGCTTTAAACTCACAGACAGGGGTACCAACCTCCTACTGCATTCTTTACTGACAGAACGTGGGAAATTTACTGATGGAGGACATTTTTTTTACTGACAACCTGAAAAATGATAGAAACTCCTATTGAAAACTAACACAATCCCTATTTAACCGCTTCACCCCGGAAGATTTTACCCCCTTCCTGACCACAGTTTTTGCGATTCTGCACTGCGTCGCTTTAACTGACAATTGCGCGGCCGTGCGACCTTGCACCAAAACAAAATTGAGATCCTTTTTTTCCCCACAAATAGAGGTTTCTTTTGGTGGTATTTGATCACCTGCGATTTTTATTTTTTGTGCTATAAACAAAAAAAGAGCGACAATTTTGGAAAAAAAAGCAATATTTTTTACTTTTTGCTATAATAAATATACCCCAAAAATATATTAAATAAAACTATTTTTTCCCTCAGTTTAGGCCGATATGTATTCTTCTACATATTTTTGGTAAAAAAAAAAAAAAAAATCGCAATAAGCGTATATTGATTGGTTTGCGCAAAAGTTATAGCATCTACAAAATAGGGGATAGTTTTATGGCATTTTTGTTCTTCATTTTTTTTTTTTAGTAATGGTGGCGATCTGCGATTTTTATCGGGACTGCGACATAATGGCGGATACATCGGACACTTTTCACACTATTTTGGGACCATTTTCATTTATACAGCGATCAGTGTTATAAAAATGCACTGATTACTGTGTAAATGACACTGGCAGGGAAGGGGTTAAACACTAGGGGGCGATGAAGGGGTTAAGTGTGTCCCAGGGAGTGATTTCAACTGTAGGGGGGAGGGGCTACTACTCACATGACAGCGATCACTGCTCCTGATGACAGGGAGTGGTGATCTCTGTCATGTCACAAGGCAGAACGGGGGATATGCCTCGTTTACATAGGCACTTCACCATTCTGCAGGTCCGTGACACGATCGCCGGGCGGGCACGGTCAAGCTGCACACAGCAGGCGCGCGCCTGCTAGCCCCGCCATTTAAAGGGGACTTACAGGCACGCCCATTTGCCCACCGCTGCCATTGTGCCGACATATATCAGTGTGCAGCGGTCCGCAAGTGTATAAACAGTATAAACATGATATGGAAACACTGTCAATACCCATAACAAATAATTTGCCTGGTTTACACTTGAAAAGTCAACAAAGAATGACAAATTATTAGCCCCTGATATTTACTGACAGTTGTAAAAAAAAAAATCACTGAATTTTACAAACTGTCAGTAAATTTACTGACAGTTGGCAACCCTGCTCACGGGTGCCATGTTCATGGTCATTGTGGCGAGTTGTCAAAAATGTAAGCTCCATGTCTTTGATCATTTCCTGGGAACACCGATAGAGTATCAGGGAGGGGGTGGGGGAGGGTCATGGCAAAGAGGAGTATAGGTAGGTTGGGAGGTGGCCATTTAGGGTTTCTCTAAACAAGATTTGGGAGAGACAATAAGCAGTTCCTACAAATGATTGCAAACTGTTATCTGAAACATGACACTATTTAGGGCCCGTTTACACTTGCTTCAAAATGTGGCATTGGACACGTTCTTTTAACCACTTAAGGACCGGAAGATTTCCCCCCTTAATGACCAGGCCATTTTTTGAGTTACGGCACTGCGTCGCTTTAACTGACAATTGCGCGGCTGTGCGACGTTGTACCCAAACAAAATTGACGTCCTTTTTTTCCCCACAAATAGAGCTTTCTTTTGGTGGTATTTGATCACCTCTGCGATTTTTATTTTTTGCACTATAAACAAAAAAAGACCGACAATTTTGAAAGAAAAAAACAATATTTTTTACTTTTTGCTATAATAAATATCCCCCAAAAAATGTAAAAAAACAAATTCTTCATCAATTTAGGCCAATTTGTATTCTTCTACATATTTGTGTTAAAAAAAAAACGCAATAAGCGTATATTGATTGGTTTACGCAAAAGTTATAGCGTCTACAAAATAGGGGATAGTAATGGCGGCGATCAGCGGAGGACAGATCAGACACCTAACTGACATTTTTGACACTTTTTTGGGAACCAGTGACATTATTACAGTAATAAGTGCTAAAAATATGCACTGTTATTGTACTAATGACACTGGCAGGGAAGGGGTTAACACTAGGGGCAATCAAGGGGTTAAATGTGTTCCCTGAGTTTGTTTACTAACTGTATGGGGGACTGTGTGACTAGGGAAACACACAGCTCCGTCTTCCTGCATAGCAAAAAGACAGGATCTGTGTGATCTCCCCTATCAGAACGGGAATTGGCCTTGTGTACACAGGCATACTCCCAATCTGTCACTGAGGGGAACGATCACGGGTGGCCGGTGGACATCGAGGCCACCCAACCCACTGATTGGCTCCCCCCGCTAGCCAGTGGGTGCGCGCGCACCCACAAACCGCCATGTACGAGCCAACGTGCAATGACGGCGATTTGCGGGATCGAGTCACATTGCCGCAGTTGCAGCTGCTGGTTCTTAAATAGTTAAAGTACACTGAATGACAATCAAAGCCCCTGTCACTAAATAAAATGGTTAGCTTATAGTCCTGTTCACACATTGGGGTTGATTTACTAAAGGTAAAGAGACTGTGCACTTTGCAGTTGCTTCATATCTTAGTAAATGAGGTAAAGCTTCACTGCGCAAAGAATATCCAATCACGTGCAAGGGAAATAAAAAAAATAATTTTTGCTTCCAAATGATTGGATAATGAAAGTTAGCATTTACTAAGCTCTGGAGCAACTTTGCAAAGTGCACATTCTATTTGCCTTTAATAAATCAACCCCATTGCTTTGCTTCACTTTGATTCAAAGCTTATACCCCATGTCAGTTTCTTGATGCTTCAAAGTGTCTCCAAAGCCTCCATAGAAGTCTATGACAATGCTCGCTTACAGCACCTGAAGCTTTTGAAGGGCTTTTATTTAGCATTAGCTTTGCTTTGTTTTGGAGGTATAACAAGTATGAGATATCCCAGGATGCACTTGGAAACCAACAAGCGAACCAGAAAGGCGTCATCAGCAGTCACTTCTGGCAAACCAGAGGATCAGCAAATCTGGTGGTTACTACTGAGTGGGGTATTGGTAGAGCTGGTGGTTACTACTGAGTGGGGCATTGGTAGAGCTGGTGGTTACTACTGAGCAGGGTATCTGCTAAACAAATGTGCTAATAACCTGGGAATGTGCTGAACGAGGGTACGAATAAGCTGGGAATCTGCTGAACAGGGGTACTAAAGAACTGGGGATCTGCTGAGTGGAGGTACTAGTCAGTCGGGGTTCTACTTGGCCCCTTTAAAACATATGTAAAAGCAAAATACAATACAAAAAACTCTGCAATGTATGCACATTTGCCTGTGTTTTATCCCCTTAGACATGCTGCAAGTACAGAAAAAATAACTGTTGATGTGCCAGAAATATAATATTCTCCTACCTACCTGTTTGAGCTGACAAAAGTTTCTTTGCTCTGAAATCCTAAGCACGTGGTGTCAGCCCTGCCTACTTCAGTCCTGATAGATTGTAAAGGATGCAGACCCTTCTTTATTGCCTCCTCCCTCCTCATCTCTTCCCCTTCTCTTCCCCTTCCTGAGGGATGGTTCACACCAGAAATTGCACAGGAATGCGCTCACGTGCAATTTAAATGCAGTGCGTTTTCAGGCTATTCACTATTCACAGGCATTCAGTAGTGCATGCTACTCCATAACCACTCCTCCTTACTCCATAACTCATCCTTACTTCATAACCCTTCATTATCTCCATAACACCTCCTTCCTCCTTAACCCCTCCTTCTTACTCCATAACCCCACCTTACTCCATAACTCCTCCTTTCTTTATACCACTTCATTATCTCTATAACCCCTCCTTACTCCTTAACCCCTCCTCCTTATGCCATAACCCCTCCTTACTCCATAACTCCTCCTTACTCTATTACCCCTATTTACTCCATAACCACTCCTTACTCCAAAACCCCTCCTTATCATTATAGCCCCTCCTTGTCTTCATAACATCCTCCTTACTCCATAACCCCCCCATCTCCATAACCCCCCTTATCTCCATAACCGCTCTCTACTATATAACCCCTCCTTATCGCCATAACCCCTCCTTACTCCATAACCCCCTCTTTACTCAATTACCCCTCCTTACTCCATAACCGCTCCTTTCACAGCTCCATAACCACCCCTTACTATATAACTCCTCCTTACTCCATAACCCCCTCCTTACTCCATAACTCCTCCTTACTCCATAACTCCTCCTTACTCCATAACCACTACTTACTCCGTTACCCCTTCTCATCACCATAACTCCTCTTTATCTCTATAACCCTATTAGCTGATAAGATTTCTGGCAGAATCAACATGTATTTTTTTGCCTCCATCGAACCAATATAACAAAATGCTTTCAACTTTATATTAAGAGCCCTTTCACACCGGGCCGCCCATAGCGTCGGCGGTTAAACGCCGCTATTTTTAGCGGCTTTTTACCGTCGGATTAGCGCCGCATTTCGGCCGCTAGCGGGGCGCTTTTACCCCCCGCTAGCGGCTGAGAAAGGGTTAAAACCGCCCGCAATGCGCCGCAATAGCGGCGTTTTGCCGGCTGTATGAAAGCCCTAGGGTTTTCACACTGGAGAAAATGCTGCAGCTGTTTGAGGGCGGATTGCAGGCGCTATTTTTAAGGTTATAGCGCCTGCAAAACACCCTCGGTGTGATAGGGGTCTTAGGAAACCAAAAGGGAGCAAATACGGGAAGTTCATTGAGACGGTTTTAACTTTAACTTTTGTTAATGTTGATTATATGTATAGTGCTGCTTTTTTGGTTTATAATTAACCTGAATTTGTATCACAGTTTTTAGCTAGCTGCTTAATACATACATTATATTTTTGTAACCTAGCACGGGTTTACATATACATTGTTAGGGTTTACATACATTTTAAAGTTTTATTAAAGTCTACATTCCTAATAACCATTATAGTAGCTAATCTGGGCACTTACCTGGTCTGTTGCTTTTTCTTCTTTAAAAGATCTCCTTCTTGTGTGGTTCCCTCTTCCCTGGTGGCTCCATGCCCTTGTGATGTCCTATGGAGCCACCCTTTTGTGCAAGTTCACAAAAAAAAAAAACATAGGCAGGCAGCCAGAGTGGACTGGACGGGGTGTGCATGCGCACTAGTGCCTAGCATCATGGGACATGTAGTCCTAGTGATGTGGATAAGGGGACCGTGTATTATTTTTTAACTACTTGTTTCCTGACTGGAGGCTGTATTTATAATCACAGCAAACTGTAAGTGTTTCTACACTTTTCTTCAGTTATTCAATTATTGCCAACTGGTATAAATGGGTCTAAATATTCAAAAAAAAAAAAAAAGCTTTAGTACTACTTCAAATAAGTATGAAGGCTGCCAATTGCTGCCCAACTGCCCCCCCCCCCCTTCCTTCTGAAACATGACTGTCTGGCTATCATACTTATTTAGTGATTTCAGTACTATGAATCAGTGACCTGTAACAAGTATGCAGATTAGGAGTCTGGTCTGATATTCCTAACCTACATCTGAAGTTAACAGACATGTGTGGTTCGTTTCGTTCTGAATTGAAATTTGGACACATTTTTCATTATTCGAAAACTTGGATCTATCTAAATTTCAAAATAACAATAGTAATGAATTTAAACAAATCCAAAATAATGAATCCAAAATTTCAAATAGTTTTCTAATCAAATTCAAATACTTCTCGGATCAATTTCGAATTTCCAAACAGAATAAAATAGAATAGAAAATAAAGTAACAGAATAGAAAAGAATAAAATAGAATATAATAGAAAATAAAAGAATAGAATATAATAGAAAATAAAAGAATAGAATATAATAGAAAATAAAAGAATATAATATAGTAAAACAGAACAGAATAGAAAATAAAAGAATAGAAAAAAATTGAATAGAAAAAAAAGGGACAGAATAGAAAGTAAAAGAATAGTAAAGTAAAACAGAACAAAATAGAATAATAAATAAAATAACATAATAAAATAAAATGGAAAATAAAGGAATAGAATAGAATAACAAATAGAATAAAATAGAAAGAATAAAACCATTTTCTGAATTTTGAATTTCAAGTAAAATAAATTTGAATAGAATAGAAAATAACACAATAGAAAGAATAAACAATAGAAAAATATAGAATAGAATAGAAAGAATATAATTGTTTTCTGAAATTCGAATTTTGAATAGAATAAATTTGAATTTCGAGTAGAATAAATTCAAATTTTGATTAAAATAAAATTGAATTCAAATAGAATAGAAAATAATATAATTTAATAGAAAGGAAAAGAACAGAATAGAATAGTAAAGTAAAACAGAACAAAATAGAATAATAAATAAAATAACAGAATAACATAAAATAGAAAATAAAGGAATAGAATAGAATAAAGAATAGAATAAAATAGAAAGAATATAACCATTTTCTGAATTTCGAATTTCAAATAGAATACATTTGAATAGAATAGAAAAGAATAGAAAATAACATAATAGAAAAGAAAATAGAAAAATATAGAACAGAATAGAAAGAATATAACCGTTTTCGGAAATTTGAATTTCGAATAGAATAAATTCGAATTTTGAATAAAATAAATTTGAATTCAAATAGAATAGAAAATAATATTATTTAATAGAAAGGAAAAGAACAGAATAGAATAGTAAAGTAAAACAGAACAAAATAGAATAATAAATAAAATAACAGAATAAAATAAAATAGAAAATAAAGGAATAGAATAGAATAAAAAATAGAATAAAATAGAAAGAATATAACCATTTTCTGAATTTCGAATTTCAAATAGAATAAACCTGAATAGAATAGAAAAGAATAGAAAATAACATAATAGAATAGAAAAGAATACAACCGTTTTCTGAAATTCAAATTTCGAATAGAATAAATTTGAATTTTGCATAAAATAAATTTGAATTTGGATAGAACAGAAAATAATATAATTTAATAGAAAGGAAAAGAACAGAATAGAAAATTTAAAAAATAGAATAGAAGAAAACAATAGAATAGGATGGAATAGAAAGAATTTAACCGTCCTCCAAAATTCAAATTTTAAACGTAACAAATTTGAATGGAATTCAAAAAAATTCTAATCGATTTCTAATTCAAATAAACAAAACAAATTCCAAAAATGAATTAAGTGAATTAATTGAATTTAACTAAACTAATTTATGAAAATAACGAATCAAAACAAAATAATTTTTTTTTGCTCTGCACATGTCTAGAAATGAAGACAATGAAACCCGAGACAGCCAGGCAACACGCATTTTCAGGAAAAGCTGCAATGAACAGCCTCTGTATCAGCCTCAGTACAGGGCTCCTCAAGGCCTAGCCACTTCTGGTCTATTAGCGGCCCGGGCTGTGTGCGATTCTTCCACAACCATGACCATGAGAGTACAAAGATCCTGTTTAATTATTTCTTTCACTGCTCGATTTGAGCTCATTTGTCCCTGTGTGTGTCACGTCTGCAGCCATCTCACACAAGGGAGAATGAAAGCGCAAGGTCAAGTGGATGATTTTTACTTGTGACAGCGAGGGGGGGGGGGGGTTCTTTCCAGCTATTCCTGATCTTTATGTGCCTAACAGACTTGCTGGGGCTTCTAGTTCCACCACGATTTCCACAGCGATTGGGGTTCTACAGACCACAGTATAACGCTGCCATGTGAAAATATCAAAACAACAATTCACAAAGCTTCAAACACAAAAATAAGGATGCTTATGCTAGGTAAATCTTATTGAACTCAGCTGAAAATACCTATCCTTGTTTTATTTAAACAGCTTAGTGTATTGAGCCTTATAGGTGTAATAAATAGTATTAGACAATGTTACATGTAGGCGATCGTGCTGGTCAAGGAAAAAATGAGTTGGTTACCTGTACAGATCAGGCTGGCAGAAAATAAATTTCTGTATTTTGCTTGTATCATGTAAGTATGTAAATGTGTGATAAATAGACAGACAGATAGATCGGTAGATCAAGCACAAAAAGTTCAATCAACTTTTGTCAAGCCAGATCGTTCAAACTCCGAGCTGTGTATGGCATCCTTTAATCTGGAAATCCCAGCAATCGATGCAGTCAATCAATCGCAAGCAGATATCTCCCTGGGACTGAATGGTGGACTTGGCTTTTCTATAAAATATTTAATAATGTCTATCTTACAGAGATAGATAGATAGATAGATAGATAGATAGATAGATAGATAGATAGATAGATAGATAGATAGATAGATAGATAGATAGATAGATAGATAGATAGATAGATAGATAGATAGATAGAAGGATGGACGAATAGAAGGACCAATCAATAGATAGATAGATAGGAGGATGGACAAATAGAAGGACCAATCAATAGATAGATAGATAGATAGATAGATAGATAGATAGATAGATAGATAGATAGATAGATAGATAGATAGATAGATAGATAGATAGATAGATAGATAGATAGATAGATAGATAGATAGATAGATAGATAGATAGGAGGATGGACAAATAGAAGGACCAATCAATAGATAGATACTGTAGATAGATAGATATGTGTGTTGTACACACAAAGCTATACATAGCTGTAATTCAGATATGTATACACTACCATACCCATATATACAGTGCCTTGAAAAAGTATTCACACCCCTTGAAATTTTCCACATTTTGTCATGTTACAACCAAAAACGTAAATGTATTTTATTGGGATTTTATGTGATAGACCAACACAAAGTGGCACATAATTGTGAAGTGGAAGGAAATTGATAAATGGTTTTTCAACATTTTTTACAAATAAATATCTGAAAAGTGTGGCGTGCATTTGTATTCAGCCCTCTTTACTCTGATATCCCTAACTAAAATCTAGTAGAACCAATTTCCTTCAGAAGTCACCTTATTAGTAAATAGAGTCCACCTGTGTGTAATTTAATCTCAGTATAAATACAGCTGTTCTGTGAGGTCCTCAGAGGTTTGTTAGAGAACCTTAGTGAACAAACAGCATCATGAAGGCCAAGGAACACACAGAGAGGTCAGGGATAAAGTTGTGGAGAAGTCTAAAGCAGAGTTAGGTTATGAAAAAATACCCCAAGCTTTGAACATCTCACAGAGCACTCCATTATCTGAAAATGGAAAGAGTATGGCACAAATGCAAACCTACCAAGACATGACTGTCCACCTAAACTGACAGGCCGGGCAAGGAGAGCATTCATCAGAGAAGCAGCCAAGAGGCCCATGGTAACTCTGGAGGAGCTGCAGAGATCCACAGCTCAGGTGGGAGAATCTGTCCACAGGACAACTATTAGTCGTGCACTCCGCAAATCTGACCTTTATGGAAGAGTGGCAAAAAGAAAGTCATTGTTGAAAGAAAGCCATAAGAAGTCCAGTTTGCAGTTTGTGAGAAGTCATGTGGGGGGACACAGCAAACATGTGGAAGAAGGTGCTCTGGTCAGATGAGACCAAAATTTAACTTTTTGGCCTAAAAAAGCAAAACACTATGTGTGGTGGAAAACTAACACTGCACATCACCCTGAACACACCATCCCCACCGTGAAACATGGTGGTGGTAGCATCATGTTGTGGGGATGCTTTTCGTCAGTAGGGACAGGGAAGTTGGTCAGAGTCGAAATGGAGATGGATGGAACTAAATACAGGGCAGTCTTAAAAGAAAACCTGTTAGAGTCTGCAAAAGACCTGATACTAGGGTGGAGGGTTACCTTCCAGCAGGACAACAACCCTAAACATACAGCCACAGCTACAATGGAATGGTTTAGATCAAAGCATATTCATGTGTTATGCCCCGTACACACGGTCGGATTTTCCAACGGAAAATGTGTGATAGGACCTTGTTGTCGGAAAATCCGACCCTGTGTGGGCTCCATCATACATTTTCCATCGGAATTTCCGACACAGAAAGTTTGAGAGCAGGCTATAAAATTTTCCGACAACAAAATCCGTTGTCGGAAATTCCGATCGTGTGTACACAAATCCGACGCACAAGGTGCCACGCATGCTCAGAATAAATTAAGAGACGAAAGCTATTGGCTACTGCCCCATTTATAGTGCCGACGTACGTGGTTTACATCACCACGTTCAGAACGATCGGATTTTCCGACAACTTTGTGTGACCGTGTGAATGCAAGACAAGTTTGAGCCAACATCTGTCGGAAAAAATCCTAGGATTTTGTTGTTGGAATGTCCGATCAATGTCTGACCGTGTGTACAGGGCATTAGAATGGCCCAGTCAAAGTCCAGACCAAAATCCAATTGAGAATCTGTGGCAAGACTTGAAAATTCAAGTTCACAGACGTTCTCCATCCAATCTGGCAGAACTTGAGCTATTTTGAAGAATGGGCGAGAAGAATGGGCAACAATGCCCCTCTCTAGATGTGCAAAGCTGGTAGAGACATCCCCAAAAAGACTTGCAGCTGTAATTGCAGTGAAAGGTGGTTCTACAAAGT
Organism: Lithobates clamitans; assembly: GCA_037952925.1. Taxonomy (NCBI): domain Eukaryota; kingdom Metazoa; phylum Chordata; class Amphibia; order Anura; family Ranidae; genus Lithobates; species Lithobates clamitans. Next base: position 384,326 of record JBBGZY010002418.1, read on the forward strand.
ATTGGCTCAGGGGGGCTGAATACAAATACACGCCACACTTTGCACATATTTATTTGTAAAACATTTTGAAAACCATTTATCATTTTCCTTCCACTTCACAAGTATGTGCCACTTTGTGTTGGTCTATCACATAAAATCCCAAAAAAATACATTTACATTTTTGGTTGTAACATAACAAATTGTGGAAAATTTCAAGGGGTATGAATACTTTTTCAAGGTACTGTGTGTGTGTATATATATATATATATATATATATATATATATATATAGTAACTGAATGAATATATGACACACAATCTCCCACACAGACATACAATATATCTGTACACAGTGGGAGTGCTTTGGACAGAGTGTGACCACCGCTGGCTGACCAATTGTAAGTCATTACCTGGAGTACCACTGGGAGGTTATAACTTTCTATTGCTGGTCTCTGGGGGTCTTCTGTATAGTTGACAGAGCCTACAATATGTATTAAAGACACAAGACATCATGGAAGTCAGGTCATTGCAGACAGCATGAGTGACCCCTTTAACTGGTTAAATAACATTTCCATGCATCACTGCTATCAGCAGATGTTACATGGAGTGCTAGCCTAGTGTTCCTCACTATACAAGGAGAGAAAGAGAATGAATCATCTTTTTATTCAACAAACATTTCTGACCCATTTGATTGAACATATCAAACTTAAAATCCACAGCTTGTGGTGAATTTAAGAAAAAGAAATTATCCAGAAAAAGAAATTATCCAGGGCCCCTCTGTCTTCTCAAAATCCTTCTTCAGTAACTAACATCATATACTGTACTTCTGTAATTACCAGCATTAGGCTATTAGCATTAAACCATTGATCATACAAGCCCAAAACCCCATTACTCTCTAACACCTATCCCTCAACCAACACTTCCTCAGCTTCAGAGCTTCCCTACTCCCCAACCAACACAATCAATACCTCAGTTCCTCTATACCTTCTCCCACAGCCCACCCTCAACCCAAAACTTTATCTCCCCCAACCATCTGCTACCGACATATCTCATTATGCCCTCACACCCCCATCTCATCAATCACTGTTCACAAATCCATAGTTTCCCCAAGCTCCATCCAATAAGCTTGTGTCACATATTCTTCCCTATCTCCTCTCGTAGCCTACAACCTCAAATCCAAAGGCCCTATTGCCATAACCACCTGCTGCCAATATTATAAATAATTCTTTCTGTGATAAGCTCTTCCATCCTCATAAAATTTCACACCTTTCCATCATCCAACACTATATAATATCTGCACAATTACATAATATAATATCTGCATGCACATCTAACAACCCAATTCCAGTCAACATAATCCATGGCCTAGGGTACCATGATTGCCAAAGGAGCTATGTTGCCTCCTTTACATCATAATGCTGGGTCCGGAGACACCTATACCCAAACATCTAGCAGAGCAAGGTGTCAAATAGCGCTACTTGTTGTTTCTAAGTCAACTGACGCCAAGTGGGCAAACTCTCTTTCAACCTCTCTGGACCCCACCTAGATGTGCCTTGTATGCTTGATGTCTTGATGTGGTACTAAGGCTTTTGGGGTAGGAGGGGGAAGACATATAGAAGCCTAGAAGGGAAGGAAGTATAAAATGGTATCCACCAACAATCCCATTGTCAAATCCAACAATCTGTAACAACCTTCTTCCAACATTAAGCAAAACTCTCATACCTTGCCAATGCAACACCCAAAACCACCCACCATCCTTCCATTTTCATCAGCACCCCCTCCACCATAATCTAGACACTTCCTTCTCACCAAAAATTACAATGGATCCACAACCCTTGGACCCCGTCTAAGGCAGGCTATAGATTATTTGATTTTTTTTCCTTCCACCACGAGAAGGATTCAGTCAGTGTTGATGGGTGAAAGATTTCCACAACACTATTGTGTTCAGCCAGCATTTGGGGGGCATGGGTAGGCTTCTTGGCCAGCAAAACACAATGATTACTGCTAGCATTTAAACCTGCTGGCAGTAATCGAATGTAAAAAATACTACAGGCTGGTTGTACCCAAGTCAATTGATAGATCGACTTGGGTACAATCAGCCTGCCTATACATGGATCGAATCTCGGCCACTCCCTGCTGAACCGGACGAATTTCAATCCATGTATGACTGGCTTAAAGTGGTAGTAAACTCTGTTACACCACTTGTGCCTACAGGTAAGCCTATAACAAGGCTTTCCTGTAGGTACTGTGAATATCTCCTAAACTTGCACAGTTTAGGAGATACAGTGTCTTGAAAAAGTATTCATACCCCTTAAAATTTTCCACATTTTGTCATGTTACAACCAAAATAGTACATGTATTTTATTGTGATTGTATGTGATAGACCAACACAAAGTGGCACATCATTTTAAAGTGGAATGAAAATGATAAATGGTTTTCAACATTTTTTACAAATAAATATCTGAAAAATGCGGCGTGCATTTGTATTCAGCCCTCCTGAGTCAATACTTTGTAGAACTTCTTTTCTTCTAAGATTGCCCTGTGTTTGGCTCCATCCATCTTCCCATCAACTCTGACCAGCTTCCCTGTCCATGCTAAAGAAAAGCATCCCCCCCACAACATGATACTGCCACCACCATGTTTCACAGAAAGGATGGTGTGTTTTAGGGTGATGTGCAGTGTTTTTTTTTTTTTGCTTTTAGGCCAAAAAGTTAAATTTTTGTCTGATCTAACCAAAGCACCATCTTCCACATGTTTGCTGTGTCCCCCAGATGGCTTCTCACAAAGTGCAAATGGGACTTCTTATGGCTTTCTTTCATCAATGGCTTCCTTCTTACCACTCTTCCATAAAGGCCAGATTTGTGGAGAACACGACTAATAGTTGTCCTGTGGACAGATTCTCCCACCTGAGCTGTGGATCTCTGCAGCTCCTCCAGAGTTACCATGGGCCTCTTGGCTGCTTCTCTGATTAATGCTCTCCTTGCCTGGCCTGTCAGTTTAGGTGGATGGTCATGTCTTGGTAGGTTTGCAGTTGTGCCATACTCTTTCCATTTTTGGATGATGGATTGAACAGAGCTCCGTGAGATCTTCAAAGCTTGGGATATTTTTTTATGACCTAACCCTGCTAAAAACTTCTCCACAACTTTATCCCTGAACTCTCTGGTATGTTCCTTGGTCTTCATGATGCTGTTTGTTCACTAAGGTTCTCTAATAAACCTTTGAGGACTTCAAAGAATAGCTGTATTTATACTGAGATTAAATTACACACAGGTGGATTCTATTTACTAATAAGGTGACTTCTAAAGGCAATAGGTTCCACTAGATTTTATGAATTAATTTAAAAACAGAACAGAAAATTTGGGACTTTAAATGAGGTTAGATAGGGGGCGTTCAACTCCCCTCCTCCATCCCGGTTCAATATATATACCAAAGAAAAAGGAGCAAAGGGCGGGACTTTAAATGAGGACACACGGGGGCAGGTACAAAAGTCAAGTATAAAACAGGTTTAATTATATTCAAAATTGTCATATATTCACATGATTTTAAATGTACATAGCTACTATTCTTACTCTATGTTTCATCAAAGTATACATTCCAACAAGGACTTATAGTTACATTGCATGAACAGTTTAGTAGCTAAAATCTTAAGTAAAGGATATATGACACATTAAAGTGTCAAATAGACAGGTTACAAAAAAGAAAGCAATGAGTGGAAATGGAACGTTCATATATAATTGTTGGTGAGGTACGCCTATAGGTAGATGAAAGCTCTACGCGTTTCGGGGCTTAATCGCCACTCTTCAGGAGCAAAAACCAAGGGTAGCCTGGGGATATGGAAAACAGTTATATTTAAAAGGAGAAAATGCTTTGAGAGAAAATAGTGGATAAATGTGGAGTATGTTCCCCACATAGTACACCTAACCCATCAAACTTACATGCATATACTTGCGCACCGGCAGCGGGGCCCCGCAAGTCAGGTCAGGTTTTGGCACTAACAATAATTATCATGCTTTTTTTATTTTTACTTTTTTCTATTTTCTAATGTTTATCTTAATTTTGTTTTTTTCCCCCCAGCCCCCCATTTATCCAGTTGATCCTTTGCAAATTTACCCCCAAATTAATAATTCGATGCCGCATCTTCCCATTGTCTTTGGTCAAGCTATGCATGCTGTATTTGTGCCTGGTCAGTCGGGCCGTCGTCTGGTTTGGTTGTGCCTTGTTTCACGTTCCGGAGCTGCGACGCGCACTGGGGGTTTCCCCGCCCCCTCGATGTGGCGCGTGGGGGGGGGTTTTCCCCACTGCGCGTCGACGTCATGCCGTTAGTGCTGGCGGCCTGGCGTCCTCGTTGCGTGTTTTAAGGCCGGCCGGTGAGCTTTCCATCTCCAGCGGTCGGAGGGGCTTGTTGGGACGCTGCTGGTGGAGTGGCTTGGTGTGTCTGGTCGTCTCCGCCATCGCGCCTTCCTCGCCCCCATTTCCCGTTGGAGCATGACGTTGGGGGCCCCTTTGTGGCGGCACGTCCCTCCTGGGCCTCCCCCGGGTTCGGGTCCCCCACTCTGGTTTTCTCCTGGTCACCTCCTCCCTGGCACTTTCATGCACCTTGGCAATTCATCCCCACTCATTTTGCAGCAGGTAAAGTTTCTCCTTGCCACCCCCAGTACTTCTTTCTTCCTTCACTTTCTACCTCAGCCTCTCTCTTCTCTGTTTGTTTTCACCTTTCCTTTACCCTTTGCCTCCACTTTTCCCCTTTCCTTCACTTTGTTTCCAATTATCATCTATTTTACACGTCGCCCATCAGTTTAATATATATGTCACTTATTTTTCACAGGCTCTCCATTTCTTTGGGGATCACTGTCCTGTCTATTTTATATTTTTCTTCATCTCACCAATCATCACCAAGCCTTCTCTCTGAGACCCATCTGGGGGGTGCTTGGGTTGGTGGTGTGCCGCCCCAGGGGGGCCCCCTCAGCTCCGGAGCGTGACATTATTGGCTGACCTGACTTGCGGGGCCCCACTGCCGGTGCGCAAGGATATGCATGTAAGTTTGATGGGTTAGGTGTACTATGTGGGGAACATACTCCACATTTATCCACTATTTTCTCTCAAAACATTTTCTCCCTTTAAATATAACTGTTTTCCATATCCCCAGGTTACCCTTGGTTTTTGCTCCTGAAGAGTGGCGATTAAGCCCCGAAACGCGTAGAGCTTTCATCTACCTATAGGCGTACCTCACCAACAATTATATATGAACGTTCCATTTCCACTCATTGCTTTCTTTTTTGTAACCTGTCTATTTGACACTTTAATGTGTCATATATCCTTTACTTAAGATTTTAGCTACTAAACTGTTCATGCAATGTAACTATAAGTCCTTGTTGGAATGTATACTTTGATGAAACATAGAGTAAGAATAGTAGCTATGTACATTTAAAATCATGTGAATATATGACAATTTTGAATATAATAAAACCTGTTTTATACTTGACTTTTGTATCTGCCCCCGTGTGTCCTCATTCAAAGTCCCGCCCTTTGCTCCTTTTTCTTTGGTATATCCACTAGATTTTAGTTACGGGTATCAGAGTAAAGGGGGTTGAATACAAATGCACATCACACTTTTCAAATATTTATTTGTAAAAACATTTTGAAAACCATTTATCATTTTCCTTCCACCTCACAATTATGTGCCACTTTGTGTTGGTCTATGACATAAAATTTATGTTTTTGGTTGTAACATGACAAAATGTGGAAAATTTCAAGGGATATGAATACTTTTTCAAGGCACTGTATTCAGAGTGCATGCAGCCAATGAAATCATCGGCGCATGTGTTCTGAAGGTCCAGCTTACAGTGCCAGACCTTCACAGCCCGTGCCGGAAACAGCGGCTCCTGTGCACATGTGCGGAAATGACATTAATGCAGCTCTGGCCAATCACATAGCTGGAGCTCGTGAACAAGGAAAACAGACAGGGTAACATGTCAACCCTCTCAGTGATGACTTTACAGTGCTTGAGGGCTTCGTTCCAAGAAGTGTATGACTAGTACAGGGACAGAGATGAAAGCAACCTGTTTGTGCTATAATCTGTTCCCTGACTTGGGAGTAAGTCCCTTGGTCTCTTATGGCAGTGGGGCTGAAATAGCTATGAAGATTAACTCTTAATACCCGGCGTACAGTGCCCCTTTTTGCAGTGGGATAGACCCCCCTTGCACCAAGCCGGTATGAAAATCCGGTTGGTCTTGTGGTTAGCAGAATCCACGTCCTATCAATATTAAGAAACAGTAGACCAAAGGTGCAACGTGGGCAGGTGGGCGCTATCTCACTACAATCAGGCTCCTGTCCTAGGCTGTTCATTTAGTACATATATGTGTAATACAATATCAACAAAATCCCTCTAAATAAATACAATACTTTAAATTCAGATGTCATACACATATATTATCATACACTTATCTCTAAATCTCTATACACTCTAAATACTTACGGTGTTACCTAGAAGAAAAACAAGCAAGAAAACAAACAAAATCTTATATGTACAGTGGCAAGATAAAGTTACATTATATGAACATGTTATGATAAGTATAATAAGTGCACTTTTCAATATTTTCCCCAAAAATTGGGCGTCCACTAAGCCACTCCTTATACTACGGGCGTATACTATACTTCCCGAGTTTTAAACACACATATATATCTCTATAGTCAGACCAGCCTAGTCAGAAACTACTTAAAAAACCAAAATAAACCAAAATAAACCTCTGCGAGCCCTTCTTTAACCCTCCAAGGGGCCAGCCATAGCCCGTTGCGAAGGCACAGTTTATGTAAGTGGGTGGACATACAAGGCTATTTGAACAAAGCAAGCATCAATACCAGTTACCAAAAAATAGGCAAAAAGGTATAAAAATGTCTTACCTGTTCAAAATACCCCACCACTTCCTGGTACCAAAAACTGTTAGGCGCTCCTGTTCTCCCCTCAAGGCCTAGGCACTTGGATGTGGCTCAGTGGAAGTCCTCGCCGGCGGTTAATCAATGACACATACACACAGGTAGGTATGCTGAAAATGATTACAAGTCTTTATTTTTTTGATTTGCTGTTTTATGCTGTCTTTACAAGACTCTGCCCACAATTTTGGGGCCAATCAAAATCATTATACATATTAGCATATTCGGTAATTTCCAAACATTATTAATGTCTACATTATTAAGGTCTTGTGATGTCTTTGTGATATCAACAATGGTGACCCATACATGTTGTTCAAGTTAATAGGTCAAAAAAATTCCTCACCCTGTGTCACTTGTCTACTGGACAGCCGCAGCTTCCCTAAACTGCAAATATGTACTAAAAAAAGTACCAGATAAAACCTCAAAGCAGATGCTTCCTCTGCTAGGCACAGAAAAGAGGAAAATTGGTCAGTCTGGTATATTTAGTAAGATCACAAGACCTTCAGAAAAATATAATCATATTTTTTAGATTAAACAAGCAAAATCTGATTTAAAGCAAAAAACCCTGAATATATCATGAACAGGGTGAAATCAACAATTAATCAATAATGAAATGTAATATAGAATCTCCTTACAGTAAGTATTTCGTAAAGTGCTAGTATGCGATGCATACTAGCACATTATGCCATTGCCTTGCAGGTTTTTTGGGGGGGAGTTTCTTTTGGGAACATTGGCGGTTTACAACTGCTTTAACATTCCCTGATATGCCCCGTACACACGGTCGGACTTTGTTCGGACATTCCCGACAACAAAATCCTAGGATTTTTTCCGACGGATGTTGGCTCAAACTTGTCTTGCATACATATGGTCACACAAAGTTGTCGGAAAATTCGATCGTTCTGAACGCGGTGACGTAAAACACGTACGTCGGGACTATAAACGGGGCAGTGGCCAATAGCTTTCATCTCTTTATTTATTCTGAGCATGCGTGGCACTTTGTCCGTCGGATTTGTGTACACACGATCGGAATTTCCGACAACGGATTTTGTTGTCGGAAAATTTTATATCCTGCTCTCAAACTTTGTGTGTCGGAAAATCCGATGGAAAATGTGTGATGGAGCCTACACACGGTCGGAATTTCCGACAACAAGGTCCTATCACACATTTTCCGTCGGACCGACCGTGTGTACGGGGCATAACAGTTTACATCAACCATCATCATTTATATGGCACTGTAAAGCAACTGGATAAAATCTGAGACCTATAAATACATTAGGGAAATACTGGATCCTACAGACCCTTGAAGAGCAGACCCCATCTGTATCTCCTGGGCTTCAATGTCATTAACTACAACGTGCTTCTTGAAGGACACATAGCACCCTCACAAGGTGATCTTACAGACAATCATGTTGTGTCAGCCAACATCTATTTTACAATCTCGCTAAAGGACAAGCAATGATGCTCTATGGTCCTTTATCAGAAGTGTTTTTACCTTACTTGGATGACAGTTTTCACTTTAATGGGAAACGGTGGCACCTTTTATTTAAAGAGTATCTGAACCCCAAAATAAATTGTAATAACTTGCAGCTTGCCAATTCCTAGATCCGGTGGCTTCATTAGTTATTTTGAAGAATTTTTTCTTTATTTGCACCTGTTAATTCTCCCAGTAACACACTTCTCCCAGTGACAATGATCACTCGCCCTAATGTATAAGGACAACAGAAACAGGATAGGACAACATGACTCTGGCCCTCTGCTGTTGTCCATCACATAGAGGGGCACAGTTTTGTAGTTCTAAGAGATGGTTGAGAACATGTTCTCAGCTTCTTTTTTATTTTTTCCAACATGTTAGGCTATAGCTGGCAGCACTGATCGTTCAGGGTAAACCCAACAGCGTGGTTGTAGATCGATTTCTGTACAACCAGGGTGCCTATACATGGATCAAAATTCAGAAGGTCCCTGCTGAACTGGTCAAATTTTGATCCTGTATGGCTGGCTTATGAGAAGTTCATTGTCATTGCCAAATTCCTGATTGCATAATAGAAAGCTGAAGGGACAGGACAAGCAGATAAATAGACTGACATTGAATTTTGTATTACAATGTAACATTAACCTGAACACTGACAAACTTGGAGTAAATGTATCAGTTTGCCAAATTGGTGAATTGCTACATGCCTACATTTTTTGTTTATTTATTGTTTCCTTTGTAGCAAAACTCTTTATTTTTATTCCCACACCCTTGTTTTTAATTCCCTTGCAGTGGAATTAAAGTTTTATATATATATATATATATATATATATATATATATATATATACACACACACACACAATTTTTTTTTTTTTTAAGGCCACCCAGGTGGGTTATGCCATGATGTACTGGTATGCACAGCATATTAGTAAATTATGGCAGACTTACCTGTTATATGGTGTCATCCAGCACAGCCCTGGGACCGATCTGGCAGGCCCCCCGGAGCTTCCATCTTTGCCTGGTCTTCCTTCCGGGTCCTGGGTCCCATGCCTTCAGCCACTTGATAAGTCAGGCCGCGATGATGCCACTCCCACGCATGCACACGGGAGTCACATCACCGTGGCACTGACCGGGGGCTGATTGGGCCCGTAAATGTTCGCTAAGCTGCGCATGTGCACATCTGACCAGTGGCAACTGGTGCTCAATATTTTTTTGGGGGGGTGGCGGTTGTGTGAGTGAAGGGGGCAGGTTTGTTTGCCACCCCCCCAAAATATTGAGCAGGAGGTGGACATGAAGGTGGCGGTCAGACGGTGGGCCACGATCGGAGGTGGTGTGGGCTCCTGGAAGCTGCCCCTGAGCCCCTCACTCGCACAAGCAGCCCCCTCCGTGCCTGAACAGATCGGACGGGAAGGCGGCCATCCATGCCCTTACCTTTAGGAGGTGGTGCTGGATATGGGCTAGGGCTCCTGGAAGCTCCGCCCCTCCACCTGCTGCAGTTTGCTGAGGGAAGAGCATAAGACTCCCTGGCTTCCTGATTGGCCGGGAGGAGAAGCAGGAAGACATTAGGGAATATTAATTTGCTAATGTCCCACAACTGGGTGGGTTCAGGGCACAGTGCTCTGCCATTAGAGCCTCAGGCTCTAATCATGTGCTTCAAAAAATAAAAATAAAACCCCATTGAAATCCATGCGTCCAGTGCTCTGCATGTAGATTAGGGGCGTGGCACATGGATTAGGGGTGCAGCGCTCCTGCGCCCCTAATGGAGCAGCTGCCACTCCAGCTGACAGGCAGAAGGATGCATTTATGGCAATAGGGTCTCTTCTGTCAAAAATACCCTGCATGTGAGCCATTTGATTAAAAAATAACTTTACTTCCACTTTAATACAGTGGTCTGAAAAAATGGGGCCCCTTGCTTGCCTTTTTCCAGCCCTTGGGCACTTTTCCTCCCACTGACATTAACAATGGGTCATAATTCCTCCCACTGACACCGACAATGAGACACTATTCCTCCCACTGACACCATCAATGAGACACTATTCCTCCCACGGACATCGATGATGGGGTACTATTCCTCCCACTGACACCAACAATGAGACACTATTCCTCCCACGGACATACATGATGGGGTACTATTCCTCCAACTGACACCAACAATGGAACACTATGTCTCCCACTGACACCAACATCGGGACACTATTCCTCCCACTGACACCAATTATGGGCCACTGTTCCTCTCACTGACATCAATAATGGGCCACTATTCCTCTTACTGACACCAATAATGGGCCACTATTCCTCCTACTGACACTAATGATGGGCCACTATTCCTCTTACTGACACCAATAATGGGACACTATTCCTCCCACTGACACCAATTATGGGCCACTGTTCCTCTCACTGACATCAATAATGGGCCACTATTCCTCTTACTGACACCAATAATGGGCCACTATTCCTCCTACTGACACTAATGATGGGCCACTATTCCTCTTACTGACACCAATAATGGGCCACTATTCCTCTCACTGACATTGATGATAGGGCCCTTTTCCTTCCTCTGACACCAATGATGGGGCACTATTCCTCTCACTGACACCAACGATGGGGCATTGTTACTAATACCAGGATATTTTCTATTCCTGCTGGTCACAGTCCAGTCTCTCTAAAGCTTGAAGGGTAATAAACTTAAAACTGGCCCTTTGTTTAGAAAGTTTAGAGACCCCTGTCTAATATATACCTTCTATATTGGGGCTTTTGGCTGGTCTTAAAACATCCTTGTGTCTTCTTCCTTTTCTAGCTGTGGTAGTTGGTGATCTCAATACTGCAGAGAAAGGTGCTAAAGTTATGACATTAACACCCCTTTTTACAGCATTGTACTGTGAGCCAAGCATGACGATGTAACACACCACCATGCAGGGTTGCCAACCGCCAGTAAATTTACTGGCAGTTTGTAAAAATCTTTTTTTTGAAAAAAAAGGACGTCAATTTTGTTTGGGTACAACGTCGCACTACCGCGCAATTGTCAGCTAAAGCGACGCAGTGCCGTATCCCAAAAAATAGGCCTGGTCATTAAGGGGGGAAATCTTCCGGTCCTTAAGTGGTTAAAAGAACGTGTCCAATGCCACATTTTGAAGCAAGTGTAAACGAGCCCTAAAAAGTGTGATGTTTCAGAAAACAGTTTGCAATCATTTGTAGAAACTGCTTATTGTCTCTCCCAAATCTTGTTTAGAGAATCCCTAAATGGCCACCTCCCAACCTACCTATACTCCTCTTTGCCATGACCCTCCCCCACCCCCTCCCTGATACTCTATTGGTGCTCCCAGGAAATGATCAAAGACATGGAGCTTACACCGGATTTGACTCCCAGTTTTGACAACTCGCCACAATGACCATGAACATGGCACCTGTGAGCAGGGTTGCCAACCGTCAGTATATTTACTGACAGTTTGTAAAAAAAAAATCAGTGATTTTTTTTACAACTGCCAGTAAATATCAGGGGCTGATAATTTCATGCTGTGTTAACTTTTTAAGCGTAAATCAAGCAAATTACTTTGTTATAGGTATTGTCAGTGTTTCCATATCATGTTTAAACTGTTTAATTATTCACTGTGTTAGTTTAAATTAATTGTAATTCTGTAATTTCTCAGGCTGCCTGTAAAAAATGTGCTCCGCCTGTAAATTTCCCATGTTTTGTCAGTAAAAAATTCTGCGGGAGGTTGGCAACCCTGCCACCAAGGGGTAGATTCATGACAGCATGGGCCCATAGCAAGTTGGTTGGATGATGCTGGGTGTCAGTAAACTCCTGTTGGGCTATAGTGCCACTTGCTACGGGGACACTCGTGTGGGCTTGATTTGGCAGTACATCCAACCGGCCTCACAACCGCAGACCACGTGTAACCACACCAGCCCAGAACCTCCACATCCAGCATCTTCACCTTCAAGATCATCTGAGACCATCCACCTGTACAGCTGCTGCAACAATCAGTGGTTTGCATAACCAAAGAATTTCTGCACAAACTGTCAGAAACTATCTCAGGGAAGCTCATTTGGATGCTCGTCATCCTCATTGGGGTCTCAACTTGACTGCAGTTCATCGTCGTAACTGACTTGAGTGGGCAAATGCTCACATTTGATGGCATCTGCATTTTATTGATGGCATTTTGAATGTAATTCCTGGTAGCTGAAAACATCCCAGTTCTTGCATGATCAACATACTCACCAGACATGTCACCCATTGAGCAAGTTTGGGATGCTCTGGATCGGCGTATACGGCAGCGTGTTCCAGTTCCTGCTAATATCCAGCAACTTCGTACAGCCATTGAAGAGAAATTGACCAACATTCCACAGGCCACAATCAAAAACCTGATCAACTCTATGCGAAGGAGATTTGCTGCACTGTGTGAGGCAAATGGTGGTCACACAAGATACTGACTGGTTTTCAGACCCCCCAATACAGTAAAACTGCACATTTTAGTGTGGCCTTTTATTGTGGCCAGCCTAAGGTACACCTGTGCAATAATCATGCTGTCTAATCAGCATCTTGATATGCCACACCTGAGAGGTAGATGGATTAGCTTGGCAAAGGAGAAGTGCTCTATAACACAGATTTAGACAGATTTGTGAACAATATTTGAGAGAAATAGGCCTTTTGTGTACATAGAAAAAGTTGTAGCTCCTTGAGTTCAGCTCATGATAAACAGAAGCAAACACAAAAGTGTTGCGTTTATATTTTTGCTCAGTGTACATAAGTATTCACAGCCTTTGCTCAATACTTTGTTGAAGCACCTTTGGCACCAATTACAGCCTCAGGTCTTTTTGAGTATGATGCTACAAGCTTGGCACACCTATTTTTGGGTAGTTTCTCCCATTCTTCTTTGCAGGACCTCTCAAGCTCCATCAGGTTGGATGGGGAGTGTCAGTGCACAGCCATTTTCAGATCTCTCTAGAGATGTTCAACTGGGTTCAAGTCTGGGCTCTGGCTGGGCAACTCAAGGACATTTACAGAGTTGTCCTGTAGCCACTCCTTTGTTATCTTGGCTGTGTGCTTTGGGTCATTGCCCTGTTGGAAGATGAACCTTCCCCCCAGTCTGAGGTCCACAGCGCTCTGGAGCAGGTTTTCATCAAGGATGTCTCTGTACATTGCTGCATTCATCTTTCCTTTGATCCTGATTCCTGACTAGTCTCCCAGTTCCTGCCGATTAAAAGCATCCCCACTACATGATGCTGCCACCACCATGCTTCACTGTGGGGATGGTATTGGCCAGGTGATGAGCAGTGCCTGCTTTCCTCCAAACATGACACTTGCCATTCAGGCCATAAAGTTCAATCTTTGTTTCATTAGACCAGAGAATTTTGTTTCTCATGGTCTGAGAGTCCTTCAGATGCCTTTTGGCAAACTCCAAGCGGACTGTCATGTGCCTTTTACTGAGGGGTGGCTTCCGTCTGGCCAATCTACCATTCAGGCCTGATTGGTGGAGTGCTGCAGAGATGGTTGTTGTTCTGGAAGGTTCTCCTCTCTCCACAGAGAAACGTTGGAGCTCTGTCAGAATGACCATCGGGTTCTTGATCACCTCCCTGATTAAGGCCCTTCTCCCTTGATCACTCACTTTGGCCGGGTGGCCCGCTCTAGGAAGAGTCCTGGTGGTTCCAAACTTCTTCCATTTATGGATGATGGAGGCCACTGTGCTCATTAGGTCCTTCAATGCTGCAGACATTTTTCTGTAACCTTCTCCAGATCTGTGCCTCCATACAATCCTGTTTCGGAGGTCTACAGACAATTCCTTGGACTTCATGGCTTAGTTTGTGCTCTGACATGCACTGTTAACTGTGGGACCTTATATAGACAGGTGTGTGTCTTTCCAAATCATGTCCAATCAACTGAATTTACCACAGGTGGACTCCAATCAAGTTGTAGAAACATCTCAAGGATGATCAGTGGAATCAGGAGGCACCTGAGCTCAATTTTGAGTGTCATGGCAAAGGCTGTGAATACTTTGGTACATGGGATTTTTTTTGTTTTTAATTTTTATTAAATTTGCAAACATTTCAAACAAACTTCTTTCATGTTGTCATTACGGGGTATTGTTTGTAGAATTTTGAGGAAAATAATGAATTTAATCCATTTTTTTGGAATAATGCCCCGTACACACGGTCGGACATTGATCGGACATTCCGACAACAAAATCCATGGATTTTTTCCGACGGATGTTGGCTCAAACTTGTCTTGCATACACACGGTCATACAAAGTTGTCGGAAAATCCGATCATTCTGAACGCGGTGATGTAAAACACGTACGTCGGGACTATAAACGGGGCAGTAGCCAATAGCTTTCATCTCTTTATTTATTCTGAGCATGCGTGGCACTTTGTGCTTCGGATTTGTGTACACACGATCGGAAATTCCGACAACGGATTTTGTTGTCGGAAAATTTTATAGCCTGCTCTCAAACTTTGTGTGTCGGAAAATCCGATGGAAAATGTGTGATGGAGCCTACACACGATCGGAATTTCCCACAACAAGGTCCTATCACACATTTTCTGACGGAAAATGCGACCGTGTGTACGGGGCATTAGACTGCAACATCACAAAATGTGGAAAAATTGAAGTGCTGTGAATACTTTCAGGATACACTGCACATTGGTGATTCAACTGCATTTTATTTTCAATGCGAACTGTAACATTATGAAGCACTTTCACCCTATTCTACATACCTTGCATTTCATAGAACAGAAAGAATAAGACAGGTCATATTTTCCAAAGAGTGCAGAAATGTATATGCCACTTATTTATAACACTGGGACTATATGCCCACAAGGTGTAGTGCAGTGTGAATATGCTCTAATGCTTGATATGTGCATTAGCACGTTGATGTGCCATTTGAATGGAACCCCAATACACTAAGACAATGCATATTCAACACCCAATGCGTTGCGGTGCACCAAATTTCAGGTTAATGCACTACCATTCGTTGTGGTGTGCTGATTTTTCAAAAATGGTGCATGTTCTTTTTTTGGACATTTTGGTGGGTTGTTAACGTGTGACTCCTTTGAATGGGCTCCCTTAATCCAAAGCACGTTAGTGCTTATAAAAACACATGCAAATGCATTACTTTGATGCACCAGGACGCTAAAGTCTGAATGGGCCCGCCCTTAATACAGTACTAGTTAGTGAGCAAAATAATGCATGTTAAACCCATGTGGTATTGCAATTGTTTACACCAGTGTGAATAAGCATTAAGTTGCTATATAGTAACAGTATAGCTGGTGACACATGGACAATTTTTACAACAATTACCCCAATCCTCTTCTCCTGTTTTGGTACTGTGATTTGTTGCTAAGAAATTCAAATTGATTGTCTATGGGATTGCTAACAGTGAAACTTTTAAAGCGATTTGTCGCTCTGAAGTTCAGTGATTGAGATTCATCAGCGTTTTAGCTCAGCGACAAAATCGCTAGTAACAGTCTGAATGGTTTTCTATGAAATGTTGCTGCAATCACTATGCTTAGTTACAAATCGCTGAAGGAGGGTGATTTATAGTAGAGTACAACCCAATCAGTGGCGGCTGGTGAAGTTTTAGGATGGGGGGGCGCTAGACCCCGCCCTTCCTTTTTGACCCCTCCCACTTGGTGGAAATGGGCGTGGTTTCAGCGAAATAGTGGGCGTGGCTCTAAGGTGGTGTGGTTAGCGTCTGAGATGAACGAGGGATGGAGGGAGAGGGCGAGGGAGAGAGGGACAGCAGGCCTAGATCCTACACAACAAAAGAAATGTGTATTCTACAAAGTTTAACAATCAGCAGATAAAGATACTCCAAACACCTGGTGTTAGCGCTTCAATCATCCCGGCACCATGGTTGTTATGGTGTCAGGATGATTGAAGCTCATTATTACTATTATTACATTGTAATATAAAATGAAATCGTTCAACTCACCATAATGCAGAATCAGTGGGAGCCCCGAGTGTGTCACTAGCCACGTCGCCTGTCACCAGATGCCATCAGGTGTCCCCAGCAGTCCCTTCTTACATGCAACCTCTGTCACATCAAATGCAGCCTCTGTCACATCAAATGCAGCCTCTGTCCCCCCCCCCAAAAATGCAGCCTCTGCTCCCCCCAAAATGCAGCCTCTGCCCCCCCCCCAAATACAGCCTCTGTCCCCTTACATCAGAGTTGCCATCAGTGTCCCCCCACAGCATGTGTCCCATTAGAGCCCCCCACAGCAGGTGTCCCCCACAGCAGGGTGTCTCCATCAGAATCCCCCCACAGCAGGTGTCCCCATCAGAGTCCCCCCACAGCAGGTGTCCCCATCAGAGTCCCCCCACAGCAGGTGTCTCCATCAGAGCCCCCCACCAGAGCCCCCCACAGCAGGTGTCCCCTATCAAAGCCCCCCACAGCAGGTGTCCCCTATCAAAGCCCCCCACAGCAGGTGTCCCCTATCAAAGCCCCTCACAGCAGGTGTCCCCCATCAAAGCCCCCCACAGGAGGTGTCCCCCATCAGAGCCCCCCACAGCAGGTGTCCCCCATCCGAGTCCCCCCACAGCAGGTGTCCCCATCAGAGTCCCCCCACAGCAGGTGTCCCCATCAGAGCCCCCCCACAGCAGGTGTCCCCATCAGAGTCCCCCAACAGCAGGTGTCCCCATCAGAGTCCCCCACAGCAGGTGTCCCCATCAGAGCCCCCCACAGCAGGTGTCCCCCATCAGAGCCCCCCACCAGAGCCCCCCACAGCAGGTGTCCCCCATCAGAGCCCCCCACCAGAGCCCCCCACAGCAGGTGTCCCCCACAGCAGGTGTCCCCATCAGAGTCACCCCAAAACAGGAGTTGCCCATCAGAGCCCCCCACAGCAGGTGTCCCCCATCAGAGCCCCCCAACAGCAGGTGTCCCCATCAGGGTCCCCCCACAGCAGGTGTCCCCATCAGAGCCCCCAACAGCAGGGTGTCTCCATCAGAGTCCCCCCACAGCAGGTGTCCCCCATCAGAGTCCCCCATCAGAGCCCCCCACCAGAGCCCCCCACAGCAGGTGTCCCCCATCAAAGCCCCCCACAGCAGGTGTCCCCCATCAGAGTCCCCCCCACAGCAGGTGTCCCCCATCAGAGTCCCCCCCACAGCAGGTGTCCCCCATCAGAGTCCCCCCCACAGCAGGTGTCCCCCATCAGAGTCCCCCCCACAGCAGGTGTCCCCCATCAGAGTCCCCCCCACAGCAGGTGTCCCCCATCAGATTCCCCCCCACAGCAGGTGTCCCCCATCAAAGCCCCCCACAGCAGGTGTCCCCCATCAGAGTCCCCCCCACAGCAGGTGTCCCCCATCAGAGTCCCCCCCACAGCAGGTGTCCCCATCAGAGCCCCCCACAGCAGGTGTCCCCCATCAGAGCCCCCCACAGCAGGTGTCCCCCATCAGAGCCCCCCACAGCAGGTGTCCCCCATCAGAGTCCCCCCACAGCAGGTGTCCCCATCAGAGTCCCCCCACAGCAGGTGTCCCCATCAGAGTCCCCCAACAGCAGGTGTCCCCATCAGAGTCCCCCAACAGCAGGTGTCCCCATCAGAGCCCCCCACAGCAGGTGTCCCCCATCAGAGCCCCCCACAGCAGGTGTCCCCCATCAGAGCCCCCCACAGCAGGTGTCCCCATCAGAGTCCCCCCACAGCAGGTGTCCCCATCAGAGTCCCCCAACAGCAGGTGTCCCCCATCAGAGCCCCCCCACAGCAGGTGTCCCCATCAGAGCCCCCCACAGCAGGGTGTCCCCATCAGAGTCCCCCACAGCAGGGTGTCCCCATCAGAGTCCCCCACAGCAGGGTGTCCCCATCAGAGCCCCCCACAGCAGGGTGTCCCCATCAGAGTCCCCCACAGCAGGGTGTCCCCATCAGAGTCCCCCACAGCAGGTGTCCCCATCAGAGTCCCCCACAGCAGGGTGTCCCCATCAGAGTCCCCCCACAGCAGTTGTCCCCATCAGAGTCCCCCCACAGCAGTTGTCCCCATCAGAGTCCCCCACAGCAGGGTGTCCCCATCAGAGTCCCCCCACAGCAGTTGTCCCCATCAGAGTCCCCCCACAGCAGTTGTCCCCATCAGAGTCCCCCACAGCAGGGTGTCCCCATCAGAGTCCCCCACAGCAGGGTGTCCCCATCAGAGTCCCCCACAGCAGTTGTCCCCATCAGAGTCCCCCACAGCAGGGTGTCCCCATCAGAGTCCCCCACAGCAGGGTGTCCCCATCAGAGTCCCCCCACAGCAGTTGTCCCCATCAGAGTCCCCCCACAGCAGTTGTCCCCATCAGAGCCCCCCACAGCAGTTGTCCCCATCAGAGCCCCCCACAGCAGGGTGTCCCCATCAGAGTCCCCCCACAGCAGGGTGTCCCCATCAGAGTCCCCCACAGCAGGGTGTCCCCATCAGAGTCCCCCACAGCAGTTGTCCCCATCAGAGCCCCCCACCAGAGCCCCCCCTCAGCAGGTGTCCCCCCGATTCTCCACACAGCGGTACTTACCTTCAGTCTCCTGCGGTGTCCTCCTCCTCACACTGGCTCCAGCCTCCAGCATTCTTCCTGCTTCCTCTCTCGGGCGCAATGAGAGAGAGAACCAGGAAGTGACATCTGCCTCAGGGCAGATGTCAATCAAATGTGAAGTGCCAAGTAGCTTCCGCCCGGCGCCTGTAGTATGTGTTGCTATGGCTGAGCGGAAGCTACTCGGCGCTTCAGAAAACGCCCCAAGGCGGGCTAAACGCCCGCAAATGCAGCGCCACGTCTGCAATCTCGTGATTGCATAGACGTGGCGCTTCCTATAAGTGCACTGTGTCCGGCGTCGCACTGTATCCGGCGTCCGAACACAGTGCACTTAAGGACCTTTTTTTTCCTTTTTTTTTTTTTTTTTTTAAAGGGCCGGTATTAAAAAATTTTTTTTTTTTTTTTTTTTGACTTTTTTTTTTTTTTTTTGTTTGTTTTTTTTTTTGCTGCCTGGAGGGGGGGGGGGCGGCGCCCAGGCGCCCCCTATGGACGGGCCGCCACTGAACCCAATACTGCAGCAAATCACCTAGCACATTGCTAGCTATGAATTGCTGTTCTTCGCTGGCATTAGCAATTCGGATGATTTCTGCAAAGAATTCACCTGCCAGTGTTCAGCCTAACGACTAGTTATTACACAGATAGAATAAAACGGCTTGATTTACTAAAACTGGAGAGTGTAAAATCTGGTGCAGCTCTGCATGGTAGCCAATCAGCTTCTAACTTCAGCTTCTTCAATTAACTTCTTCGGATCCACGCTATAGCCGAATGACGGCTACAGCGCGGACCTGCTTTGCCGGGAGGGCGTCTATTGACGCTCTGTGATCAATGAGTCTATGAGACTCGCTGGATTACAGATCGGAGTAAAGAGTCGATCCCGACCCCTTACCATGTGATCAGCTGTCAGCCAATGACAGCTGATCATGTAATGTAAACAGAGCCGGTAATCGGCTATTTTTTCTACTCGTGATGAAATTAGTCCTGATCATGGAGAGCTGCCGCCAGCTTCTCAGTGCCCACCTGTGCCACCTGCCATTGCAACCTAGCAGTAGACAACAGTGCCGCCTACCAGTAGCCACCAGCGCCATCCGTCAGTGCCCACAGTGCCACCCATCATTGCCCACAGTGCCACCTCAACAGTGCCTCATCAACAGTGCTGTACATCAGTGCCACCTTTCAGTGCCCATCAGTGTCACCTACCAGTGCCCATCAGTGCCACCCATCAGTGCCATCTTATCAGTGGTCATCAGTGCCGCCTTATCTGTGCCCATCAGTACCGCCTTATCTGTGCCCATCAGTGTCACCTTATCTTTTTCTATCAGTGCCGCCTTAACTGTGCCTATCAGTGCCCACCAGTTCCGCCTCATCAGCGCATATCAATGAAGGAGAAAACTTACCTGTTTGCAAAATTTTATAACAAAACTATGAAACATGATTTTTTTTTTTCAAAATTTTCTATTTTTTTTTTGTTTGTTTAGCAAAATATAAAAATCCCAAAACCCCTTTCACACTGCCAGCATTTTTCAGGCGCTACAGCACTAAAAATAGCGCCTGTATAGTGCCTGAAAAAAGCTGCTCCTTTCACTCCAGTGTGAAAGCCCGACGGCTTTCACACTGGAGCAGTGCGTTGGCAGGAGCGTCACAAAAAGTCCTGCCAGCAGCTTCTTCGGAACGGTGAAGGAGCGGTGAACTCACCGCTCCTCCACCACTTCTCCACCGCTGCTCCCCATTGAAATCAATGGGGCAGCGCTGAGATACCGAAACAAAACGCCGCTCCGGCTGTGTTTTGCGGGTGGATTTAACCCCTTTTTCGGCCGCTAGTGGGGGGTTAAAACCGCCCTGCTAGCGGCCGCATAGCGCCGCTAAAACGACGGTAAAGCGGCGCTAAAAATAGCGCCACTTTACCGCCGACGCCACCCGCGGGTCAGTGTGAAAGGGCTTTAAATACCACCAAAAGAAAGCTCTATTTGTGTGAAAAAAAAATGATAAAAATTTAATATGGGTACAGTGTTGTATGACCGCCTAATTGTCATTCAAAGTGCGTCAGCGCTGAAAGCTGAAAATTGGTCTGGGCAGGAGGGGGGTTTAAGTGCTCAGTAAGCAAGTGGTTAAGCTTTGACAAAAAAAATAATAATTGGAAGCTGAGTGAAATACATGGATTAGCAATTGCACACATTTGGAGTATTTGATTGATCGCAACTACATTCTCCTTGTGTAGCTCACGCCAGGTGCAGCCACTTGTTCCATCTGTGTAGTAATAGTTCACTACTCCTAGCAATTTTAATAGAGTAGTACCATTTTAATACTAAAAATATGTATCAAACATTTACTGTAATTTTCCTTTCCTGGCACCAATCCATGGCAGCATATTACCACATGTATGTTACATAGTTACATAGTTAGTCAGGTTGAAAAAAAAGACACTAGTCCAGGGGTAGGCAACCTGGGGCCCTCCAGCTGTTGCAGAACTACATTTCCCATAAGGCATTGCAAGGCTGGCAGTACAATTACTCCCAGAGGCATGATGGGACATGTAGTTCTGCAACAGCTGGAGGGCCCCAGGTTGCCTAACCCTGCACTAGTCCATCTAGTTTAACCACAAAAAAACCCCCTACAAGCCTATATACACAATCCTATACACACAGTTGATCCAGAGGAAGGCGAAAAACCCCAGCAAAGCATGATCCAATTTGCTACAGTAGGGGAAAAAGTTCCTTCCTGATCCTGCGAGAGGCAATCGGATTTTCCCTGGATCAACTTAACCTATAAATGTCAGTATCCAGTAGGGTTGCCACCTCATCCCTGTAAACCCAAACACATATGAATACACAGGTTCTGAGGCTAATTAAATGCAGATAAGGCAACAAGTGAGTTTAATTACCACCTTAATCAGCCACAGAACCTGTGTAATTTATATGTGTTCAGGTTTAAATGGATGAGGTGGCAACTCTAGTACCCAGTTATGTACATTTAGGAAAGAATCCAGGCCTTTCTTAAAGCAATCTACTGAGCTGGCCAGAACCACCTCTGGAGGGAGTCTATTCCACAGCTCTTACTGTGAAGAACCTTTCCGTATCTTTTCCTCTAGATGTAAAGAGGGCCCCCTTGTCCTCTGTGATGACCTTAAAGTTAATAACTTACCACCAAGGACCCCTTACATATTGATCATATCCCCCCTTAATCTTCTCAAGAGAGAATAAATTCAGTTCCTCTAATCTTTCCTCATAGCTGAGCTCCTCCATGCCTCTTATCAGTTTGGTTGCCCTTCTCTGCACTTTCTCCAGTTCCCTGATATCCTTTTTGTGAACTGGTGCCCAAAACTGAACTGCATATTCCAGATGAGGTCTTACTAATGATTTGTACAGGGGGGCAAAATGATATCTCTCTCTCTAGAGTCCATACCTCTCTTATACAAGAAAGGATTTTTCTTGCCATGCTGCCACCAAGAAAACAGAAAATTGTATCAAATACATACTGTAATTTTCCTTTCTTTTCGCCAATTCTGGCATCATACATGTAGTATTATGCTGCCATGTTGGCGCCAGGAAAAATATTTATAACCATAACTGCCAGTCAGAATACTGCTCTCATTAGTCTGCCCACTGTAAGAAACAAATAAGGTTTTTTTTATTGGTCATCAAAATGCTAAAGGCCAATTGTGACAATATTCTCAGCAATCCCAATATAGTAGTAGGATTTTCATAAATATATTGTAGCAGGGCGGTACCCTGCCAGGATCCAGGTCTAATAAACAGCCAGTTTACTAATGAGTCAGCTGTGTTCTGGGCTTTAAGTAATCACTAGACCAAGGCTCTAGGCTCCCAGTTGGAGACAACTTCACCCTGCAGACAGGAGGTCTTGGCATGGGAGTCAGTAGGGCTTCACCTAGGAAAGAGAGGTGGGAGCCAGTGTAGCACGAGGCTACTTGCTGTACTCACCGAGGTGCTGAGCGTCCGGTCTGTAGGAGACAGACCAAGGCCCTAAAGTGTAAGGCCTGAGCTGGAGAGCTGCGTTTACAAGCCAGGAGGGCTGAAAATCATTTACTTTGGTAGCAGGACTGAAATACTGAATACCCCTGCGAGGGAATCTTCATTGTTTGTTTTGAACTTTAATTTTTAATAAAAGTGGGCAAAACCAGCCCTAAAATGGATAAAAGCGAGTGGTGGTGTCCTTAAAGCGCTACACTTGGAGTGAACCCCTGACAATATATATATATATATATATACACTCAGCTGACAGTGTAGTATCCTATAACAGCCTATCAAAAAACAGCTGTAACTAGTTTGCCGCCTTTAAAAAACACATAAGGCTTTTGCTGGTCATAAATGGTCAATTGTGACAATATTATCAGCAACCATCACTCCCAATATAGTAGTAGTTTTGTTAATAAATCTATAGACATTTTTGCACTCAGATGACACCAATGTGCAGTGGAGTGTAGCACCCCACCACTTTATTTATTGGTCATCACAATACTAAGGGCCAATTGCTGCAGCTGTCACTATTCTGCCCATTCTAAAGCCTTGTACACACGATCGGATTGTTGGCCAACAAAAACGTGAAATTTTGTCCAAACGTTGTTGGCTCAAACTTGTCTTGCATACACACGTTCACACAAATGTTGGCCAACAATTACGAATGTAGTGACGTACTAAACATACTTTTTTACGTTTTTCAGCTCTTTAGCACCACCCTTGGGCTCCTTCTGCTAATTTCGTGTTGGTAGAAGTTTGGTGAGTGTTGATTTGCGCTTTTCTTGCCGCGTTTTTTATTTAGCGCTTTTCAGTTAATTTCTGAACCAATGTTCGTCAACCAGATGAGAATCGGAGGAGATAACGTGTTATTTATTATTGGCCTTGGAGTTATTGCTTTGACATAATTTTTTTGGTTGAATAATGATTTGATTTGGTATATTTTCCATATTTTTGGATGCATGGAATGCACTTTTTGGTTAAGTTCTATTGGCAGATAGCATGTCTAATTTTATTTGTTTTCTTTTTTTAAAGCACAATAAAAACATTGTGTAGAATAATACTTGGCTATGTGTTTTACTTCAAATGACAGTTTGGGAGTAGGCAGTTACATTTTAAAAAATACAATGTAAAATTAACAAGGGACACCAACATAGTTGTATCTTTGATCTTATAAACTACAAGATAATGGTGTTGTGGTAACTTCCCCAAATTAAAAAAAAAAAAGCATAATAATATTATTCTTGATATCACTAGAAAAAAAAAGCCTTTGAAATTTCATTTGCAATAACTCCATCAGTATCACCAGCAAAGCAGCTTCATTATTATCCCATTATAGAAGAAGAGAATTGTGCGCTGTATTAGGAGGTTTTATAATTTGCTGCGTCACAAATGTTAATTCTCCATTATGAACGCTAATTACAAGACCGACCGCTTCTAGCTCCTCCTTGCTTCCGAGCATGCATGTTTGTACTTTGGACTTTTGTCCGACGGACTTGTGTACACACGATCGGAAGATCTGACAACAGACATTTGTCCGCGGAAAATTTGAAAACCTGCCAGCCAATATCTGTTGGCGGAAATTGTTGGCGACAATTGTCCGATGGAGCATATACATGATCGGATTTTTCCGCCAACAGCCTGACATCCAACATTTCCCGTTGGAAAGTCCGATCGTGTGTACGAGGCTTAAGGATTTTTATTTGTCATCATAATGTTAAAGGCCAGTTGTTACTATAGTCTGAGTAATCAGCACTCCCAACATAGAAATGTGTAATTAAAAAAAAAAATCACACACATATATATATATAGATATATATATGTATCTATATATATATATTCCTTCTGCCAAACATAAAATTAAAGCCAAGCCTCCGAGCCGCTGTCGGTCGTTGTCCGATATCACTCGCCATAGGCTTCACTGGTTATAAGATTCCCTGTCCATGGGGTTGGCTTCTCTTCCATTTACAGATAAGCATTTATTTACCAAACCAAAGTTATTTTCTATGCATCATGCAGGGCGCCACACCACACTCTTCGGGTGTGTTGCACACCCGCTCCAGTCCAATGCGAACCCAGTCGCACGGTCACTGTCGCAGGTAGGATTCTTTACCATGTTTGTCATGTCAAAATTCGTGGCCACTCGCGTGTGTCGCCCGTACCATGTGTTTGGTTACCACAGTGGAACTTACGAACTATTCGTACTTCTGGCGTTCTATTTTCTACACCAAACCTTGTTGTTTTGCCTCATGCACGGGATCACGCCACCCCTTCCCAATATGTTGAACTCCAGCCACAGTCCGCCGCAAACTCATTCACATGGCCCATTGTCGCAAGTAAGATTTGTTACCACATTCTTAATGTCCCATCAATTCGTTACCATTCATTGTCTCCCATATCGTTCGTTAGTTGCCCCTACGGAACCTACGAATCCTTATCCCTTATACCTGCTCGCTTACGGGTACGGTAAGTCGCCAAACAAACAAGGTGTTTCTATCCTTTTCTCAGTAACCCAATTCTCATTCGTTGAGACCCTGGCAGCCGTGCAAAACCGTCTCAGCAGCCTGTCACTCTTGTTGACACCCTTGCAAAATGCAATATCGTCTCAGCTACCCCTCACTCATAAAAAAATAAATAAAAATAATAATATATAATAAACCTCTACCACCACGCAACCTCTGCCCAGCAGCCTGACACTCTTGTTGAGACCCCTGCAAAACGCAATATCATCTCAGCAACCTCTCACTTATTCAAAAAAAAAACCCTTTGCCACCACGCAATTTTGGCCCAGCAACCTGACACCTGTTTGGACCCTTGCAACCATGCAAATCATCTCAGCAGTCTGACACCCTTGTTGAGACCCTTGCAAAACACAACATCATTTCAGCAAACCTCTCACTCATCAATAAATAAATAAATAAATAAATAAATAAATAAATAAATAAACCAAAGAAAGACCCTTTGCCACCACGCAATCTCGGCCTAGCAACCTGACACCTGTTGAGACCCTTGCAACCATGCAAATCATCTCAGCAGCCTGACACCCTTGTTAAGACCCTTGCAAAATGCAACATTGTCTCAGCAACCTCTCACTAGTCAAAAAAATAAAAATAAATAAATAAATAAAATATAAATAAATAAATACCCCCTTTGTCACCACGCAAGCTCGGCCCAGCAACCTGACACCTGTTGAGAACCTTGCAATCAAGCAAAATCGTCTCAGAAGCCTGACACCCTTGTTGAGACCCTTGCAAATGCAATGCCGTCTCAGCAGCCCCACACTTATGGAGACCCTTGCAACCACGCAATACCGTCTCGAGCAACCTCCCACTCCTCAAGACCTTAGTGAACACAAAGTCTCGCCCCAGCAACCTGACATTCATTGAGACCCTTGCAGCCAGACAAATCGTCTTAGGCCTCATGTACACTGCTGCTGGTAAACAGACTTTTAGGAGCAGTTGGGCATTTTTTTTTCAGCTGCCCCTGAACTCTCCTCTATGTTCTCTTATCAGTACATGTACACAGGGTCGTTTATAGTCATTTCTAGGCAGTTGAGTTTAGAAGCTTTTTGAAACGCAAAAAAAAAAAAGGAAAAAGGGTTCAGACGGCTGTTCAGAGGCATTTGAAACGCCAAATGCCTGTAACAGGTTGTAAACGCGGTAACTCGCTTTTCGTTTACAGTCATTTTCATTTTAACAAAAATAAAAAGTCAGGCAATATTGTCTCAGCAGCTTGATACTCATTTGATACCCTTGTAAAACGCAATATCATCTCAGCAACCTCACACTCGTCTAGACCTTTGCGACCACGTAATCTCGTCTGAGCAACCTGACACCCGTTCAGACCCTTGCAGCCATACAAAATCGTCTCAGCAGCCTGACACTCATTTGAGATCCTTGCAAAATGCAATATCGTCTCAGCAACCCCTCACTCGTCGAGACCCTTGCAACCACGCAATTTCATCATTAAAAATAAATAAATAAAAACCTCATACTCATTGAGACCCTTGCAATCACGCAATATCGTCTCAGCAGTCTGACACTCACTGAGACCCTTGTAACCACGCAACATCGTCTCAAAACAACTTCATACTCATCGAGACCCTTGCAACCACGCAACATCGTCTCAAAACAACTTCATACTCATCGAGACCCTTGCAACCACGCAATATCATCTCAACAAACCAGACTGAGACCCTTGCAACCACGCAATGTCGTCTCAAAAAACAAACCTTCATACTCATCTAGACCCCTGCAACCATGCAATATCACGCCAGCAACATGACACTTACTGACACACTTGCAACCATGCAATATCGTCTCCAGTAGTATAAAACACTTTGTGGCACGCACCTACATGCAAACCCGCATACAAACTAACTTGCAAACACACATCAGTGACAAACAATCAGCCACACAAACACGCAGCGGCACCCAGTTGGCCATTCATCTCCAGTGGCACGCGGGCCACTCATCTTTTCTCTGTCTTTCTCCCTGAGGTTAGTTCAGGTTTCCATCCGGGACCAGGTCCAATTTTATCTCCCCGGATAAAAATAAATAAATAAAAAGGAGGGAAGAATGTACAGTTCGCATCTTCACCAGGGTCAGTTGCATGACAGGGGGTGAGACAGTTCATTTCAGGTAAAGTCACACCAGGCCCACCGTCAGACGGTTATCTACCACCTCAATGACTCCCTGCTCACCGAACAACCAGGCACACCACCGGCAGTTCTAGACAGGTTGAGGATAGTGTTCAGCAATCTCAACGTTCCCATAGCTGAGCACAAAGTGGAAGGCCCGGCACACTCTATCACCTTCCTAGGTGTCACTCTGGACACGCGTGCAATAGCCTGCCCCCTGACAAACTAGCTGGTACCAGGACAGTTATCCACGACTCACGCGGTCACAAGGGTGCACCCTGAGGCAGTCGCAATCCTTACTAGGGATGCTGAACTTTGCAATGAGGATTACTCCTCAAGGACGGTCCTTTATATCACAGCTTTTAGTTTTTCTCACACCAGTGCAAGATCCAGACCAAGTTCTCAATCTAGACCAAGCAGCAGTAGCAGACTTATCTATGTGGGACAAGTTCCTCACCAGCTTGAATGGCATTTCAATGTTTATCCCAGCAGTGCAAGCCGAGCCACAACGGGTGGTCACCGACGCCACAGCCTCCACTGGCTTTGCGGCCTTTTATCGGCTGCCACTGCTTCGCCGAACCTTGGCCCCCAGAAATTCTCATAAGTTTCTGCTTTCACCAAGTCTTCATCACTCTTCGAGCTGTATCCCATCATGGCAGCTGCCCAGGTCTGGGGCCACACTTGAACAGGACAGACGGTGCTCTTCACACCACAGACAATCAAGCCACGGCCGACATCATCGATAAAGGTAGATCCAAGTCACTCTCCATCATGTCCTTCCTGCACAGGCTCGTGCAGTTGTCACTCAGTCACCAGTTTAATATCTTCTGTAGACATATTCCAGGCAATACAAAATCACAGCTGATGAGCTGTCCCGTTTCAACCTTACTTTGTTTTATCAGCAGGAGTCTGGAGCCGACCCAACAACGAATCCTGTTCCACCCTGGTCGTTGCTGACGATGGACTTAAGTCACATCTCGCCAATGCAACCCAACACATTAACCACTCCTTGGCACGCAATACACTGAAGGCCTATCGCACTGCTTGGAACACTTACCGCAAGTTTTTGGCATCTTGCCCCGAAGCAGCGATAGGCGATGTTAGACACGTCCTAGCCTTCATATCATATTGCCATACGCAGATGGCCCTTTCACCCCAGTAAACCATCAGTATTCTCGGCCCATGCAGTCAAGTCCCTCCTACAGGGCATACAGAAGCACCAATCCATAATCAGTGGCAAACGCCTTCCCATCACGAGTGCCCTCTTCAGGGACATGTCTAAAATCCTTAGGACGCCACCTGACTCGCTTTCCGAACCATTACACCCTTCATCTCACAGTCTGCAAAACGCAACAAACCGGCCCCGGGGTTGACATCAACCTGTTTCAGACTAACAATGCCTGGTGCTCAGTGACGGTGGTCAACCGACTACTGTCCCATTTACCCAGCCAATCTGATGGTAGCTCGTTGCTACCCTTTCTAACCAGCCCCCTGAGTGGCAGCCAGTTTATCAAGCATGTCAGGATTCTCCTAAGCAACTTGGGCTTCAACCCCAGTCAGTCCTCTGGACATTCCTTCCGGGCCTCAGCTGCCTCCCAACATGGAGTACCAGGCCACGTAATCAAGAAACTAGGCCGATGGAAGTCCGCTTGTTTTGCCACATACATCCCAAATCCTCAGGAAGAATTGGCACAAGCCTTTACCAAGCTGGCTCAATAAACACAAGAATCAATAAAGAGTTATTCCCCTATCTGAGTCTTTTGCCCCCTTTTCTTGGCATACTGACCAGATTACCAAAACACACTTTAGGTCTATTTATGTTCTAAGTCTTGTTGCGTGTTTATGTGATCCACATCTCTCCCGGTCATAGGGCCATGACCATAAATAAGAAGGCCAGTATGGTGGCCTGAATTTATGGGAGGAGCCGGAGGGTATTTAAGCAGCCCACTCGCCCGTGCTCTTTGTCGGTTTAGTGCGTGATACCCTCCCGCCCTTCCCTTTTTCAGGGCACTTCTCAGCACATCCTTTATAAACTACCCATTACTTACCTTGGGTATGCCCCCTTTTTCTTGGCATACCGACCAGACCACCAAGGCACACTTCAGGTCTATTTATGTTGTAAGTCTTGTTTAAGTGATCCACATCTCTCTCTGTCATAGATAAATACACACACACACACACACACACACATATAGTATATATATATATATATATATATATATATATATGTGTGTGTGTATTTATTTATTTATGTATTATGTTTTTATTTTTTTCATAACAATACTACTACTATAATTTAAAGCTCTCACTAGTCTGTACATTCTAAATAAAACACATAAGGTTTTTTTACTGGTGGTCAAATGCTGGTTGTTACATTTGTACATTTGCTGTTAGTAGTATTTTTACAAACACTTAAGCCTCGTACACACGGTACGATTGTTGTCAGGGGATTGTCTGTTGACAGACTGTTGTCCTAAAATCTTACCGTTAGTACGTTCCTTTTGACAATTGTTGTCCAACTTTCATGCCAACAAATATTGGATGGCAGGCTAGTAAATTTTTGGCGGACAACGGTTTGACGTCAGATTTTCGTATGGTCAGTACACAAATCCGTCACACAAAAGTCGAAAGTACAAACACGCATGCTTGGAATCAATGCTCACCAAACACGAAATTAGCAGAAGGGGCCCAAAGGGTGGCGCTCAAGAGTTGAAATCCCTCGTAGTATGTCACTACGTTTGTGTTTGTTGCACGACAATTGTGTACCGTTAGTATGCAAGACAAGATCCTGGCACACGCCCTTTTGACAAAAATCAGAT
Source organism: Lithobates clamitans (assembly GCA_037952925.1). Taxonomy (NCBI): domain Eukaryota; kingdom Metazoa; phylum Chordata; class Amphibia; order Anura; family Ranidae; genus Lithobates; species Lithobates clamitans. The sequence continues at coordinate 414,607 of JBBGZY010002418.1, forward strand.
GCTCGGTTGGCCAACAATCATACCGCGTGTACGAGGCTTTAGACATCACTCACATGCAGTACAGTGGAGTGTAGCACCCTATAACAGCCAATAAGAAAGCAGCTCTCACTAATCTACCCACTCTAAGAAAAGCATAAGTAATTTTATTGTTCATCACAATGCTAAAGGTCAGTTGTTACACTATTCTCAGCAATCATCACTTCTAATATAGTCATAGTATTTTTTTATTTTATTTACACTGCTCAAAAAAAATTCAAGGAATGCTTTTTAATCAGAGTATAGCATCAAGTCAATGAAACGCCTGGGATGTTGATCTGGTCAGTTAAGTAGCAGAGGAGTTTGTTAATCAGTTTCAGCTGCTTTGGTGTTAATGAAATTAACAACAGGTGCACTAGATGGGCATTGATGAGACGACCTCCAAAACAGGAATGGTTTTATAGGTGGAGGCCACTGACATTTTTTTCCCCTACTCATCTTTTCTGATTTTTTCCACTAGTTTTGCATTTGGCCAGAGTCATTGTCACTACTGGTAGCATGAGGCGATACCTGGACCCTATAAAGGTTGCACAGACAGTCCATCTCCTCCATGATGGCACATCAATACATGCCATTGCCAGAAGGTTTGCTGTGTCTCCCAGCACAGTCTCAAGAGCATGGAGGAGATTCCAGAAGACAGACAGTTACTCTAGGAGAGCTGGACAGGACCGTAGAAGGTCCTTAACCCATCAGCAGGACCGGTGTTTGCTCCTTTGTGCAAGGAAGAACAGGATGAGCACTGCCAGAGCCCTACAAAATGACCTCCAGCAGGCCACTGGTGTGAATATCTCTGACCAAATATGAGGACCCGACCTCCTCTAGTGGGCCCTGTGCTCACTGCCTGGAATCGTGGATTATGATTGGCATTTGCCATTGAACACCAGAATCGGCAGGTTCGCCACTGGCGTCCTGTACTTTTTAAAGATGAGAGCACCCTGAGCACATGTGACAGATGTGAAAGGGTCTGGAGAAGCCATGGAGAAGGTTATGCTGCCTGTAACATCATTCAGCATGACCAGTTTGGTGGTGGGTCAGTGATGGTTGGGGGAGGCATATCCATGGCGGGATGCACAGACCTCTACAGGCTAGACAATAGCACCCTGACTGCCATTAGGTATCAGGATGAAATCCTTGGACCCATGGTCAGGCATTCATAAAAGTACTACTATAATTGCATAGACATCACTTAGATGATACCAACCTGCAGTGAAGTGTAGCGCCCTGTAACAGCCAATCAGAGAGCAAATCTCACTAATCCTCCTACTCATACTGGTATTGCAGTATTTTTTATTTATTTATCGATATATAGACATCTACACACTCAGGTGTGCATCCGATAACAGCCAATCAGAAAGTTACTTGTCTGCCCACTGTAAGGCTTTTTTATTGGTTATCACAATGTTAAAGGCCAATTGTAACAATATTCTCAGCTACACCCCACTGCATGTTGGTGTCATCTGAATGTATAGATGTGTGTGTGTTTGTGTGTGTGTATATATATATATATATATATATATATATATATATAATATATATAATTTATGGTCGAATCCCTTCAACCGGAACAGATATGAACCACATAAACAAGACACAAGACTTACAACATAACATAGACCTGAGGTATGCCCTGGTTTGCTGGCCAGTATACCAAAAAAGGGGGCATAACCAAGATAAGTAATGGATGATTTTGGAGAGAAATGTGCTGAGGAGTGGCCTGAAAAAGAGGAATGGGAGGGAGGGTATTGTGCACCGGAACCAACAAGGAGAGATGAGTGGTCTGCCTAAATACCCCCGGACTCTTCCCATAAATTCAGGTCACCATACTGGCCTTTATATATATATATAGTATATCTGTACACTCAGACGGCACCAACATGCAGTGGAGTGTAGCTGACAATATTGTCAATTGGTCACAATTGGCCTTTAACCTTGTGATGACCAATACAAAATCCTTACAAGTGAACAGACTAGTGACAGCTGTTTTCTGATTGGCTGTTACCGGATGCTACACTCCACTGCAGGTTGGTGTCATCTGAGTGTACAGATATGCTATATATTGATGGAAGTGATGATATGATATATATTGACGGAAGTGTTGATTGCTGAGAATAGTGTAACAACTGACTTTTAGCATTGTGATGAGCAATACAAATAGGAGTAAAAGTATGAGTATAGGAAGATTAGTGAGATCTGTTTTCTGATTGGCGTTTACAGGGTGCTACACTCCACTGCATGTTGGTGTCAGCCGAGTGATGTCTATGTATTTATAAAAAATGCTACTAAATTGGTAGTGATGATTGCTGAGAATAATGTAACAATGAGCCTTATTTGTTGTAGAATGCACACACAAGTGAAAGCTCTCAATTATAGTAGTAGTATTTTTTTTCTTATGAATGTATATACAGTGTGTGTGTATATGTATATAAATCTATAAATATATACATGTTTGTTTATATATGTTTTGTATATATGTGTGTGTGTATGTATATGTGTATAATTTTATATATATATATATATATATAGAGAGAGAGAGAGAGAGAGAGAGAGAGAGAGAGAGAGAGAGAGAGAGAGAGAGAGAGAGAGAGAGAGAGAGAGAGAGAGAGAGAGAGAGAGAGAGAGAGAGAGAGATTTATATACATATATTTGAGTATATATATATATATATATATATATATATATATATAACTCAAATATATGTAAATATATATATATATATATATATATATATATATATATATATATATATATATATATATATATATATATATATATATATATATATGTTTTGTGTATATATATATATATATATATGTTTTGTGTATATATATATATATATATATATATATATATATATATATATATATCACAATGTTAAAGGCCAATTGTAACAATATTCTCAGCAATGATCACCTCTAATATACTCACAGTATTAAAAAAAAAACTATATATATATATATATATATATATATATATATATATATTTTTTTTTTTTTTTTTAATACTGTGAGTATATTAGAGGCGATGATTGCTGAGAATATTGTTACAATTGGCCTTTAACATTGTGATAACCAATAAAAATCCTTGTTTGTGTGTGTGTATGTATATATATATATATATATATATATATATATATAGTTGTATATATATATGTGCTGAGTGCAAGTGTTGGATGGAGGTGGTGTATGTGGCTGTCTGATGTGACTTGTCCCCTTTATCTCTTTGTCTCACCCTGTTTCTCCCCAGATCCCCCCCTCCACCCCCTCCATCCCTTTGTCTTCCAGCTCCTCTCCCTCTCTCTCCTCTCTCAAGTGTTTTCAATTTTATTCTGAGTGGAATTAACTACCCCTGATGTCAAATTGCCGCCGAAATCGATAATAATATCTTTACAAAAGAGGATATTCTTCTCTCTCCGAACGGCTTCTGAAAAATGGAAAATTTAGTCGAAATTGATTCATTACTTGACACTTTATAGGCCGGCCTGGGTATTGATCGCGTCTTGTCATGTCCCATCTCCCCTAATCGAAGTTGAAGTCCAATGTCGATGCTGGTATTTTTCATAATTCCAGGAGTGCAGACAGACACAAAAACAGACACATTCACCCCCCCCACCCCTTCTTCATTCCCTGTGCCCCCACAACTGCCAGTGCAGCTACCTTCTGCCAAGCTGAACCCCCGAACCCCCAAAAAGAGGGGTCATCAGACTCCCCCAATGCACCTTTGTAGGTCCTGATAGCTGTCGTTATTATCAGATAACGAATCAGAGGCTATGGTCACGTGGTGCACTATCCAAGACCCCAGATCTAGCCATAGGGCACCCCAAAAATGTCAGAGCACCCCACTTCATACTTATATACAACATACCTGCCGGTAGGTGGACGCTGCTCTTATATCACATGCGGTGTTAGGTTAGAGGCTCAGGATCCAATGTAGTGACCCAGAACCCCAAACTAAACGATGGGGCACCCCAAAATGTCAGTTTACCCGTTTTTTTTCCATATTGCTGTGGGTTGTTCACATACCTGCCAGAATGAGACATTGCTCTTATACAGCTTTAGGTAGTGGGACAGAGGCCCGGGGTCTAATGTACACATTCCGAACCCCAAACTGAGCGACAAGGCACCCCAAAATGTCAGAGCACCCCACTTCATGCTTATATAAAACATACCTACCGGTAGGTAGACGCTGCTTTCATGTGATTTGAGGTGTTAAGTTGGGGGCTCAGCATCCAATGTATAGTCACCCAGAACCCCAAACTGAACGATGAGGCAGCATAAAATGTCAGTGCACCCCTTTTTTTTATACTGCTGTGGGTTGTTCACATACCTGCCAGAAGCAGACTTTGCTCTTATACAGCTTTAGGTGGTGGGACAGAGGCTCGGGGTCTAATGTACAGCATTCCGAACCCCAAACTGAGCGATAAGGCACCTCAAAATGTGAGAGCACCCCATTGTATACTTATATAAAACATACTGGTAGGTAGTTGCTGCTCTCATATGATTTGAGCTGGTAAATTGGGGGCTCAGGATCCAATGTGGTCACCCAGAACCCCAAACTGAAGGATGGGGCAGCCCAAAATGTCAATGCACTACTTTTTTTCATACTGTTGTGGGTTGTTCACATACCTGTCAGAAGTAGAGAGTGCTCTTATATATATGTAGGTGTTGGGGCTGAGGCTCGGGGACTAATGCATTTCGAACCCCAAACTGAGCGATCAGGCACCCCAAAAGGTCAGCGCATTCCTATTGACATACCTGCCAGGGTACACAATGTTCGCATTTGCCTTGAGATTTTGGAACAGGGGCTGAGGATCTTTTGTATTCACCCAGAGCGCCAAACTGAGAGAAGAGGCACCCCAAAATATCAGTGCACCCCCTTTTCCCTACTATTTTTGCTCTACTCCCATGACCCCCTTCTTCCTCCCCTCTTGTTCACATACCTGCCAGAAGTATCATTGCTCTCATTGGGACAGAGGCTCCGGATCTAATGCACGCATTCCGAACCCCAAACTGAGCGATACGGCACCCCAAAATGTCAGTTGCACCCCCTTTTAAGTTAACTAATTACCTGCCTGCAAGTGGGTTCACGCTGTTAAAATATGACTTGAGATTTTGGGACGGGGGCTTAGGATCCTAGTATGTATTCATCCGGAGCTCCAAAGTGAGCGAAGAGGCATCCCAAAAGGTCAGTGCACCCCCCTTTTCCTACTATTTTGCTCTCCTCCCTGCTCCCACTTATTTCTCCCCTCTTGTTCACATACCTACCAGAAGTGTACAGTGCTCCTATAGCTGCAGGTGTTGGGATAGAGGCTCGGGGTCTAATGCACGCATTCCGAACCCCAAACTGAGCGATAAGGCACCCCAAAGTGTCAATGCACCCCTTTTTTAAGGCGAAAAATGGCATACCTGCAAGTGGGTGCACAATGTTCCTATATGACTTCATTTTTTGGAACATGTGTTTAGAATCCTATGTATGCACCCAAAGCTCCAAAGTGAGCGAAGAGGCACACCAAAATGTCTGTGCACCCCCTTTTTCCTACTGCTGTGAATTGCCCATATATCTACCAGAGGTAGACAATGCACTAGTATAGCTTTATGTGTTGGGACTGAGGTTCGCAGTCTAGTAAACGCATCCAGGAGCCCAAACGGAGCGATAAAGCACCCCAAAATGTAAATGCTCCCCCATTTCTTACTGCTGCGAGTTGTTCCCATAGTTGCCAATGGATAGACATTGCACTCATATAACTTCAGATGTTGGGACAGAGGCTCCGGGTCTAATACTTGCATCCAGGAGCCCAAACTGAACAATGGGGCACCCCAAAATGTCAATGCTCATCTCTTCTTCATAGTGTGTCATACCTGCCAGTGGGTGCACAATGCTCTCATTTACCTTCAGTGTTGGGGCAGAGCACAAGGTCCGATTTACTCACCTAGAACCCCAAAGTGAGCCATTTTACACCAAAATGTCAGCGCATCCTTTATAATTGATGGTATCTGATTCCATCAGTTGCATACTAAGAACAAGACAGATATCACCAAACTGACTCATATCAAAGACTAGGTTGCATGCCATTACCTTATTGGGATAAAGAACCCCCAAAAATGCACTAAGGTTTTGAGTTACTCCAACGATTCAAAGTCAACATGAACGTCCCTGAAATATGAGTAAATCAGCACACTGTTCACTAACACAGAACTTCAAGTCCTCCACCACCTTTCCCGTCCCCCCCAAAAATATAAACATTTAAAGGTACCCTAATAATTACCTTACATGTATGCTTCTCAAGTAGCAGAATAAAGACACCAGTGCATAGCACATGCAACTAAATATGGACCGTACATTGAGTGATAAGGCACCTCAATAATGTCAGTGTACCCCGATTTCATACTTGGGGGTTAAATAAAAAATCAATCCAGACATTTTCAAATGCCTCAGATCGAAATGCGCTGATCCTGGGCAACCCTTGTCACCAGACCCCTCAAAAATATCAGCAGCCCCCTTCATAATATAGTTATAAAATAAATACCGATCCAATGTAGTAGATACATGAGTCCAGGTCCCGATCCAATGAGGATTTCCAAAATGTCATTAAAACCCCATATTGTCCAGAAGAGCATACATACCATTAAATAGTTCCAGATGTGAAGAGAGAACCCCGGAATAGTAGTCCCACTTTACTCACCCGGGACTACAAATTCTGGGATAAGCCTCCTGAGAAGTAATTTTGTAGATCAGTAAAGGTCAGCATTGATGAGGATATTTATACCACACCAAATACAGAGCCAAAAAATCGAGGTCACCCTGAAATAAGTACATACCCCGATATTTCAGTGCAACCCTCATTCATCTCTGATCAAATAGGGACCTCGGGTGACAGATGATGCAGGCAGGATCCCATATCATGTCCTCTAAATATCAGCCCTGTCCCATCTTTTAGCAACTTTTGGGGTTACATATATATTGTACTCCCATCAGAGCTGGTCTTGATCGATATGATCCTGTTCTAGGACCCCAAACTTTGTCACCAGGAACCCCAAAATGATTTGAAATTTTTGGGGTTGAAAATGTTCCCTAATCAAGACAACAGCCCAAGTGGTGATAAATTAAAATAGGTGTCCAATGTTACTAACAACCCCCCCCCCCCCAAAAAAAAAAAAAGTCAATGCACCATTCATCCAAATTACATATCAACTGTATAATGGTTATTAGTGAGGAGGACACTCACATACCAACAACTATCAGAGAGAGAGAACAACGTGTATTCCCTCCAGCTGTCCAATCTCCTTCTGTTGGTCCAGCTATCACAGTGATATAGGTATTTGATATTTGCTATTTAACATCTATTCTGCATATCAGGAATAAATGAACAAGTTCTGGGAGTCAAATGACCATTTTAGTTACCTCTGTGAACCATTAAATTGGAATGCATGTATGTCAGCCAAATGTCTGTCTATGGATGGTGTTAAAGTGATTGTAAACCTCAGACATGAAATATGAACAAAGCATATCCTTCTATAGTGTGTACTTGTCTGCATCCAGAGCAAGTGTCATTTCTGTCTGCTGCCCATTCCACTGCTATCAGCATGAGTCACTCCTGATAAGTTTTTCTGACACCAAGAGAAAAAAAGGTGACAGGGAGGGATCTCCATCTGATTGACAGCCTCAGGTCTGTTCCTGTGTGCTATGTGAAGGGGGGGGGTGTCCCTTCCCTCCAATCAGCTCTTGGAGCTCTCCTCACTCAGCGCTGCAGAATGTAACTTCAGCTCTATGCCCCCTTTTTTCTGATCATTCAGACAAGCTTTATACATTCTGGACGTTGAAAGGCTCTAGAGGAAAGAAGACCAAAAACCGGAGGATTTGTTTAATTTCTGTGTATCACCTGAAGATAGTCAGTTCACTGGGGATATGTATGGGTTTACAACCACTTTAAGTGAAAGTGGCTCCTAAGATAACTGCCTATTGCAGATTGATTGCTGGCTCTGTAGTTGACACAAATCTGCTTCTGTCACTAAAGCATATCTAAAGCTCATTTTTTGGGGGGATAGAGTGATGAGGGGGTTAGAACCCCTGTAGGGGTTTTCTTACTGTTATTGTGCCCACCATGGAGACTTACTTTTTCTAACTGGCTATACACTTAAGCCTCGTTCAGATGGTCAGCAGCTATTGCCTCCCTCTGAAAAGTGATCTGTGGCAGATCACTTTCCAGAGGGTAGTTGACAGGTGGCTGGAAGGCGATACATCACCTCCTCACTGTCGGTTTTAACCTTGAAAAGGCAAAACAATGGCCCCATTTACATGACTGGGGTCAACCCAACAAGGAGTCTTCATTTTTTTGCAAAGCATCTCGCCAACGGCATGTGTACAGCTCTGCGTGGCTGCATGTTCTTCTGTGGGAATAAGGAAAGGGATGGTCGACACTCAGGATGACATCCGAAAAATAGCATTCTTTTATTGAAAAGACATGTACAACGCTGTAAAAATAGCCTACGCGTTTCGGGTGTTAATCCTTAGTCATGGCCATGTCGAAACAAGTTGAAGCGATTCCCCCACCCATGACTCTCCTGCTGTGGCTGTTGCATAACTGGCCCTGCTGGCTGTCAAATCACCCAAACATCTGATTGGATGCAGCCACTGTTTGACTAACAATTTTTCCTTAGTCGAGAGGTATCGTCCAGGAGAAAGCCACCACTGAGTAAATATTGGCTGGTTGCTCAGGAACCTAAACAATATATGGCCAGGTTTAGGGAAAGTTGTCAGCGGAGTTCTGCTTAAAAAAAAAAAAAAAAATTAAAAGTCAGCAGCTACAAATACTGCAGCTGCTGACTTTTAATAATCGGACACTTACCTGTCCAGGGATCCAGCGATGCGGGGGATCGAAGCCCTGTCCGTCTCCCCTCCTCTCTGTGACGCCGGCATTGTTACTGTGGGTGCCCGGCTGTGGCTTCACAGCCGGGCACCCACTGCGCATGCGCGAGCCGCGCCCGCTTGGCTGGCCGGGCAATTATCTGGGACCTGTGACGTGTCCAAGATGATTGCCGCGAGGGAGGGGGGAAAGGTGATCTCCCTTCCGGAGCCGCAGTGTACCGGGAGGAAGTGGGAGCTCCCCCCCCAAAAAAAATGACATGCCAAATATGGCATGTCAGGGGGTCACCTCTCTTAAAACGGAAGTTCCATCATTGGGTGGAACTCCGCTTAAAGGTGAAAACCCCTTGTGATGCAGCAGCCCCCCTTTTACTTACCTGAACCTCGTCTTTCCAGCGATGGGATGCCTCGGGTCCCGATTGGATAGCAGCAGATCGGCTCCCGCTGCTGTCAATCAAATCCAGTGATGCGGGAGCCAGGGGGCGGGGCCAAGTCCTGCTGTCTGTGTCAATGGACACAGCAGCAGGACACGAGAGCGCGCCCGCACGAGTGCCCCCCAGGGAAAGCGCTTCTCAATCGAGGCACTCGATGCAGGGAGGAGCCAGGAGCGCCACTAGGGGGCCCCAGAAGGGGAGGATTGTGGCCACTTTATGCAAAACTCTTGCACAGCGGAGGTAAGTATGACATGTTTGTTATTAAAAAAAAAAACAAAAAAAACGAGACTTTACAACCCCTATAACTGAACAAGCTGAAGTTAGAAGCTGATTGGCTACCATGCACAGCTGCACCAGATTCTGAGTGCTCCAGTTTTAATAAATGTACCCAATGCATGCTCTGCTTTATCAACCCATGAGGTCAAGGGTTGCCACCTCATCCCTTTAAACCCGAACACATATGAATTACACAGGTTCTGAGGCTAATTGAATGTAGATAAGGCAGCAAGTGAGTTTAATTACCACCTTAATCAGCCCCAGAACCTGTGTAATTCATATGTGTTCGGGTTTAAAGGGATGAGGTGGCAACCCTAATGAGGTCACAAATGTTTACCCCAAATTTCAAATTTTCAACCAAATTTTGGGCTGGTCAGAAGCGATTGCCAATGGCATCTTGTCGCAACCGGCAATGTCTATGGCGCTCATTCATCAGACCAATCGCATTCGCCCATTAGCGTCATCGTCCTCAGGGCCTGCCCAGTTAATACATTGTACTCCTCTCTTGTTAAATCTTTGTTTCCTTCCGTAATTTTTCAATCATCTAATTGTTAGCACAGCTCTCACATTATCCATTGAGTGACTACACAGAGATTTATACATCTGCTGCTAATAATATTCCAATCAGCAGCAGGACCTCAAATGGAGAAGGTGGAGGAGCAATTAGAGGGGAAATTAATAGAGCAATCATCAGTCAATAAAATACAGTGTGTGAGTGAGTGGGCTGCACAATGGACGTGTCCGGAAAGCGAGCGCTGTGCGGAGAGGGCGGGTTGGGGGGTCACCCTACCAGCTGGGACTCCCAGTCCCTAGCAGATATGGTCCCTAACATGAGTTGACAGCTTCCAGCTGCTGATGAACTACAAAACCGTGTATGACTTGCCTACACAGCTGAGACTTGTAGTTCCCCAAGCAAGGGCTTAAAGTATACTTTCACCCAATCACTTAAATCTCATATACGCTTTAAAAATGGTAACGCAATTCCCAAAGACAATGTCAATACTTTGAAAACAGCAACTTTAATTAAAAAATTCTTGGTGATCCTGCCATGATCCTGCCATTAAGGTCTTTGTTCAGGCACTTTCTGTTATAGGGTGACAACGCTTTGTCTGTGTCTCACTACTGTGCTCATGTGTTGTCACCCCGCCATATAGGAGAATGCAAAGGGGTGTTGTAGCCCAAATAAAGCAAACCCAGAGCTCCCAACTGTCCCGGATTTTGAGGAACTGTCCCTGATTTTGAGGGACGGTCCCTGATTAGAAACAAAGTCTCTCTTTCCTCCTCATTTGTCCCTCATTTTGGTCTGATCTATATAGTTGTATATAAAATGCACTTTTTATCTTTCAAAAGTGTTTCCCAGCGATAACCCTTTCATCCCATTTATAAATTGCTGCATTTGTACATTTCAGAAGCCAATATAAAGGTATAGTAGTGGTAAAAAAAAAAAAAAAAAAAAAAAACACTGGCTTACATGCTTACATACTTTTGCTAATAGATGTCCCTCCCATTTTAAAAAGTTGGGAGGTATGAGAATCCTACACTGAAGAATGGCATCACATGAAGACGTGAAGTGGCTGCAAAGAGGCTACAGGCGATCAGTAGCACTAAGATGCAACAAAGGATGGAAACCAAGCAAAGTCAAGCAGCTTTAATGTAGAAATGTCATATGTTTATCATGAAGAGTGCTTAAGCAAATCTAATGTAATTCATTTAGAGTTTACATCTATGATACAGAGGCCGCGATGACCTCCTTCCTAAAATGCTAGTTGCCTGGCTTTCTTATAACTTTTTAATAGATGATAAATCACAAACCTGCAATAAGCATGCAACTAGTGAAGTCACCTAACCTGCATACTTGTAACTCTAGTATTAAAATTACTGGATTAGCAGGGAAGCCAGGCAAGTGGCATTTTTAGAAGGGATTGTTAGCAATAGCAGCCTATATAGTTTTCAGGAGTCTCCAAATTTTCTAAACAAAGGGCCAATTTGCCTTCCTTCAGAGTGTAGGGGGCCGGACTGTGGCCATTGGGAGTAGAAATTGTCTTGGCATCAATGGGAGGAAGAGCGCCCCATCGTTGGTGTCGGTAGGAGGAATGGTGCCCCATCCTTGGTGTCAGTGGGAGGAAAAGTGCCCCATCCTTGGTGTCAGTGGGAGGAAGGATTCCCTATCCTTGGTGTCAGTGGGAGGAAAAGTGCCCCATCCTTGGTGTCAGTGGGAGGAAGGGATCCTCATCCTTGGTGTCAGTGGGAGGAAGGGATCCCTATCCTTGGTGTCAGTGGGAGGAAGGGATCCCCATCCTTGGTGTCAGTGGGAGGAAGAGCGTCCCATCCTTGGTGTCAGTGGGAGGAAGAGCGTCCCATCCTTGGTGTCAGTGGGAGGAAGAAAGTCCCATCCTTGGTGTCAGTGGGCAAAATAGTGCTCCATCCTTGGTGTCATTGGGAGGAATAGTACCCCATTGTCCATGTCAGTGGTAGAAATAGTGCCCCATCATTGGTGTCAATGAGAGAAATAGTGCCCCATCATTGGTGTCAATGGGAGAAATAGTGCCCCATCATTGGTGTCAATGAGAGAAATAGTGCCCCGCTGTTGATGTCAGTAGCAGGAATTATGCCCACCAACAATGGGTGTCAGTGGGGGGAATAGTGTATTCTATCAATGGGAGGAAAAGCGCACCAAGGGCCAAATAATGCCGAACAAAGGGCCTCATGCGGCCCCCGGGCCACAGTTTTTTAGACCACTGTAATAGAGCCTAACTGTGACATCTTACAACAGTTCACCTGACTATGTAAGTATGCTGGGTCTGGTGGTTCTCCAAATGCAAAATGAACCTCCACTGGAAAAATTATAAAGACTGCCATTGCTGATCTTTTTTTCTGAAAATGCTAGTCGCCTGACTGACACATGCTTCAATGCTCTGTGACTTGCTGGCTCAGAAAAATTAGGCAGCGAAGGAATTATAGATCTAATTCCTAACACTTGACTTGTTCTGGGTCATTCAAAGCACTGAAGCCATTGGATCGGTATGACAGAGGCACCTCTGGGTCCTGTCCTGCTTGTCACTTGACTTTCAGAGGTTCAAACGGTCAGCACGTTTCAGAGGTTCAAATGGTCAACGCGTTTCAGAGGTTCAAATGGTCAACGCATTTCAGAGGTTCAAACAGTCCCACTTCATCAGGGTTTAGTACTGTTGAACAAAGCATGTACTAGACTCATAAAATTGGAGGGATCCTTGGGGGGGGGGGGGGAGTGGTGGGTTTAGTACGATCATTCCAGATGCCTTCACAAGAAAAATATGTAGCCTTTCATTGTTGGCCAATTATTTAGATAATGCTAGTTGCCTGGCATCACACTGATGCATTAAAGCTGAACTCCAGGCAAAAAAAACCCTTTTCTTTAAATGTATTATTCAGTTGAAATGTATCCACTTTGCGTGCACCACAGGTAGGGCCATCTTTAAGGCAGGGCACAAGGGGCAGCTGCCCCGCGCCCAGTTATTGTTGTAGGGCCCAAAGCAGCTGCCCCTTGAGTCTACACTACCTGAAAATAGTTGACAAGTGGATTCGAGAGGGCCCAAGGAAATGTTTGCCCAGGGTCCAATCAATATTAAAGATGGCCCTGACCACAGGTCTTTGCCAACCCACATAAAACTGGAGAGATCCTTAAGGGGCTATTAGTATGATTGCTAATGAGAAATATGTAGCCTGCCATTGCTAGCTTTTCCTTCTGAAAATGCTAGTTGCCTGGCTGCCCTGCTAATGCTTTAAACCCCAACTCCAGAAAGCTTTAAAAATCCTCCATTGCGGTGGGGCTGTGCCTACACTGCAAGGGTCAACTGCTCATTTAGGGTTAAGGGGCATGGAAAAGTAGATGTACTTACCTGATCCTCTGCATTGCTAGAGCGGCCCCCGCAGCGTCTTCTCCCCCATACTCCAGCAGTCTAAGGTCCTGACACATCATCTTGACCGAAGCAGGGTCCATAGCATGAGGGTGCTGAGGGACAGTCCACTGCCGGAGTATGGGAGAGCGCCATCTGCTGGGGGAGCAGAGGATCGGATAAATAAAAGTACTTTTAGTATTCCCCAGACCAGCCTTTTTCAACCAGGGTGCCTAGTACTCTGGGGTGCCTTCTGGATACTTCAGGGGTGCCTTGACATAATGCCAAAAATTGCCACAAATTACCCAAAAATTGTGTACAAGCCAGCGGATGGATCAAACAGCATCCAGGATGGATGAATGAATGAACACAGAGGGTGATCTGTACCGATCGCACCTGTGTTTATTCCCAACTGAAGCATAGGAAACAAAGTTTCCTATGCTTCAGTTTGTGAATGAACAGGACGCTGCTCAGCAAAGAGCACTTCCCAATCATTCACTGTCCAGTGCAGCTGAGACTGCAGAGAAAGGGACTGGGGAATCTCTGTCCTCAGTCCCTTTTTCTCTGTTTAGACCTTTGCTATTTCACCAAAGCCCCCCAACGGGTCTCCTAAAATATGGTAAAAAAAGAAAAAGTAAAAAATGATTAAAAAAAAAATAAAAATAAAAACTACTGACACTGTCCACTGCCGTACTGACACCGATCTCTGCTCTACTGACCATGCCCACTGCTTATATACACACATGTGTTTGTGCTCTGCGGTGCACACCCTAATGCAATAGGCTGCGCACCCCAATGCATGTGAGGATGTGGGCAGGAAGTGAGATGAAATCCCCCAGTGGGGACACAGGCAGCCATGTTTGCTCCTGATTTCTGGCTTAAAAACACTCAAGCCATACAAAGCCAATCAATCAGCATTTTCAGAAGCATGCAAACAATGGCCCCTATTTTCCCTTATGACAGGTCACTGGATGTTGCAGTTCCCCAGGCTCTCCTGTCTTGGGGACTCATTACTTAACTAGCAATCATGAGGCAGGAAGTGAGGTGAAATCTCAGTGGGGACACAGACAGCCATGCTTGCTCCTGTTTTCTGGCTCAGAAGCACTGAAGCCAGGCACCCCCAGCCACCTCGCATTATCACAGCATGAAAGCAATGGCCCCATTGGTACACTTTCAATGACAGATAACTGGGTGCTGTAGTTCCCCAGGCTCTTCTCTCTGTGATGGAAGGGGTTGGGCTCAGTACTTAACTGGGAATCCTGGGACAGGAAGTAAAGTGAAATCTCCCCAGCCATGCTTGCTCCTGGTTTCTGGCTCTGCAGCACTGAAACCATACACAGCCACCAAACTAGCATTTTCAGCAGCATGAAAGCAATGGACCCATTGGTACACATTAAATTCTAGATTCCTGCGGGTTTTAGTTCCCTGAGCTCTGAATCCAACTGGGAATCCTGGGACAAGAAGTGAGGCGAAATCTCCCCACTGGTGACACAGGCATGAGCATGCTCCTGCTCAGAAGCACTGAAGCCATACAAAGGCAGTCAACTAGCTTTTCCAGCAGCATGCAAACAATGACCCCTATTTTTTGCTCATGACTGGTACCCTCTAAATGCCAGATGCTGGGTGTTGTAGTTCCCCAAGCTCCCCTCTCTATATTGGAAGTGGTCAGGACAGGAAGTGAGGTGAAATCTCGCCAATGGAGACACAGGAAACCATGCTTTTAAATTCCCAGAAGCACTGAAGCCCTATCCAGCCAGTCAGCTAGCATTTCCAGCAGCATGCAAGCAATGTCCCGTATCTTTGCTTATGAGAGGTAATCTTTAAATAGTATATCACTGGGGGTTGTTGATCCTCAGGCCCTCCTCCCTATGTTTGACCTAGTACCTAACTGAGAATCCTGGGACAGGAAGGACAGGAAGTGAGATGAGATCTCCCCCAATGGGGACACAAGCAAAAATCTTTGCTCCTTCTCAGAAGAACTGAAGCCCTACACAGCCAGTAAACTAACATTTACATCAAATATAGAGTTCATCATTAGCGCAACTCTATATTTGATGCATCATTTTGGACAGGGCCTTCTTAAATATTGATTGGACACTGGGTAAACATTTTCTTGGCCCCCCCCAGGCAATTTCGCTGTACACCTGCTCTGAGACATACCATAAATAGCAGCTAGACGCAAAGTCAGTTTACTAAATCCGATCAGGCGCGATTGCGATTGGTTGCCAGAGGTTACAGCATATCATTACTGCTTTCTGACTGGTTGCTAGAGGTTACAGCACACATTATGGCTCACTGATTAGTTGCTAAAGGTTACAGTACATGATTTCTGCTTGTTGATTGGTTGCTTAAGATTACTATACATCAATACTGCTCACTGATTGGTTGCTAGAGGTTACAGCACATCATCTCCTCACTGCCTGCACACAATGGACAGGGGAGGTGAGCGGATCAATCCATACACAGAAAACTCCTATAACTCCTGGGATCAGTGGCAGTGCTGGGGGGTGGGGAGGGTATGATCAATGGCAATGCTGATTTTTTTTTTACAGACTACCAATATTGAGGAGGAGTTTCAACACTGGCCACCAATGTAATGGGGATTTACACTGACCACTAATGTAATAGAAGCATTCACAGTAAACACCAATATAAGGAGGGATTTACACTGGCCACTCATGTAAGGCGGGATTTACACTGGCCACCAATGTAAGGAGGGATTTACACTGGCCACCAATGTAATTGGGATTTACACTGGCCACCAATGTAAGGAGGGATTTACACTGGCCACCAATGTAATTGGGATTTACACTGGCCACCAATGTAATTGGGATTTACACTGAGCACTAATGTAATAAAAGCATTCACAGTAAACACTAATGTAAGGAGGGGTTTACACTGACCACCAATGTAAGGGGGGACCTTCACACTGGCCACTAGTGTGAATGAAGAGATTGTACATCAAGCACCAATGTAATGAGAAGATTTACACTGACCACCCATGTAACTGAGACATTTAGCCTGTATTCACATTTCTTTGTGTTGGGAACGCATGCAAAATCACTTTCCTGGCACCACAGAATCATGCTGCCCTTTAGCAGATACACAGCAGTGCCATTAATTGTTAATGACACCCTCATTCATCTGCTGACATGTGCTGTGACACCAGGTGATTTTGAAAAAGGGTTAGGGACTTTCTTCTGCATTTCTAGCGCATAGAGCAGCCCATTGAAATGAATGGCCTGCCCTGCACGCAACCTAAATCTTTATCCACCCTGTCAGTACACCTTTGCATCCTAAAACCCCTGCTAACCTCTGCACCCCAATCCTGTCCACTCCAACCACCACCCCCCCACCACCCCCCCCCCCCAGTGTTGCCCACCATCAGTATTTTTACTGGCAGCCAGTAAAAAACTGGCACTTTTGTCCTGCCAGTAAATGCCAGTGACAGCAAAAGGTTGCCAGTAAAAAATATGTCTGTGATGCTCCGCCAAGACCATCCGAGTGCTACAGTGTGTTCATGTGGCATGGGTCTGGCGGAAGCGGTGCCTGTACGTGTCATGTGACGTCATGGTGCAAGGGAGCCGAGCAGCATGGCAGGACCTTGGGTGTGTGCCCCCCCCCCCTAACTCTACCTCCCTCCTTTGTTCATCTTTGCACCCACCTTCCTTACCACTATACATCCCCTCCTTACTCACCTGTGCACCCCAAACTGTAATTCCTTCTCTGCGCACCACACACTACCCTCCCCTTCACCCCCTCCAATTTGCTTACCTTTGCAGAACAGGCTGATGGTAGGCTTAATGACCACAGTTGTAGGCAGGACTTTCAAGCATGCCCATTTTTCTCCCAAGTGGGCAGCATTCAGCAGAGGTGATGGTGGATATGACCTCAGGGGGGCATGATATACATATGAATGCCGCCTATATTTACATATCAATGCCGCCGGCTAACACTATTTACATATTAATGCCGCCGCTATTTACATATCAATTAAAGGGGTTGTAAACCTTCGTGTTTTTTCACCTTAATGCATCCTATGCATTAAGGTGAAAAAACACCTGGCAGTAGCTGCCCCCCAGCCCCCCCATTTTACTTACCTGAGCCCTAGAACTTGACCCACGGGGACGCGCTGTCTCTCTGCCTGGGGTTCTCGGCTCTTGATTGGATAGATTGATAGCAGCGCAGCCATTGGCTCCCGCTGCTGTCAATAAAATCCAATGACGCGGGCGCTGGGGGGCGGGGCTGAGTTTGGCATTCGGCGGCTATGGACACTGAATGCTGGACTCAGGAGTGCGCCCGTAAGGTAATACTCTGGGAGAGCGCTTCTTCTAGAGGGTTATCTGATGTGGGGAGGAGCCGCGAGAGCCACTGGGGGATACCAGAAGAGGATGTTCGGGGCCACTCTGTGCAAAACGAGCTCCACAGTCAGTGGAAGTAAGTATGATATGTTTGTTATTTAAAAAAAAAAAAACCCTTACAATCACTTTAAGGTTATTTACATGTAAACACAGGGTCTGCAGGTGAGTCATCTGTACACAACAATAGAGCATAGCTGGGCAGCATTAGTAACAGAACTTCACACTGAGATATGGGGACACAGCACAGGACTAAAATTTCAAGGGACAAGGGAATTTAAACTGGGATAGTTGGCAAGTATGAGGCAGCTGCTTTGGGCCCCACAACAATGACAGGGCCCAGGGCGCTGCCCTGCCTTAAAGACGGCCTTGATTTGGGACTGTGTTATATCCCACAGATTCCCGCAGAGTTACTGCTTAACTGTTTGGTATCTTTTATTTTTAGCGCAGTTTCTTCCCCATTTTTAAGTAACATTTCCAGCAGCATGCAAACAATTGCCCCTATTTTCTTTATGATGATGGTTACCCTTTAAATAGCGGATCGCTGGGTGTTTTAGTTCCCCAGGCTCTCCTCTCTATGGTGTTGGACCCAGTACTTAACTGGGAATTCTTGGGATAGGAAGTGAGATGAGATCTCCCCAATGGAGACACAGGCAAAAATCCTTGCTGTTTCTCAGAAGCACAAGCATGCCCCCCCCCCTCCTTATATATATATATATATATATATATATATATATATATATATATATATATATATATATATAGATAGATAGATAGATATACATTATGTTGTAAGTGGTTGGGACAGGAAGTAAGGTGAAATCCCTTAAATGGGGACACAGGCAACCATGCTTGCTCCTTCTCAGAAGCACTGAAGCCCTACACAGCCAGTCAACTAGTATTTCCAGCAGCATGCAAGCAATGGCCCCTATCTTTGCTTATGAGAGGTACCCTTTAAATAACAGATCACTAGGTGTTATAGATCCTTAGGCTATTCTCCCTATGTTGGACCTAGTACTTATCTGGGAATCCCGGGACAGAAGATTAGAGGATATCTCCCCAATGGGGTCACAGTCAAAAATCTTTTCTTCTTTTCAGAAGCAATGAAGCCCTACACAGCCAGTCAACTAACATTTCCAGCAGCATGCAAACAATTGCCTTTATTTTTTTACAATGATGGGTAAATAGCAGATCGCTGGGTGTTTTAGCTCCCCAGGCTCTTCTCTCTATGGGGTTGGACCAAATACTTAACTGGGAATCCTGGAATAGGAAGTTAGATGAAATCTCCCCATTGTGGACACATGAATCCTGGCATAGGAATTGAAATGAGTTCTCCCCAACTGGGACACAGACAAAAATGTTTGCTATTTCTCAGAAGCACTGAAGCCCTACACAGCCAGTCAACTAGCATTTCCAGCCCCATGCAAGCAATGCCCCCCCCCCCTATATATATATATATATATATATATATATATATATATATATATATATATATATTATGTTGTAAGTGGTTGGGACAGGACGTGAGGTGCAATCTCTCAAAAGGGGACACAGGCAATCATGCTTGCTCCTTCTCAGAAGCACATGGACCCCAGTACTTAATTGGGAATCCTGGGATAGGTAGTGAGATGAAATCTCCCCAGTGGGTACACATGAATCCTGGGATAGGAAATGAGATGAGTTCTCCCCAATGGGGACACAGGCAAAAATCTTTGCTTTTTCTCAGAAGCACTGAAGTCCTACACAGCCAGTCAACAAACATTCCCAGCCCCAAGCAATGCCCCCCCCCCCCTTCATATATATATACATTTTATGTTGTAAGTGGTTGGGACAGGAAGTGAGGTAAAATCTCTCAAATGGGGACACAGGCAACCATGTTTGCTCCTTCTCAGAATCACATGGACCCAGTACTTAACTGGGAATCCTGGGATAGGAAGTGAGATGAAATCTCCCCATTGTGGACACATGAATCCTGGCATAGGAAGTGAGATGAGATCTCCCCAATGGGGACACAGGCAAAAATCTTTGCTTTTTCTCAGAAGCACTGAAGCCCTAGGAAGTGAGATGAAATCTCCCCATTGGGGACACATGAATCCTGGGATAGGAAGTGAGATGAAATCTCCCCATTGGGGACACATAAATCCTGGTATAGGAAGTGAGATCAAATCTCCCCATTGGGGACACATGAATCCTGGTATAGGACGTGAGATCAAATCTCCCCATTGGGGACACCTGAATCCTGGTATAGGACGTGAGATCAAATCTCCCCATTGGGGACACCTGAATCCTGGTATAGGAAGTGAGATGAAATCTCCCCATTGGGGACACATGAATCCTGGTATAGGAAGTGAGATGAGTTCTCCCCATTGGGGACACATGAATCCTGGGATAGGAAGTGAGATGAGTTCTCCCCAATGGGGACACATGAATCCTGGGATAGGAAGTGAGATGAGTTCTCCCCATTGGGGACACATGAATCCTGGGATAGGAAGTGAGATGAATTCTCTCCAATGGGGACACAGGCAAACATCTTTGCTCTTTCTCAGAAGCACTAAAGCCCTACACAGCCAGATGACTAGCATTTCCAGCACCATGCAAGCAATGCCCCCCCTTTTATATTATAACAGGCAAATGCTGAGTGTTGTAGTTCCCCAGCCCCCCTCTCTCTATTGGAAGGGGTTTTGTTCAGGACTTGTAAACTTTCCATTTAACTTTCCCCCTCCTGTGGAACTCCAGGCTCCCATGTAGCTGCAGAGCATTTGCTTGACGCACTTGAAAGCTTCTCTATAATGATGAATTTGTGTCCCAGAGTGTGTGCATCTTCCCTGTGTGCGCTCACCCCCCCAGGCCTGCCCCCTCCTCCGTCTATCCCATGCAGACCCCGCTTTAATAAATAAATAAGGAGCCAGCAGCAGCAGTAGCGGAGCCCTGCAGGAAAAATACCTTGGGTGCTTTTTTGGCTGCCTTCAGTCTCCACCTCTGGAGTGAGAAGCGGTCGATAAGTAATTGTTATTGCGGGCAGGGAATGCAGAGAGAGGGGGGTCCAGCTAGAACAATTCTCATTTATTTGGTGGCTTTTTTTTTTTTTTTTTATTGGTGCCATCTGCCCCCCCCCTTCCCCTCCCCCCTTTCCTCTTCTCCCCTCCACTGCTCCTGCAAAAAAAAAAAAAGAGGACAGCCCAGGGGGGTGACATCCATCCATCTCACTTTAGGGGTCTCTCTCCAAATATACACATATAAAGAGAGGGAGGGGATACCAGGAATGGGGGCTGGAGGCATAGAGAGGGGGGGTAGAGGGTAAAAAAAAAAAAAAAAGCCATTTTCAGCAAAACAAGTTTTTTTTTTTTTATCTAGCACTACCTAACAACCCTCTGTAAATGAAATCACTCATTCTCATCAAGTGGCAGGCCAAATATTATCTACAGTGCATTGAGAGGGATCGAATCCTATTTAGAATCGCGATTCGACATCTGTTTTCAAATTTGATCATCTATGAACTTTATTTTCCGAGTTTGGGGAAAATTATATTCTATCGATCCCAGACACTGCCTGCCTGTACATATATTTTCTGCTGCAGCTCAAGGCAAAGGAGTGAGCAGCTAAGGAGTTGAGGCTGACACTCTCTGCAAAGAGCCAAGGCACAACACACACTTCCGATCTCCTCCTCTCCTCCACCTTAACCTCCTCTCCTCCTCTGCTCCTCTCCTACCTCTCCTCTATTTCCAACCCTCTACCTTTCTCTTCTCCTATCTTCCTTCTTTTTTTTTTTTCCCTTTCACATTCTCTCTTTCTTTTTTTTTCTTTTTCTTTTTTCTTTCTCTTCCACATTGCATCCTCTTTGACAGTTCAGCTTTGGTCCTTCTCTTGCTCCTTGGGCTGAGTTTGCGATCCTGGAGGAAGAATTTCTGAAGAGCCTCTCTATTATGACCTCTCACTTTTTTTTATGATTAAGTGTATCTGGTCTCATTCCGTTCATTGAAGTGCCCGGGAAGAGACTGTCCAATTCTGCTGCTGCAGGACGCTGGATGACAAGGAAAACGTAAGTTCCGACTTGGACTGTCGGGAAACTTAACTTTTCTCTCCTTGGTTCTTGTGCTTTGGAAGACAGGGGACTTGTGGGGTTTGGTGTCGGGTCGGGTGGCTTGCTATGACAGCTGCAATATTAACGGGGGGTGGCTGCAAATTATTCTGAAATAGGGGTAACCATGAGTGTTTAGGGGACAGGAACTATGGGGTTGATGTCGGGTCGGGTGGCTTGCTATGGCAAGTGCAATTTTATGTTGGGTTAAAAATTTTAAAGGGGAGGGTAACTGCAAACAGGTACACTATTAAAAGGGAGGGGGGGGCTGCAAACTACTCTGAAATAGGGGTAACTGTGAGTGTTTGGGGGACTGGGAACTATGGGGTTGCTGTCGGTCTGGGGGCTTGCTATGGCAGGTGCAATTTTATGTTGGCTTAAAAAATATTAAAAGGGAGGGTAGCTGCAAACAGGTGCAATATTAAAAGGGAGGGGGGCTGCAAACTACTCTGAAATAGGGGTAACTGTGAGTGTTTGGGAGGACTGGGAACTATGGGGTTGCTGTCGGGTCGGGGGGCTTGCTATGTCAGGTGCAATTTTATGTTGGGTTAAAAAATATTAAAAGGGAAGGTAACTGCAAACAGGTGCAATATTAAAAGGTTGGGAGGCTGCAAACTACTCTGAAATAGGATTACAAGTGAGTGTTTGGAGGACTGGGAACTATGGGGTTGCTGTCGGGTCGGGTGGCTTGCCATGGCAGGTGCAATATTAAGAGGGGAGGCTGCAAACTATTATGAAATAGGGGTAACTGTGAGTGTTTAGGGGACTGTGAACTAAGGGGTTGCTGTCGGGTGGCTTGCCATGGCAGGTGCAATTTTATGTTGGGTTAAAAAATATTAAAAGGGAGGGTAGCTGCAAACAGGAGCAATATTAAAAAGGAGGGAGGTTCCAAACTATTCTGAAATAGGATTACATGTGAGTCTTTTTGAGCATAGGAAACTATGGTATTGCTGTTGATTTGGGTGGCTTGCTATGACAGGTAAAGTATTGAAAAGGAGGAAGGCTGCACATTATTATAAGATAATGTTACTTGTGAGTGTTTGGAGGACAGGGGAACTATGGGGTTGCTGTGGGTGGGGTGGCTTGCTATGACAGGTGCAATATTAAAAGGGGGGGCTGCAAACTATTCTGAAATAGGAATACATGTGGGTCTTTTTGAGGACAGGGGACTATGGAGTTGCTGTCGGGTTGGGTGGCTTGCCATAGCAGGTGCAGTTTTATGTTGGGTTTAAAATATTAAAAGAGAGAGAGGCTGCAAACTATTCTGAAATAGGATTGCATTTGAGTCTTTTTTGAGGACAGGGAACTATGGCGTCGCTGTCGGGTCGGGTGGCTTGCCATGGCAGGTGCAATTTTATGTTGAGTTACAATTATTAAATGGAGGGTAGCTGCAAACAGGTGCAATATTAAAAGGGAAGGAGGTTATAAACTATTCCGAAATAGGGCTACCTTTGAGTGTTTGGAGGACAGGGAACTATGGGGTTGCTGTGGGGTGGGATGGCTTTCTATAACAAGTGTTATATTAAAAGGTAGGGAAGCTACAAACTACTCTGAAATAGGGTTGTCTGTGAGTGTTTGGAGAACTGGGAACTATGGGGTTGCTGTCGGGTCAGGGGGCTTGCTATGGCAGGTGCAATTTTATGTTGGGTTAAAAATATTAAAAGGGAGGGTAGCTGCAAACTACCCTGAGAAGGGTTACCTGTGATTGTTTGGGAGACTGGGAACTATGGGGTTGCTGTCGGGTTGGGTGGCTTTTCATGATGGGTGCAATATTAAAAGGGAGGGAAGCTACAAACTACTCCGAAATAGGTTTACCTGTGAGTGTTTGAGGGACAGAGAACTATGGGGTTGCTGTTGGGTCGGGTGGTTTGCAATGACACATGCAAGTTTATGATGCACAGAAAATACTGCAGGAGTGTGAGGCAGCAAAATATTCAGAAAAAGGGTTACCTATGAGTTTTTTGAGGACAGGGACCTATGGGGTTGCTGTCGGGTTAGGTGGTTGTGGGGTCGGTGGCTTGCCATGATAGGTGCAAGTTTATGTTGGGTAGAAAATATTGCAAGGGAACGAGGTTGCAAACTACTGTGAGATAGGGTGAGTTTTTTGGAGGACAGGGGTGCGTGGGGTTTCTGTCTGGTCAGGTGGCTTTTGGTGGGTTTGCTATAACAAATAAAAGTTTATGATGGGCAAAAAATATTGCACTGGAAGTAGGCAACAAAGCACTATGAAATATAGTTTCCTGGAAGTTTTTGGAGAACAAGAACCTGAATATTCCACAGGAGGTAGACAGCAAACTACTCTGGAATAGGGTTACCTGTGAGTGTTTAAAGGACAAGGACCTATGGGATTGCTGTCGGGTTAGGTGGCTGTGGGGTCAGGGGGCTTGCCATGATAGGTGCAAGTTTATGTTGGGTTGAAAATATTAAATGGAAGGGAGGCCGCAAACTACCCTGAGGTCGGGTTACCTGTGAGTATTTGGAGAACAGGGACCTATAGGTTTGCTGTCGGGTCGGGTGGTTTGCAAGTTTATGATGGGCTAAAAATTCAGCACTTCAGGAAAGCAACAAAGTACTACGAAACACAGTTTCCTGTAAGTTTTTGGAGTGCAGGGACCTGATGGGCAGGCAATATTACACAGGAGGGAGGCAGCAAAATACTCTGAAATAAGGTTAAATGTGAGTTTTTGGAGAACAGGGAACCGTGGAGTTGCTATTGTGTAGTGTGGCATGCCATGGCAGGTGCAAGGATATGGTGGTCAGAAAAAATTGCAGGGGGGGGGGGAATCAATGAACAACACTGAAATAGGGTTACCTGTGAGTTTTTGAAGGGAAAGGACCTGTGGGGTTGCTGTCGGGTGGGGTGGCATGCCATGACAGGTGCATGGTTATTATGGGCAGAAGAAATTACATGGGAGGGCATCAACCGACCCTGAAATAGGGTTACCTGTGAGTATTTGGAGGACAAGGACCTGTGGGGTTGCTGCCTGGTAGGGTGGCATGCCATGACAGGTGCAAGGTTATGATAAGCAGAAGATATTACACAGGAGGGCATCAACCAACCCTGAAATAGGGTTACCTGTGAGTTTTCGGTGGACAAGGACCTGTGAGGTTTCTGTCAGGTCTGGTGGTTTGCCATGACAGGTGCAAAGTTTTATTGGGTAAAAAATATTGAACAGTAGGGAGACAATAAACTACTATATGGGTCAACTGTCACTGTTTGGAGGACAGGGGCATGTGGGGTTACTGTCTGGTGAGTTGTCTGTTGGGTCGGGTTGCTTTTGGGTTGGATGGCTTGCCATGACAGGTGCAAGGTTATGTTGGGTGTAAAGTTTTGCAAGGGAAGGAGGCCACTACTCTGAAATAGGGTTCCCTGTAAATGCTTGGAGGACAGGGACATGTAGAGTTGCTGTCAGCTCAGGGGGCTGTTGCGTCCAGGGGCTTGTCATGATAGGTGCAAGGTCATGATCGCCAGACAAGACTACACTGGCAGGAAGCAACAAACTGCTCTGAAATAGGGACCCGTGAGTGTTTGCAGGACAGGGACATGTGGGGTTTCTGCTGGGTTGGGTGGCTTTCCACGATGGGAACAAAGTTATGATGGGCAGAAAGTATTTCACAGGAAGAAGGCAACAAACTACTCTAAAATATGGTTACCTATTCCTCGGGGTTAGTCCTTTTCTGCAGAGAAACTAGTTAGTAAAGAAGTGTGCAGAGCAGCTATGGTTTGCCAAGTACAGGAACTAGGAGCAACCAGCTTTCAGATCATTTTGGATTTTTTGAATGTGGATTTCTGATCAACCTGTAGGAGTCTAAACCTGCACATTGCTCCATGTATTGGAATGAATGCAAAGTAATTTAACTACAACAGAACACCCATAAAGTCAAATGGTGAATATTATATTAAAGGCTTTTTAGAGTAAATTCAACTCATGCAGACATCCCATGTGGGATAGAACAAGACAACTCCTCTACAGCAATACAATAGAGGTGAAATAAAGTGCAACTGTACAGAAATAAGGATGATAACTAGGGTTGCCACCTTTCCATCAAGTCAAACTCGAACACTTTATTGGCGCACAGCAATTTTTTTTATAGTATAAACTATACATATATTTTTCTATTAATGAAAATTTCTAATCATATGAAGTTAATAACAAGAGTCCCCCTTTACATCAGAGTCCACAGAGTCCCCCTTTTACATCTGAACTCGCAGAGTTATCTTTCACTGTAAGGGAGGACTCTGATGTAAGGGAGAACTCTGGGGACTCTAACATAAGGGATGCTCTGGGAACCCTGATTTAGGGGGGAACACTGAGAACTCTGACGTACGGAGAGGACTCTGATGTAAGGGGGAACACTGTAGCTTCCGGTGTAAAGCAGGACTCTGATATAAGGGGTGCTCTGAGAACCCGGTTTACCTTAGTGTACTCACTCAGAGGCAGGAAAGAGAAGAGGGAGACTTCAGTCACCGACAGGGATGGATGGTGAGCTCACTCACCCCTTGGCAGTCAGCACCTCTCATCCAGATGTATCTGAGGCTGCTGGACTTTCCTTTTCTGAGGCACAGCCCTGGTGATTGGAGTGTGGCAGACTCAGAGGAATAGGGGCGGGAGGAAGAGGTGCAGATCGAGCCCTCTCTCCTCTCCCATCTGTGTGTGTGTTTGGGCGGGGGGGTTGTTAGTGTTGGCTTTGGGCAGCATGGAAGAGAGTGTAACAGACATTCTCGGCTTAGACAACTGCAGCCAGCAACCCTGCTGGGAAGCCGTAGTCCAGTCTGAATCATGTGTCCGGGTTTCAGGCAGTCTGAAACCCGGACGCATGATTCCAAGCCTGAACTGTCTGGGTGAATCCCGGACAGATAGCAACCCTAATGATAACCTAAAGCAGTGTTGGCAAACCTTGGCACCCCAGATGTTTTGGAACTACATTTCCCATGATTCTCATGCACTCTGCAGTGTAGTTGAGCATCATGGTAAATGTAGTTCCAAAACATCTGGGTTGCCAAGGTTCGCCATCACTGACCTAAAGTGTATCCAAACCAAGAACAAAAATTCAGTATTGCAGCCTACTGGTCCTTAGATGTTCTTTTTTCACACTTTCTCACTTTATTTGAACCTGGTAATCCTCCATTGACACTCTTCCTGTCCTTGGAGGACAAATATACTGAGCAGCATTGTCACCATAGGACAGGGAGTGTGTTAAGATTACATAACACTGTGTTAGCACTACATAAAACCTCCATAAGAGTGGAAGGTGTTTTGTAGGGAACAATGCTGACTTTTCTCTGCAATTGTCCAACAGATATAATAAAACATTTTATTGGTAGTTTTAACAGACCAAACTATTGTTAGAGTTTCCTTACGCTTTAACCATTTTAGTGCAGACACAGATCCCCTTACCCTTCATGCACAGTTAAACCAGGGGTCTCAAACTGGTGCCCTCCAGCTGTTGCAGAACTACAATTCCCATGAGGCATTGCAAGGCTGACAGTTACAAGCATGACTCCCATAGGCAGAGGCATGATGGGACTTGTAGTTCCGCAACAGCTGGAGGGCCACCAGTTTGAGACCCCTGGAAAGGGACACGCACATAGGAAACAAAATGACTATTGACATCTGATGGGACCACCCATCCAGTTGCAATGCTATGTAGAGCTACCACAATAAGGATGGTAACCTACCTGCTTTAGTGTAGGCGCAGATCTCTCTACCTTTTATGCACCATTTAAAGGGACACACACAGGAAAAGAATTGAATATTGACATACAGCTGGATGCACCCATGCAGCAATGCCCAATAATACGAGCAGACGCAAGATTTGTACCATTTTCTAAATACGGCACAATGTATCGGCGCCTTTATGTTTAAATGACTATTGGACTATTTTCAGATACTGTCCAATTATGACGGTGTACAGATGAAGATTTCCAACTTGGAGCGTCGGCATAAATATAGCTCGACCCCAAGCATGCGTATGCAGATATTAGTGCGAAATGATTAAAACCGCCTGTATGGAATGAAAATTCCTGCATGGCATGGGCAATTTCCGAAAAGGTCGATTCTCTGTGATAGAAAGGATATAGTTCGCAAATATCTTGCACCTTCTGGCTTACAGGATGCGAAGCATCGTTTTTATTTTACGACACGAGTGTAACCTACCTTTGTGCGCTGAAGCCACTTTATAGAGCACCATTGATGGCCTCTCTATGTGTGCTGCCGGATGGCGCCACGCTGGCGCCACGCTCAAAGCAACCAAACCCGAGTTCTCTCTTTGTCAACTTTGGTTACTCCCGGCTCGGTGAGCAAACCAATGTGAAGTTTCCCAGCTCCCTCCTCTCAACTCCAACCCAACGCAACACTTCGGATCTGACTTGTCAATCTCCTCGGTCCTTTTTTTTTTTTTTAATCCCTTCTGAATCCTCTCCTTAATCCCCCCCCCCTCCAAACCCCCACCCCCGACAAACGCATCTTTTTTTTTTTTTTACTTTTTTCCGACTTATTTTGCGTCTTTTTTTTTCAAAAGAAAAAAGCCAGAACATTTACATTTATATATTTTTATGTTTTTAACATTTATACATTTTAAATTTTGAGGTTTTCATACATTTCTCTGTCGATCGGTATTTGTCCAAATTTTTTTTTTTCAATCCCCCCCCCCACGAACCTCAGTCCCTTTATCCTCTCCCTCTCTCTCACGTCTCTTCCCCTCTCTGCAGCTAACTGGGGCCGGTTTCCGTTTAGATTAAGCCAGGGAACCTAATTCCAGGGCAAGGATCGAATCTTCTGGCAACAAAGGGAAATAGCGTATTGATCAGGAGCTCCGGAGATTAAGAGACAAGTGTGTGTATCCATCAGAGCTAAACTGCCTCTCTCTGCCCTCTGTGGGGCTGCCTGCGGACGCCTGCTGCATGCCAAGCTTCTACTACACTTAACCCTACGCTTACCCTACCAGGACCTTTTTTTTTACGGGCCTGGTACCGGGACCCCAGGTGACGGGCGCAGGCGCGCGTTGACCGCACTGTCTGCATACACGCAGTAGATGTAGACCGCAAAGGCAGCCCTCCCTAAAGAGAACCATTGAAATATTCTTCAATCCCGTCTATACAGCCTATTAAAGGAACAGTACACCTAAAAAAAAAAAATGCTTAATGTGAAATGCCCCCCCCCTTCCCCGTAACCTCCACGAATTTATAGCAGATCTGTGAAACGACTTTTATTTTACCCTTCTTCATAAATGTCTGTTCTATGTCAACTGCCGTTTTAGGCTAAAAAGGGCTTAGAGGTCTTGCGTCTGCACAGGAAGTCACGTGTGCGTTGTTAAATTTCGCCCTCCGCTGTGCCACCTTCATTTTTTGTTTTTTTAATATATGTAGTGCTGAAAACTATGAATTTCGCAATTATATGCATAAATATTATCAAAAAATGTTTACGCATTTTATAATTTTTTTTTTGCTGTTGGGTTTTATATTTCGCCGGCCCCCCACCTTTTAACGCTCGACCAGCTTTCAATCCTAAACGTAAGCATATTGCCAAGTAAGTTTGTTTCTAGCCCTCTTCAGACATGAAAAGTCCTTCAAAGCTGCCTAGATGGTGTGTCTGCTCATCATGAATGCTAACGCGTTTTGGATGCTGTTATTTGTTTATTTTTAATGGCAAAAAAACTCTGCTCTCGCCCTCTGCTTAGCTGCATAAACACACATAATTCCAACACATAATCAACACATAATGCAGTCATTCATTTTGTTTGGTTAACGATCATCGCTTTTCAATTGTAACCCCTTCATTTATTTCCAGTCGCCTATAACGCTGTTTTTTAATTCCCCTCCCCAAAGTCAATATATATCAGTAAGGAAATGAAGCGCGTCAAGGAGCAAAGTGGTTGCTACTTATATATCAAATAAATAGACCAGCATTAATTTTCACACACACACACATAGGGACACACACACATTAGCTATGTGAAATATTGTATCTCTCTTCTTATAAATAAAATGGGTACTTTATTTACGTTAGGCCTGGAAAAAAAAAAAAAAGAGATTGCCTCATTTATTAAAATGTGTAAATGAAGGTGTTTCTGGTATGGATTTGGTAATTTGCGTTTTTTTTTAAGGACCTATAAATGTATTCATTTATTTTAATTCATTAATTTATAATAATAATAATAATAATAATAATAATATTGATTTACTTAAAAAATGCAGTGCCTGTAGTCTGTATTTAAAAAGCAAAAAAAAAATGGATGTTGTGATAAATAATATGACCTGCCACAAACTTTTCAGTCAACTGTTTTATCTTTAAAAATCTCTGTTCTGGAACGCACCAGTAAACTGCATTTGAAAAATGTAAATAGAAAGTTGGATCGATAAAGTTTTGTCATCTGAAATTTGTTCTTGTACATAAGCAATCCCCAAAGCCATTGGGTCTTACTTGCCTTATCAATAAGTCATATTGTATATTATTTGGTGGTAATAAAATTGGTACTCAAGTCGTGAAATGGATAAAGACGTGGTTCTCTAGAAAGCTGGTGGGGAATACTTTGCACATGTGGGGAACATGCCTAAAAATACATATCCTGTTGTATGAGCAAACTATTGGAAAAATAATTATTATATATTATTTTCAGGCTTCAAAGAAAATAGCTTGCGCTATTATATCCTAGCTGCCTGTTATTTATTTATTTTTTATTTTTTATGATACTAAGTAATAAAAATATATATTGGGTATTTTGGGGGGGGGGGGGCGGTGATGTACTAAAATTAAGTTACAAATTGTCAACACTACAAAGCTTTATTTACACTGAAAATCGTTGACACTTTTGACCTGCAGTTAAGTATAATTAAATACAGCAGCAGTGTAGTGCAGTCTGTAAATACATTTATTGGTCTGTTTTTATTTTTATTTGACAGTTTGTTGCACCCATAAATATAGCTTGGTGGAAGAGCTTACATTTGAGGTTTGAGTTAACCATGGCATTA
Source organism: Lithobates clamitans (assembly GCA_037952925.1). Classification (NCBI taxonomy): domain Eukaryota; kingdom Metazoa; phylum Chordata; class Amphibia; order Anura; family Ranidae; genus Lithobates; species Lithobates clamitans. The sequence continues at coordinate 445,494 of JBBGZY010002418.1, forward strand.
TATCTGCAAATTGAATATGACATTTTCCATGGTCAAATCTAAAAAATCTAAATATATTTGTGTGTTATTTGTGCAGTATTCTAAAGTTTCAGTCTAACGTTTTATATAAATAAATAATATAAATAATAAATATATATATATATATATATATATATATATATATATATATATATATATATATATATATATATATATATATATATATCATAGCACAATTACCAATGAAATCAATTACATTTAACATTTTGACAGCAATATTTTTTTTTTTTTACAAAAAAGGCATTTTAAAGCCTCTATTAATAAAACATTTTTCAATCCAAAAGGAAGAGGACACATTTGTATTTTATCCTTACACATCGTATTCATCATTGTCTAAAATAGTTCACTGATTAATAATTATACCCACCAAATTTCCATAGGAATTAGTTTTACACGAGATTAATAACTGTGCTGTGATAAATAGACCCCTTAGTGGTGTATAATGATGCTCTGTGTCATTTTATACACTGTCACTCTTAGTATAACGGAAAAACTGTGATCTATTAATTGTTTTAGTCAGGGAGCAAAGTCACCATGATAATGTATTATATGTTTAGCTTACACACTAAGGGTTAAATGTTCTGTCAAATTCAGTATCTCTCTATAACAAGATAAGAAGATAAGATTTTATATCAGCCCAATGTGTAATGTGGTGTATTTTCATGTATTAAGAAAAAAAAAAAAAAAAAAAAAAAAGGATTTTAACAGCCCATTAAAGATACGTGGACAAGGTGGACAAAGCTTGAAAAAAATGCATATAGGTTGTGGAGACGAAAAAAGTAAATGAGGGAGAAAATTGTATATTCAATACAAGCGCAGGAATCCGCAATATGCTGAGAAAACTCAAAGGAGGCAGGGAAATTGAAAAACAAAACAAAAAAAAACTGTTAGGATGCTGTAGGATTTAGGCACAGCGGGATAACAAAATGGAGGCCGTATTGTCTGGAAAATGTTAAAAAAATTGAATTAAATGGTCATGATAAAATAGTTACATTGTAGACATTTTTTTTTTTTTACATTCTGGACTGAAGAATATTTTTGCATTCATTTAAAGTATAAATATATTTTTATATATATATATATTTGCTATATTTTATGTCCATCTCTAAAAGATATTAAAAATTAATCTGTAATCAAATGAACATTTTTTTTTATTAAAAATATTTTTAAAAGAGAATTGTGTTTTTTAGGTCAAGCTGTGCAAACAGGTGTCCCCTCTATGAAAAAAAAAAATCCTTAAATGGACTTGTTAATTGAACAAAAAAAAAAACTTTATTCATAAAAACATATCTTACGTTTTACTAAATTAAAAAAAAAAATAACAAAAGAGTGACTTTGCTATCATAAAATATAAATATTTTGAGGTTGGAACTTCTTATATAAAGGCAGAAAATATCCATCGTGTTTTTCATTAGGGCTAGTAGTGCCAACAGGTGTTACTTCCAATCCACATTGACTATGTTCTCGTCGTTTTTTTAACTTTACTGAATCTCTTTTACCATGTCAGAAGGCATTATAAAATGCAAGCAAAATTTGCCTCTCTTTTTAAGTTTTCATGTTTCTCTTGCCAAAGTAAATATCATCTTGTATCATGAATGACATTTGAAGAATATAAAAAAAAAAAAAAAAAACTTGTTTGATTTTCATTCCTCTTAGCTTGAGTGGGTGTCTTGACAAGACTTAAAACGATAGAGGCACTTTGGACAAGACACTATCATCGAGATTTGCAAATTCGCTATGTCTGCACCTGACCCGCTCGGTGAACTTGGTCGAATGCGAAGGACGGCTGTGGGAATCTGAGCCAATATTTCACAGGCGCAGCCAAGTTGGGAATATATTATTAGGGTTACTAATAACTTTTGGTCCAGCAGTCTTTACAGGAGGAAAATGATACCCTTTTTTGGTGGGTACGTTCCCTATGAGATTTGTTGGCCTGCAGTTCTGAGAGAACCTTTGTGGGGGGGGGGGGGGATGAAGGAACATTGGTGGTCCTGGGGCCATTTTGTCGAAACCCAGGACATTCGTTTTTATTGTGATTCGCTTACTATCGGAGATAATTACTTTGCTTACACTAAATTCAGTCTAGCCAGAGGTCTAATAGGTAAAACGTTGTGTTTTTACTGTAAGTTGTTGCCGGTTTATTTATCACCAGTACATTTACAGGCAATAAGGGCATGGTGTTTTGTTTAAGTGTGCCAGGTTGTTAACCATTGATCACCCTCCGCAGGTTACAATCTCTAGGCTTTCAGTAACTCATTGCTCACCAATCGATCCAGTGCATACAGAAACTCAAATGGAGGTCATATATATGGCCAACTGACTAGCCTGTGAAGCTAATCCAAAATGTTGGGCTTGATTTACTCAAAGTGGAGAGTGCAAAATCTGGTGTAGCTGTGCATGGTAGCCAATCAGCTTCTAACTTCAGCTTGTTCAATTAAGCTTTGACAATAAAACCTGGAAGCTGATTGGTTTCTAGGCAGCGGTGCACCAGATTTTTCATTCTCCAGTTTTAGTAAATCAACCCCACTGTGTCCTCAGCTTCTTTATATAACTGACTATATGAAACTAGATGAACATATTTCCATAAAAGAATCTTTCCCGAAAAAATATAATTTTTTTTTTCCTTTCAACTATGCAAGTTGTCCCAGAATCCTTTCCTTGGGTCTACTTGAGCGAAGAGGTCAGTTTGTATCCCTATTATGCACAGAGTTTACTCTTTATTTTACAGTATATTATATCTGTAGATATTAAAATTTTCATCCTTTGTCTTCTAAAAGTTCTCAGGCCTTGAGAGGAAGAGGCGTCAAATATTTCTAGAATTTAAAAAGTATTTAAACCAGGCCTAAACTGAGGCATTGAAGACATTTCCCAATGACAGCGAATATTTGTTAACACATTTTATTATGACCTATTGGGTCTCTGAAGTTTGTTTTGCAGCATGGGCTGGGGCAATTAGCTTAACACACAGAGAACTGAAACAAAAGCCAATCAATTTTGGACGCGTGGTTGGTACTGGATAGCTAATTAGGACTTGGCTAGTCATCACCTTGGGTTCAGTCAAATATCATTTAATACTAATAAAGACATAAAGATTTAAAGACTGGAATTATAGGTTATGTAGTTGGCCATTAATTCTTATCATCGTCTTTCCGCCTTCCCTAGTATCATGTCATTTTATCTACTGTGGATGAAATTTTGCACATTGTACAGTCCAGTTATTTTCCCTACACAGGCTGTACCATTGCTTGAAATCATTTTATTAAGATTTAAAGAAAATAATTCCAAGGCTCGGGAAGATATTGTTATTTCCAAATAGCGTGAAAAAGAATAGACGCCTGCTTGCATACCATTCACTTCTAAAAAAACGTGAGATTTGCTAGTTAGGTTTATTGGTTGCTGCTTACTATGCAAAGCTAATACATATATAAAAGGATATGATTGGGTGTCTGTACAACATGACATTATTTTGTGAGAGGTTCATATATGGAATTATGTTCACCTAGCTTCCTATAGTCAATTATATAGAGGAGCTTCACAGGCTGGTCAGTTGGCTATATTTATGACTTCCATTTTAATTTTTCAATCAGTTTTGGATTCATATATTGAAATGTACATATTTATATCATAAAGAATATTTATGGCAAAAAGATGTTATGTGTGAAGCCTTCCACGTCTGTCTCTGTCCGTGAAGCCATTAAGAGTCGAATGTTCTTATCAAACATAATGAAAAGTTGGTCAGATACTAATTAACCTATCAACATATCTTTGAATTTTAAGTGGAAACTGAAGAACCTCACACGAATGAGAACATACAAACCATCCATGTAGATTGTTTCCTTGGTGAGAACCAAACTTCAGGACCTCAGTACGGCAAGGCAAGAGTGCAAATCTATGTCCAAAGCCTAGATACCCAAAGCAACCCATCCAGGGACTCCAGATTCACACATTCTCCAAATTTAAACATTTGCTAAAATTGAGAATATACTCCAAATTTGCAAAATCATGCACTGGTCTCTATCGAAAACACAAATAAACAATGGATCTGAGATAATGAACATTGTACGATGTAAAAACAGCACAAGTAGATCATGGAATGATATGATTTTCATTAAAACAAGGGTAATCATGCTTGACTACGAACTCATTTTGAAATTCTTTTAAGAATTTAGTTAAATGGGTATTGATGGGTGGTCACTGAAAGCAACAAATCTAGTTTCATTATCTTAGAACAGGCAGAAGAATTAAAGATGATTGTTGGTTGGTTGGTTGGTTGGTCATTATTGGTTACTTCCATTGTTAAACTTTTACGAGGCTTATTCTGTAACACAGTACAAAGTGTGCTGAGACCCATATTAACTGGTTCCAGCTTTTAAATGGGAATGGTACACATACATTTAATGAGTATGCTAATCACTGTGGACTCTTTATGAGTTTTGCAGACCTGCCTTCTATTGCTTGCACAGGATAGGGACCAGCTTGGCTGTGCCAGGGTTTCCCTGCCGCTACTGACCACTTGAGCATGGGATTGAACCTTTGGGTCTGCACCGAGCAGGGAAGTGCAGAGGCGGGCGATATATGAGAGGGCATGATTTGGGATCTTATGTCATCTATGCTATGCTAGGTTTATGGTCAACTGAACAGTAAAACTTATCTGGTTGGTTTCTTCAAACAAATCAGAGCTTCTTGTGCCAATTAAGTAATTATATCTACAGATGCTCATCCAATAAAAAGGGAAATAATGAAAATACAGCCAAAAGCAACCGATCAAAACCAAGTAAGCCATCAGCTATACTAAACACTTGTTCACTTTTAAGCAGACCATTACAGTATGATTGTACAATCTCCTTTCTGTCTGTTTGGATTCAAATTGAATGAATTGCTTAGGTAGGTCCTCACATTATATAACCTTTGGAAATCTAAAGGTGATTGTACAAATATCGGGAGGAGCCGCTGTACTAACTATGCGATGTTAGCACCGTGATCCCCCCCCCCGAGCTATTGTGTTCTAACAGGGGGGTGGCCTGAGAGAGCGCTGATCGGATGCTGATTGGCAGACCTTTTTCGATGATGACCCTTCGTCAGGAGTCGGTCAAACCGGCTGCCGTACACACGGCCCGAATATCAGCCAATTTCTATTGAACCAGCCCATGCCAACTGATATTCGGTCCCTGTGTACTAGGCTTTAGGCTAAGGGCTCATGCACACTGGGTGTTTGCTCAGCCGCCCTGAACACCTTTTCTCCTGGCGGGAGAAAAGCTGCTTTAAAAAGTGCCTAAAGCCATGCTTTGCGCACGCGTTTAGGCACATCAAGCGTTTGAGTGTTAAAAGAGTTTATTGGCTAGAATATAAATTATTCTGACCCTTGGAATACGTGTACACTCAAACACACCTAAATGCGTCTAGCGTTTAAATGTGTTTACACGCGTTTAGGCACAGCAAGTGTTTTTTCTGCTCAAAATTTCCTCTCCTGAACCCGCTGGTGATGGGATTTTTTTCAGCCATTAAACACTCCTCTTCTAATAAATGCCCATGTGTGCAAGGACACGTAGGCTAACATAGAGGTGCTTTTACAGGATGAAAAAAAAACAACGCCAAACTCCTGTAAAGGAGACTTTTTTTTAACCCTCTGTGCATGAGCCCTAATAAATGGTTGCTATATTCAACAACCATATGTGTCCATGTTTCCTTTTTAATTAATCAAATCGTGACCAAAATTCCATCACTTGACTTGTATTTGACCAAAACCCTGCATGCTAGTGGGCTTATTCATTAAAACACAGAGCAATGTGCAAAGTGCAGCAAGCCAAAGCAGCCAATCGGACTTCAACACCTAACTTAAGTGAACTGAAATTGGATTGGTTATCATGTGCATTTTACTCATCGCCCTTGCCCTTTGCCCCACGTTATTGAATAAGCTCCCGAATCTCTTTAAGCGGCTGCGCCGTGGTGGATATTGACGCTTCTTACCAGCAGGCGAGCCCGCGACTCATCTTTGTTTTTTTTTTTTGTTTCCCAGTTAACGAGCCTGAATGGCTAACATGGTCTGCAGAGCGACCCCTATTATCGGGCGTTACTGGGGAAGTAATATTAATGGGAAGCCACAGTGTACAGCTGCTTCAGCTTGTGTGCCTGAAAGCGAAGTCTCTAAACCGACCAAAAAGGCAGGTGTATATAGAGACAAATGGGTTCTGAGTTTGGATATGGCAGGAAAGGTTGAAGAGTGCCGAGAAAGCTGAGATTTCATTGTAGTTAAAAGTAATGAAAAGAAAGGGAAGAAGAAAAAAGTGTAAAAAAAATGAGCCGTAAGCTAAAGATAGTCATACACACCGGACCTTCACACAAAGCACTCTTCAAATGATGTGCCATTCACTAGTCAGTGTATGCCAAGGGTTGGTATTCTTCCATAGGCAATAATGGGCATCACCCAACTGCAGAGCGTAATGGCTCGCCATTTCTGTTGTCTCAGTGTAGATGAATTAAGAAGAAAAATGTAATCTTTCAACCTATGAAATCTCTTGTCAAGCTAATACTGGGCTGCCCACACAATGCCTTCCAGACTTTCCAAGCAAGAAACATATATGGCTCATCCTTTCATTACACCCCAACCCCAATTTGCAGTGCACGGATGCAGTCCTTCTTCTAAGGCGTAGAAGAGATAAAACAAAGAGTTGCCGACACTCAAGATTCTCCTGCAAAATGATTTTTTAGGAATGTCATTTGTACACACAGGACAACTGTTGACACGTTTCTGCCTATAGTCAATAGCTATGACTAAGGCCATATAGGCAGAAACATGTCAGTAGTTGTCCTATGTAGTGGAATTTCTAAAAAGAATCTTGGAGGAGATGTTTGAGTGCTGGCAACGCTTTGTTTTAGTCTTTCAGGCTTCCACTGGTCACATGACAAATTCTCTTGACTTGAACTGATGGGTCTTGGGTTTGAAGGCCACATCAAACCGTTGTCACCCATTGTGTTGAATTACCCCATGTGCAGTATTTTGTATGTTAACATGCATTGCTTTAAGGCAACTCATTTACCGCACTGCAACAAATGAAAAAGTGGACATGCAGAATTTTATAAACCAGCCTACCAATACACATGACATGTTCATTGTGGTGTGCCACGTACTGTACTTCTGCATCGATGGGCCACTCTTAAAGAATGGGAACACACAAAGTACCGTGCATTTCCATGCATTGTAATATGTTTTTACCATGCATGACCACAATGGGCAGGCCTTAGGTGGCCGTATGTCACACCAAGTACATCCTCCATGTGGATTTTGTACATTCTTCTGATGTTCTTGTTGGGTTTTCTCTAAAACCACCAGCAAGTTCACTGGCATCTGACCAAATTGGCCACGTTGTTAGAAATTGCGGTAGTAACATCACAACTAAGGGGTTGATTTACCAAAACTGGAGAGTGCGAAATCTGGTGCAGCTGTGCATGGTAGCCAATCAACTTCTAACTTCAGTTTTTTGAACTAAGCTTTGAAAAAAAAAATAAAAAAACTGGAAGCTGATTGGTTTCTATGCACAGATGCACCAGATTTTGCACTCTACAATTTTAGTAAACCAACCCCATCGTAATATTCCTACGACAATCCCTCAAAACATGGCCAATTTGGTCAAATGTCAGTTAACCGACTGGAATGTTTAAGCTGGAAACTGGTGGTTTTACAGAAAAACCAGCAGGAACGTAGGAAGAACATACAAAATCCATATAGACCATGTGGTCCATATGGATTTTGTATGCTCTTCCTATGTTCCTGCTGGTTTTTCTGTAAAACCACCAGTTTCCAGCTTAAACATTCCAGATGGTTAACTGACATTTGACCAAACTGGCCATGTTTTGAGGGATTGTCGTAGGGATATTACGATGGGGTTGGTTTACTAAAATTGTAGCGTGCAAAATCTGGTGCAACTGTGCATAGAAACCAATCAGCTTCCAGTTGTTTTTTTTTTTTTTTGTCAAAGCTTAATTGAACAAGCTGAAGTTAGAAGCTGATTGGCTACCATGCACAGCTCCAACTCTCCAGTTTTAGTAAATCAACCCCAATGTGTATTCAATAGCAGATAGAGAAGTCAGTGGTTTCTTATGTAATTTGTTTTGCGTGATAAGTTACACGTTTTACTTTAATTTTTTCAGGACTTGAGTATTTCTCGCTGTTCAGTCTTTATCTAGTAAATCATAAAGATGAAAAAAATATTTAAAAAAAAAACGTTCCACCCCCGATCTATGCACTAGATACAATAAACAGGAATCTGATTTTATTCACTCCTACACAATTGCCGAAAATAATCAAGTTGACAAAGGGCTGAAAAACAAGATTTTGCAAGTGATAAAAGTCACGGCAATCTCAAGGATTGCTATCTTTTCCACAAAGGAAAGCAGAATTATCTTTTTTACTACATGAGCACAAAAAGTTTAAGTCAGGAGGTAATTTCACAGTGATTTTGGGTGATCAATATGTGATCCTTAAAAGATCATGCAAGTTTCCATTACCTGGAGTACATGTGTGATTTCCCGTCGATCGGACAAATTTACGCATTCACTATTGGCCAAAACAGAGATGCGCCAAATACGGCCATTTTACATTGATTCTGCGGTCTCTCTATTCCAATAATCATTCTTTACACACACTTAAATCACTGATTCTTCTTCCAAAGAAATGACAATGCTTATTCATTTCCAGCATTTTTTCCAGCATGCCAATCGCTGTTTGTCGCTCATCGCCGCTCATTCGTCAGCCTTATCCTGTTTAGTTATTGCTCGCGACAGTGAAATTGGTCGTATCGCTATAATAATAATAAAAAAAATTTGGTGTCGTTTGTAGTCGGCCTAAGAAATTAAAGGCAGGCAATAAACAAATTAGAATGGATATCAAAGACACATGTCTTAAGGGAATGGCGCAAAGGTAAAGAAGATGGAAAGACTTTAGCGGAAAATGACGGCAAGAGCGAGAAGGGGAAGAAAGCCAGAGGAGAGAAGCAGGTGAGCGAAGATAGGTGATTGGGCACAGACAGGGTTAGGTGCCTCTAGCTTAAACTGCAGCAACTGGAGAGAAAATCAATATGTGGATAGGAGCAGCTGAGAAGGAATGTATCTTGTCAAAATAATGTATTACCCTCATCCCGTCTGATCGATGCTCGGAATTAGCAGAGCTGCAGCTTTAATATTTACCTCCGCGCAACACTTCCAATCTAAATTTTAATTGATTTCGGCACCACCAGGGTGGGAGTGAGAGAGAGGGAGACGGAGGCCTGGAAAGGAGTGACTTATATTCTGGAGGCCTGCAACCACAGGGCACACAGTGCATGTGTCAGATCATCTAGAAATAAGCGCAGGCCTTTTTAATAAAACGGGGCCGAGAGCCTCGGGGATGTTCAAAGTGCAGTCACCAGTAGTAACCGGTTCTTTTTGCTAGGTCGCATCAGCAAAAAATATATATATATGTTTCTGGGTAATTGCACTTTGGTCTTATCAAATAAACTTGGGCGCAAAGAATGGGAAAGAAGTAGAATTGCCAGCGGATGGGTATTTTTGATTTACAGTGTGCTGGGTGGTGACACCCAGAGAGGACATCACCACCTATTGTCAAAGTGAAACCAGGATTCTCTATAAAATTTTAATTTTGTACAGCTTTGCAAAAAAAAAAGGGCAAGTACTGTTAAAAACATAATGGGGTTGATTTACTAAAGGCAAAAAGGCTGCGCGCATTTCAAAGTGCAGTTGTTCCAGAGCTTAGTAAATGAGGTAAAGCTTCACTTTACAAAGAGTACCCAATCATATGCAAGGTAAGTAAAAAAAATGCATTTTTGCACATGATTGGAAGATGGAAGTCAGCTTGTACTCATTTACAAAGCTCTGGAGCAACTGCTCTTGCCGAGTGCAACTGCACTTTGCAAAGTGCACAGTCTATTTGCCTTTAGTAAATCAAACCCAATGTATCACTGTTATGATGTGCAAAAACATAGTAATATGTTATGCTACTATTTTGTAGAGTGCGTAAAACCATTTGCATCATCATAGTTACATAGTTAGTCAAGTTGAAAGAAGATGCAATTCAATCTAGCCAACCAATAGCAAAACTGAATAAATAAATAGAAAGCTTCCGTATACAGAAGCCTACACCCAAAGTTGATCTATAGCAGTGGTCTTAAAACTGCAGCTCAGGGGCCAGATGTGGCCCTTTGCTCCCCTTTATCTGGCCCTTGGGGCACTATTTCTTTCACTGATACCAACAACAAGGTATAACCTCCCCTCCACTGACCCCAAAGAAGGGGCGCAATTCATCCTAATGACACCAAATATGGTGCACAATTCCTCCCAAAGATACCAACAATTGGGCCCAATGACACCAATGATGGGGCACAATTCCTCCCAATGACACCAACAATTGGGCCCACTGACACCAAAGATGGGGCATAGTTTTTTCCCACTGATGTTGGGACCTTTCTACTCCCAATGGCCACAATTCCTCCTAATGACACACCAACAAATGGGCCAAATAACACCAATGATGGGGCACATTTCCTCCCAATGAGAACAATGACAGGGCACAATTCCTCCCACTGATACCAAAGATGGGGCATTGTTTTTTCCCACTGAAGTTGGGATCTTTCTACTCCAAATGGCCACAAGTCCCTCAAAAGTCTGAACTGGCCCTTTGTTTAGAAAGTTTGAAGACCACTGATCAAGAGGAAGACAACCCCCCAATAAAGCATGGTCCAATTTTATCCAGCAGGAAAAAAAATCCTTCCTGATTCCACAAGGCAATCTGATTTTCCTTGAATAAAAAATTGCTGATGTTGCTACCTATAAATGTTAATATCCAATCTCGGGTTGTTCCCTGAGGAAGTTTTACATTTTATAGACAAAAATATACTATTAGTATTGTAATTATATATGGTTCACTCTAGATGTAAAACAGTTTAAGAGTTTTTTTCCCCTAAAATTGGTATTAAAGTCACGATAGATTTGGAAATATAGGATCCTCTTCTGCTTTCAAGTAGTCAATAGATGTACCAAAATAGTTGAACCTGATTTGCAAAGGATCCCGGGTGAGTCATTTCCTTTTTTAGTCCTGGAAATATACGTTTGCATCTTTTACAGATAACGCAAACATTTGTTCAAAAAGTTGAGAATTTGTTGTAGAAACTCAATGGACCTTGGCGGGTGTTGTCTGTAGGCTCCACAGAACGTTGTACGGAGCTCAGCTGTCAATGTAAAGAAGTACAGTATTCACCGTCAGCTTGGAGCACAAGGTAACTGGACATGCGTTAATTTGTTCTAAGTGTTGTAACTGTCGAGAGCTTAAGCTATGTAGGCAAGTTAAGATTGTTCAGTTGAGCAATCTAAACTGGCCTGGAGCTCCTGAGATATATAAGGAAGAAGATGGACAGCACTGGAACATCATTGGCCGATCCTTCCATTACACAAAACTCATAATGCTTGCATGTACACAGTAAGACAACCATTCTTATCATGGGGAACTCTAACCCATTGGCTGATAATCTTTACTTTCTCCCAACAGACCTGTCAACGTTGTCTGCTAAGGTCTATGGTGGAACAATGAATGTCTTGAACACTGAACATCTTGATCTCAAACATTTCTGCATAATTGGACTGCAATTGAACAGCACTCCTCCACCCCCTCCCCAAGGCCATCCAAAAGCTCAGCTAGCAAGGAGAAGGCCACGTTGACAGAGGGCACTTTTGTTAATTTTCAAGTACATGCCTGCTTGCTTGGAACATTTTAACTGACCAGCCCCCTGTGAGACCCTTGTAATGGGCAAGTGTTTGGAGACAGAGAAAAGTACAGTCTGTCAAAGCAGCCCTTTCCTTGCTAGCCACGTTGTTGGACAGCCATGAAGGGCGCCCTGTTTTACCTCATAGCTAGCCTTAGAAAGCACCAAGAAGATGGAACAAAGTACTACATGTACCCAGTGCCAGGACAAGGACATCTAGACACCAGCCAAACTACCCCCCCCCCCCCCAAGATGTACGAGCATTATGTGTAAGCAAAAATCCACCCTCCCCCAAAAATAAACCTAAGCACTGATCTGCATGCTTTCACCTAAAGCATAATCTCCCCTCCTTCTAGTACAAATCCACCCCCCTGCTGAAATCCTTCCTTCCAGCACAAATCTTTCCCCCCCAGCCCCCAAATCCCCCCAGCTCAAATGCCCCATCCCCCCCAAAAAAATCTCCCATCCTAGCACAAATACTCTACCACTAAAATTTCCCTTCCTGGTACACATCTCCCACCTCCCCTTCAAATCCCCCCTCCCAGCACAAATCTCCCCTCCTAACACAAATCTTCTTCCTACCATCCCTCCTCCTGACACAAATCTCCCCAAATCACCACCCACCCCAAATTTCCCCTCCTAGAACAATACTTACGCCCTTTCAACACAATCCCCTTCTACCCCAATCTCCTTGTGGCACCCCCCCAACTCACACGATACCACAGTGCCCAGGGCAGCTGCCCCTCCTGCCCACTCCTTGTCCTGGCCCTGTGTGCACTTTGTACCTTGGAGAACAGAACTCATTGTTAAAATTCATGAATGCTTGGGTAAATATTTATCCTCCCTTTTGTCTGTCCTCACCCCTAAACTTTAGTTTCCTATGCAGGTAGTTGAAATTAAAACCCTTCATGGCTAAATATAATGGAAACCACAAAGCTAGCTGAAGGGTCCTTGTCATTTGACAATGGTCTTCACCACAGATAGTTATTAAAAGCTTTAGCCTCCGTCATTCTTTTGGGTACAGTAGACGCTTCAATTCACGGCAAAATTTATTAGCGCCTCCCATTTTTATGGTGACTGATCTCGTGATCACACTTGCCTCAAAGCTCGAGGGGGAAAAAGTTGCATGCTGCAGGTTTATCCTCATGTCTTCTGATTTCCATCCAGGCCCAGTGTTGAGAAATAATAATGTTCCTGCAGCCTTAATGTCGTCCTGTCCTTCCCTTTTCACTCTCTCATCACTTCCCCCCGTTTAATTACATTAACATTAGCGGTTTGGTGGTAGTGAAGCAGAAAACATGCCTGTGCACTTAGCATTACTGGCCTGCTAAACATAAACTAGTTTAGGTAAGTAGAATTTAATAACATTAATAGATAGTTGTGAAATAAAAGACAGAGGAGATTATTAGGACAGAAAATATTTCAAATGAAACTGAGTGATATTTTTGGAAACAGAGCTAAATACCTGTCCAGCAATCCCAACAAATTACATTTACCAGTTGCCATTTTGGTGGGCCTGTTTCATACCTGCCAACATAGGCGTGCGCACAGGGTATGCCGGGTTTGCCTGGGCACACCCTAATCACCCTGTTTGCATTAGCATTATTGTTCTGTATGCCAGTGGAGAGATTGGAAACATCTTTCACTGACTGACTTTGCTTAAAGGAGAAGTGTGGAAACATTTCTTTCTCACTCTGAATCTGCTGGCAGGGAGTTCATGTGTCGGCGGGGCATAGTTACATAGTTACATAGTAGGAGAGGTCCAAAAAAGACACAAGTCCGTCAAGTCCAACCTATGTGTGTGATTATATGTCAGTATTACATTGTATATCCCTGTATGTTGTGGTCATTCAAAGTGCCACAAGGAAAACTGTATGTGTATATATACAGTATCTCACAAAAGTGAGTACACCCTACATGCACCCAATTTCTTTGGTTGACCATGGTGAGGTCTCTTCTGAGTGGAACCTGTCCTGTTAAACAATTATGTGGTCTTGGCCACCATGCTGCAGCTCAGCTTCAGGGTCTTGGCAATCTTCTTATAGCCTAGGCCAGTAATGGTGAACCTTGGCACCCTAGATGTTTTGGAACAACATTTCCCATGATGCTCAACTACACTGCAGAATGCACGAGCATCATGGGAAATGTAGCTCCAAAGCATCTGGGGTGCCAAAGTTCGCCATCACTGGCCTAGGCCATCTTTATGTAGAGCAACAATAATTTTTTTTCAGATCCTCAGAGAGTTCTTTGCCATGAGGTGCCATGTTGAACTTCCAGTGACCAGTATGAGAGAGTGAGAGCGATAACACCAAATTTAACACACCTCCTCCCCATTCACACCTGAGACCTTTTAACACTAACGATTCACATGACACTGGGGAGGAAAAATGGCTAATTGGGCCAAATTTGGACATTTTCACTTAGGGGTGTACTCACTTTTGTTGCCAGCGGTTTAGACATTAATGACTGTGTGTTGCATTATTTTGAGGGGACAAATTGACACTGTTATACAAGCTGTACACTCACTACTTTATATTGTAGCAAAGTGTCATTTCTTCAGTGTTGTCACATGAAAAGATATAAGAAAATATTTAAAAAATGTGAGGGTTGTACTCACTTTTGTGAGATATTGTGTGTGTATATATATATATATATGTGTATATATAGATAGATATATATCTATAAATCTATCTATCTATATATATATCTATATCTATATCTATCTATCTATCTATCTATCTATCTATCTATCTATCTATCTATCTATCTATCTATCTATCTATCTATCTATCTATCTATCTATCTATCTATCTATCTAATATATATATATATATGTATATATATATATATATATATATACACACACATGCATGTGTGTTTGAGTTTTGGTGTGCAGACCCTAATGCAATAGGCTGTGCACACCTATGCCTGCCAACATCTTCGTCCTAGTCCCATACCCTGTCTCCCCAGCCCCCACATTTCATGCCATCCTCCTCGGTGGTTCTGCCCAGATAGTGCCCATTTTCTGTTCGCCTCTGCCTAGATCCCCCCCACTTCTGGACAGGTCCCACCCCTAATTATGCAGGAACCACCCACTTTCAGCCTTTATTGAGTTACTATACATGCTCAGCAACTCAAGTAAAGGGTGATGCTGTGATCTCAGGACACAGAAGTGTTGGGATCGAGCACTTAGGTGCGGTACTGTCCCAGGAAATCCTAGATTTAGTTGACGTTTTGAAAGGATGTGAACGCCACACCAGCTTGTACAGACATTTTTTAAAAGATTTTTATTTTGCAACAGCCAACATGTTTCGGGGGCTCAGCCTCCTTTCATCAGGGCTAAAAACTAGGCAATAAAGAAAACAAATGAGGACACATTCAGTCTTCCTTTCTTTGCTTTTGTTTTTGTGTTGCCCTGTAGCCATAAAAAGAGCATGTTTTCTTTTTCCTTCTTGGTTTTTATACTCGAGTAATGTATGTCCTTTTTGGCTCTGATAATTACTGCATTAAAGTGATAATAAAGTCTCAGTTTTTTTTTCTTTAACCACTTCAGCCCCGGAAGGAGTTACCCCCTTAATGACCAGGCCAATTTTTGCAATACGGCACTGCGTTATTTTAACTGACAATTGCGCAGTCGTGCGACGTTGTACCCAAACAAAATTGATTTCCTTTTTTCCCACAAATTGAGCTTTCTTTTGGTGGTATTTGATCACCTCTGCGGTTTTTATTTTTTTGCGCTATAAACAAAAAAAATAGCAACAATTTTGAAAAGAAAAACAATATTTTTTACATTCTGCTATAATACATATCCAAAAAATATATATAAAAAAAAGAATTTATTCATCAGTTTAGGACAATATGTATTCTACCACATATTTTTGGTAAAAAAAATCCCAATAAGCGTATATTGATTGGTTTGCACAAAAGTTATAGCGGCTACAAAATAGGGGATATATTTATGGACTTTTGATTTTTTAAATAGTTTTTACTAGCAATGGCGGCGATCAGCGATTTTAAGCAGGACTGCGGGACTGCGACATTGCAGTGGACAAATCTAGCCGTAAGTCAGTGCTAAATCAGTGCTAAAAAAAATGCACTGACCACTGTATAAATTACACTGGCAGGGAGGGGGTTAACATCAGGTGTAATCAAAGGGTTAACTGTGTTCCCTCAGCGTGTTCTAACTGTGTGGGGGATGGGCTCACTGGGGACAACCCAGAGATCGCTGTTCTTGATTACTAGGAACAGCCGTTCTCAGTGTTGTCCCCTGTCAGGATTCTGTGCAGGCCAGTCAAGTTCCTCCACCCCATTTTCTCTTATAAATGTCTTTATGGACTTTTTTTTGTGCACTGGTCCAAATAATTTGGTGGAGGGGGATTATGGTGCGGGGGTGTTTTTCAGGGGTTGGGTTTGGCTCCATGATTCCGGTGATGGGAACTCTTAAAGGGGTTGTAAACCCTTGTGTTTTTTCACCTTAATGTATCCTATGCATTAAGGTGAAAAAACACCTGGCAGTGATCGGCCTCCCAGCCCCCCCCCCCGTTTTACTTACCTGAGCCCTGGAATTTCCCACGGCGGTGATGCGCTCTTCCTCTGCCCGGGGTTCTCGGCTCTTGTTTGGATAGATTAATAGCAGTGCAGCCATTGGCTCCTGCTGCTGTCAGTCAAATCCAATGATGCGGGTGCTGGGGGGGCAGGGCCGAGTCCTACATTCAGCATCTATGGACGCCGAATGATGGACTCGGGAGCGTGCCCGCAAGGTAACCCTCCGGGAGAGCGCTTCTCCTAGGGGGTTATCTAATAAGAGGAGGAGCCGCGAGAGCCGCTGAGAGACCCCAGAAGTCGAGGATCGGGGCCACTCTGTGCAAAACGAGCTGCACAATGGAGGTAAGTATGATATGTTTGATATTTAAAAAACAAAAAAAATCAAAGCTTTATAATCAATTTAAAGAGGAAGTAAACCCCAATGGGTTTTACTTCCTCTTTTGCTCCTCGTAGGGTCTGAAAATTAAAAGCATAATGGGCTAGTATGCATCGCATATTAGCCCATTATACAACACTTACCTGCAAACGAAGCCCACGCTGTCCCCTGTGCATCTTCGCCCCTCTTCCTTCCGGGGCCGCAAACTCCGGCTCTGTGACTGGCTGGAGCCGCGTAACGCATCAGTCATGGCACACGCTGGGGAAAGAAACGCACGGTGGTCCGTTTCTTCACAGCGCATGCGCCGATGACGACATCGGTTCACTACAAGTGAAATATCTCCTAAACGGCGCACGTTTAGGAGATATTTCCACTACCTATAGGTAAGCCTTATTCTAGGCGTATCTATAGGTAAAAGGCACTTAAAAGGGTTTACTGCCCCTTTAAGGTGTCAGCATACCAAGACATTTTGGACAATTTCATGCTCCCAACTTTGTGGGAACAGTTTGGGGATGGTCCCTTCATGTTCCAACATGACTGCGCACCAGTGCACAAAACAAGGTCCATAAAGACATGGATGAGCGAGTTTGGGGTGTAGGAACTTGACTGGCCTTCACCCTGATGAATTAGAGCGGAGACTGTGAGCCGGGCCTTCTCGTCCAAAATTAGTGTCTGACCTCACAAATGCTCTTCTGGAAAAATGGTCAAACCGTCCTATAGACACACTCCTAAACCTTGTGGATGGCCTTCCCAGAAGAGTTAGTTGTTCTAGCCGCAAAGGGTGGGCCAACTCAATATTGAACCCTACGGACTAATGCCCCGTACACACGGTCGGATTTTCCAATGGAAAATGTCCGATCGGAGCGTGTTGTCGGAAATTCCGACCGTGTGTGGGCTCCATCACACATTTTCCATCGGATTTTCCGACACACAAAGTTTGAGAGCAGGATATAAAATTTTCCGACAACAAAATCCGTTGTCGGAAATTCCGATCGTGTGTACACAAATCCGACGGACAAAGTGCCACGCATGCTCAGAATAAATAAAGAGATTAAAGCTATTGGCCACTGCCCCGTTTATAGTCCCAACGTACGTGTTTTACGTCACCGCGTTCAGAACGATCGGATTTTCCGACAACTTTGTGTGATCGTGTGTATGCAAGACAAGTTTGAGCCAACATCCGTCTGAAAAAATCCTAGGATTTTGTTGTCGGAATGTCCGAACAAAGTCCGACCGTGTGTACGGGGCATAAGACTGGGATGACATCAAAATTCATGTGCATGTAAAGGCAGGTGTCCCAATACTTTTGGCAATCGCAGCTTCACCTTGCTATGCTCAACAAACATTGACTTTGCAAAGTGAACAGTCTCACCTCTTCGAGTAAATCCACCCCAAATGCCTACAACGTAAATTTCTGTGTATAAAAGAATCACAGGATGGTAGTTGAGCGTCACGGCACAACAAGAGTCTCTTTTTTGATGGTTTTTTTTTTTTTTTTTTTAGGGCATAACGGCCCCTTTAGTAAATGACTTCCTTTGTTTCTGTAAATCAGTCTGCAGACGTGAAACGATAGATCTGCTTAGACCGGCGAAAGTGAGCCTTGGTAAAGTCTGTGCAGGTGTTTGATGGTGAGCTATGTAACACTCAGTGCATGAAAGCCCTGAGACAAAGCAACTGAAGAACAGATACAGGATACGGGAGATGGTACAAAAGAGTAGCTGGGGGCACAAGACCTGGCAGAGTGATGTGTGAGAGGTAGCCCTGCTGAGCTGCGTAAAGCACCACGCCGCGATCAGGAATCTCAA
Source organism: Lithobates clamitans (assembly GCA_037952925.1). Lineage (NCBI taxonomy): Eukaryota > Metazoa > Chordata > Amphibia > Anura > Ranidae > Lithobates > Lithobates clamitans. Next base: position 464,009 of record JBBGZY010002418.1, read on the forward strand.
GCAGAGTATGTACATACTGTGTGAATGTATGTATCTGTGATTCCGGCATACTGTGCAGGTGTTTTTTTTTTTTTTTTCTTAAATAGCTTCAGGCTTCCAAATAGCAGAGAGGAATGTGTTGGAATTATGTTGCACACCTTTTAAGTATCTAGTGAGTAGATACATAGTTGGTCTTTATTTAAAGGAAAAATACATAGGTTGGAATTGTCGAGTCCTTTTAAAAAAACTCTAGAACCCAAAAATTCCTACAAAAACTGGCCCCTCCGCTATACAGTAAAACTTTGGTTTGAGAGAGTTTTGCAAGACAAGTACAATTTTTTAATAAATTTTGACTTGATATACAAGCAATGTCTTGATATACAAGTAGCGTCATGTCACAACTGAGTATAAAAGAGAAGAGAGGCGCCTCCAAGTGTAGCAATATGGTAATGTTTAATGAAGGTACAACATTTAGAAACTCACTTGGTTGATGATTAAAACATCTAAGTATGCAGGCATCCAGGGTAAAGATGTCCACATAGACCATCCTCCTCACTGCCATTGATGTCATCCCTTCCATGCGGCACTCCACGAGTGGTTCAAGCTTGGAAGGGATGACATCAATGGCAGTGCAGAGGATGGTCTATGTGGACATATGTGGATTGCTCTACTGCAGGGTAGTCTTCCCGGTCACGATTGCAGACAGCTTTACCCTGGATACCTGCATACTTAGATGTGCCTCTTTTAATCATCAACCATGCGAGTTGCTAAATGTTGTACCTTCATTAAATGTAACCATATTGCTACACTTAGAGGCTCCTCTCTTCACTTTTATACTCTGTAGCTCCTGCTGGATTTTGCTTCTAATCCCCTTGTGGAGGCTTCCATTTGTGGATGGAAATTTTATGGTTACACAACCTATCACATTGCTAGAATCTTTTTCTATGGACTATAAACTGAAGGACTTATAAATAAATGGTTGTGGAACGAATCATCTGAGTTTCCATTGTTTCTTATGGGGAAATTTCCAGTAGTTTTTACTTAGCTTAGTGAATGGGGCAAGGCTTTGTTGACCACTTGACCTCCGGAAGATTTACCACCCTTGCATTTTTTTGCAATACGGAACTGTGTTACGGACTATTGCGCAGACAATTGTGCAGTCGTGTGACGCTGTACCCAAATAAAATGTATGTCATTTTTTCTCACAAATAGAGCTTTCTTTCGGTGGTATTTGATCACCTCTGTGTTTTTAATTTTTTGCACTATAAACAAAAAAAGTCAATTTTTTTACTTACTGCTTTAAAACATATCCAATAAAAAAATGTAAATATCATATTTCTTCATAAACTTAGGTCAATATGTATTCTCCTACATATTTTTGGTAACATTTTTTCCAATAAGCATACATTGATTGGTTTGCACAAAGGTTATAGTAGCTGCAAACCATGGGATATATACTGGAATTTTTATTTATTTATTTTTTTATACTAGATATGGCGGCGAGCAGCGACTTATAGCTGGACTGCAATATTGCGGTGGACAGTCGGACACTAACTGACACTTTGTGGGAACCAGTGACACTAATACAGTAGTCAGTGCTAAAAATATGCACTGTACTAATGACACTGGCTGGGAAGGGGTTAAACATCTGGGGCGATCAAAGGGTGAACTGTGTGCCTAACCAGTGTTTTTGTGTACTGTGTGGTATATTTATTAAGGGAAGTGATAGATTTTATTCCCTGCTTTGCAGGGGTACAAAATCCATCACTTTCCCCCTGTTAGAACAGAGCTCTGCCTTGTTTACATAGGCAGAGCTCCATTCGGTGTCTCTGCCCGCTGATCGGTGGGTGCCGACATCTATTACCGGGCACCCGCAGATCGGCTTCTGCTGTGAGTAATCATGAGACATATTGGTAAGTTAACTGGCTCCTGTCTAACTTGGCCCTAGTATGTGTATGTATGACTGTGAGTTAGGGACCTTAGATTGTAAGCTCTTTGACGGCAGCCACTGATATGAATGTATAATATATATGTTAAGTGCTGTGTAAATTGACAGCGGTATACTGTATAAGTAACTGTAATACATAGATTTACTTTTCGCTAGAGTTGAGATGCCGGATGCTGCCATTGCACATGTAATCTAACTAAGACTTTTAATTCTACTCTGGGAGGGTGGACTATCTTGTCCCTATAAATGAGATGCATCTATACCCATGTAACCCGTTTCTTGCAGTGTTTCTGCAGATTGCCAATTTTCCTCCTACCTTTGATACATCTAAGGGGGGAAACTGTGCAAACTAGTTCAGAAAATGCTGTAATGGGTCTAATACATAAGGTGAGTTGTAAGCTTTGATCATATGGGTCACATGGCAAAAAAAAATAAAAAAAAATTACAGGGGTTATAACCCTTTCTTATGCTAAATGTAAAAAAAAAAGTTGTGCCTTTAATTCTACTTTAAAGTGATTGTAAATTCTTACATTTTATTTATTTTTTAAACAAACAAGTTTATACTTACCTGCGCTGGGCAATGGAATTGCCCAGAGCGGCCCCGAACCTATTCTTCTAGGGTCTGCTCCTGGCCCCTTCTCTTCTTGGTGTGCCGCTATTGGAAGTCACTTCCTATGGTGGCACACCTGAGTGCTCAATCCCAAGACCCACTGCCTGTGAGACTTGGTTCTGTTCCCCGCTCTCTTGTCGTAGGATTTGATTGACAGCAGTGGGGACCAATGGCTCCTGCTGCTCTCAGCAAAGCCTGTGAGAGTGGGGAGAAGAGGAGAAAGCCACTGCAGATGGGCACAGTGCTGGATTGAGTGAGGGCTCAGGTAAGGATTGGAGGGTGAGGGGGGTGATACTTTAACATCACCTGACACTTCAACAGGGGCTGGTATAGCTGCACACCCCGAAATGAATATTACCAAAGAAGGTTGTAGGGGGGTAATACTTTAACCTAAACATTTTTTACCTTTTTACAAAGAAGGCATTAAGGTAAAAAAATGTTTAGGCTTCAGAACCACCTTAAAGGAAGACATTAACTGTTATGCCGTGTACACACGACCGGACTTTTCATCGGACTCAACTCCGAAGGACTTTTCGACGGAGTTCCAACGAAACAGACTTGCCTACACATGATCACACGAAAGTCTGACTGATTTGAATGTGATGATGTACGACCGGACTAGAATAAGGAAGTTCATAGCCAGTAGCCAATAGCTGCCCTAGCGTCGTTTTTGGTCCATCGGACTAGCATACAGACGAACTGATTTTTCGATAGGACTCGAGTCCGTCGGAAAGATTTAAAACATGTTCTATGTCTAAAGTCAGTCAGATTTTTCGACAGCTAAGGTCCGATGAAGACCACACACGATCGAATCGTTCTGTCAGACCAGTTCGGTCGAAAAGTCCGGTTGTGTGTACACGGCATTATCCTAGTTGAGCTCTACTTTCTCTGAGAGATGTCATCCAGGGCATATCTGGAGATGTTGGAAAAAATGTATGGGCATACAGACATTGCCTGATCCGAATGTGATTCTCTGGATTGGAGGAAGATCATCATATGTCTGTAGGAACCTTTAAGTTAAGGTCAAACTGGAAGATTTTTTACTTCTGTAGGATAAATGACCAGCCGAACACGCAATGAATGTCAGCTGTGAACAAGAATAGGCATCTTCAAAGAACCTAATGCTTTATATTCAAATGTCTACACGTGTTAAAGGATTTGATTTCCTAGAACTGTGTTTTCCTTTTTGAGGAGTGATCTCTCTTACTTTATGAGTCCACCATCGGGCTTTTCCTTAATTTTTTTTTATTAGATCTGTTACAGCACCACCAGTACACAACATTTTAGTTTGTTGATGAAATCTGGTAAAGATTTGGTGGTGATGCCTATAACAAGCAATCTGCTTCTTTTTTATAGTCTGTAGTGTCAACTTGACTTTGATTACCTGAGCTGGTGGATGACCAGGCTGAAATACCTTGGAGAACTTCATCTCACCTTTTAGGTTTCAGGGAACCCCTGATAATAATTACTATATCTACTCATGGTACATTAGTGTGATGGTCAATAGGAAGAATGCTCCTTACATTTGTGGTCAGTAGGAAGATTCCCCTTCTTACAGATAGCTAAAAAAAATCAATTATTACTTATCTGAGGCAGAAGTCACTCACCCCTCAAGGAACCCCTCACAACCTCTGGAGGAACCCTAACCATCTGTTGCTGCAAGTGGTTGTGAAAGTTCTTGTGGAGCTTTATCATGTTCACATCACTTCCCCAGTTTTTTTTTTTTACGTTGGTTCATTATTACTGTAACTGACACAACATAGAAGAATGGCCAGACTTCATGCCCCCTAGTCGAAATGTCTTGTTTCTCCTACTATGATTAATGAGGTAGCCTTAGTATCATAGTCCTGGGCTTAGGTGATATAGCTATACAAGTCAGGGGTGGTGAACAGTACTGCAACAGGTTAATGCAGCACCCAGGGCAAGGCTGTGTAATGGTGCCCTCCTCCTCTCCCACTGTTAATGCATGATTTAGAAAATGGGTGTACCACCCTGTGACTATTCCCTGCCCACATGCTTCAGCTGCCCATGGTTGGCATAGAGTGTGCATTGCACATACATGGCCAATCACTTGCTTTCTATCAGCTAGAAGGTAGTTGCATGGTGGTCAGCTGTGGGCTGATGGAGTGGAGAGTAGGCATGTTGGAGCACAGTGTAACAGCAGTAGCCATCAGAGCAGACATAAAGCCATTGCCCGCTGGTTGCCAGCCACTGAGATCTGGAGTTTGTGGTAAGGGGGCACCCCACCCCTAAAACCAGCGCGTCTGCCCCTCCTGCCCTTGTCCCAGCCCAGGAGGTGAGGCTGAGATAGACAAGGTGTTTTCTCTGCACCAATACACCTGAAGAGATTAGAAAAAAATAATGCAAGCTATCAACCCAGGTTCTAGGTCAGTGGTTCTCAACCTGGGGGTCGGGACCCCTTTGGGGGTCGAATGATGATTTGCCAGGGGTCACCGAATTCTGGTCTGTTCCAGAACAGACCCTGGAGCTTGTGGCCGTCCACCTGAGCTGTTCCTGGAGCCAGCGGCCACCCACTCAGCCTCTTCGCAGCCACCCATTCAGTTCCCAGCATGGCTAGAGACTGTCCATGGGTTAGCAAATTACTTGTCTTGTCTCGGGTGCTGACAACCCGCGCTACGAGAATAATTTTACTGTTAGGGGTCCCCACAACTTGGGAAATTTCACCAAGGGGTCACGGCACTAGAATGTTGAGAAACACTGTTCTAGGTGATCTTCGGGGTGCCAGTGTGCCACCCCGGCAGCCTAGTCCATGATTTATGTTGATTATACATAAACCCTTATCATCAAGGAATATTACTACCATGGAAAATACAATTAATGCAACTAATATCCACATGAAGGATACTGTCTTCCTTAAATAGTGAATGAGGCATAAGTGAAGTGAATATCAAAGTTTTTTTTTTTTTAATATTAAATGGAATTTAAATGACACGTAAAGGGCAAATGAATATGAAATTGCTCATTAGCGATGAATTATATAATCTCCGTTGATGCTGACGATACTGTTTTTCCCTCCTGCTTTTCTCAGCTTCTGATGTTCTTTTTACAAAGTACATAAAGAGAAAAAGATCATTGATTAATTCAGTCAGTTATCACTTGTCAGTAGTCTTAGCTGATGGTTCCCATACCTCTTCTCTTATGCACTTATCCAAAAGCCCATTCTTAACCGACAGTATGTTTTTGTACTTCTTATATCTTTGTTATGTAGTGTGGTGTTTAAATATTGTGATTCTTTTTTTTTTTTTTTTTTGCTTTTAGAAGACATGTGTGCTCCTCCAGCAAGACAAAGAAAAATGTGCAAAGTGCATTAATCTATAGCAGCTAATGAGCAGTAGTTTTCCTTGACTTAATTGCAAAGCTGAAATGGGGCAGGATGCCAGGATTACTGTATTGTGTACATCAATTTTTCAGACCTTGTTGAATACAGTAAATATGGGCAAAAAGGTTATGGACATCTGACTGTGACACCCATATGAGCTTGTTGGACATCTTATTTCAAAACCTTGGTCATTAATATGGAGGTACCCCACTTTGTAACTATAACAAACTCCAGTCTACTGGGACGTTTTTTCTATAGGATTGAGGAGTGTGTTTATGGGAAGTCGTGCCTATTCAACAAAAAAGATTTTTTTTTTTTCAAACCCAACATTAGTTGGTATTCTAATTCATTTAAAAGGTTTTCAGTAGGGTTGAGGTCAGGGGTCTTTGCAGGCCACTTGAGCTCCTCTACACGAAACTGGTCAAACCATGTTTTTTTTGGGAGCTGGCTTTGTGCAAAGGGGCACCATCATGCTGGAACGGAAAAGATCATTCCCCAAACTGTTATCACAAGGTTGGAAGTGCACAGTTGTCAAGTGTCTTTGTATGCTGTAGCCGAACCTGTATCTTTCACTGGAAACACCTGAACTCAATTAATTGGCCATATAGTAGGTGTGATGGTCAGACGCCAAAGACTTTTGGCTATATAGGGGGAGATTTACTAAAACTAGAGAGTGCAAAATCTGGTTCAACTCTACATAGAAACTAATCAGCTTCCAGGTTTTATTGTTAAAGTTTATTTGAACATGCTGAAGTCAGAAGCTGATTGGCTATCATGCAGAGCTGCACCACATCCTGAGCACCACAGTTTTAGTAAATCTCCCCCTCAGTGTAAAAATATATTTCTCTTTTACCTCTGTAAGCATAAAACAGTTTCATGTTCAGTGGTTCACATATGACGGGGGAAAGGACAAGTATAGGGGATGCCATGCATTCTAGTACATAAGGAATACAAGTTTTATCAAGTGATTCATCAAATATTAGAGAGACAAAGAGATTTGTATTAATCAAGAGATTGTTGAGTTCTTATGCACATTAAGGGGTACATGTATAAATGTACAAGCATAGGGTATTTGCTTCATTTATTAAAGAAAAACTCCACCAACAGCTATTTAAATCTCTTCCTTTAATAAAAACCCAAAGCTGTTCCACAAACCCTCTTCATCAATATACAGAAAATGTCCAACTCTTGATTGCCCCCTCACTTCCCCAGTCTCTTGCATGTCACCAGAGTCATACTAAAATAGATGAAACACTGCATCCTGTAATTATTATTATGGGTATTTATATAGTGCCAATAATTTACACAATGCTTTACATATATTACGTTAACATCAGACCCTGCCTACAAGGAGCTTACAGTCTAGGCAGATGTGATGTTCCACTTCACCCCCAAGATCAGCCATTCTCAGACAGGTGTTTCACTGAACCCTAGGGTTCCTCCTGAAGTGGCTAGGTGTCCCTTGAGCTGTGGCTCGTTGACCTCCCATCCAATGGTGCCTGCATGGTTCCAGGACCTACACCAGCAATATGACTCAAATTATCTCATCAGCTGTCTGTAAGGGTGGCATTCCGACCACCACTGTATGGGTTGCATTCTTACTGACCACCAATACAATGAGAATTGTTGCCATTGGCAAAAATAAGTTGGTTTTAGTAAGGGTTCCCCAAGACCTGAAAATTATTTTAAGGGTTCCTCTGGAAAAAACACTTGACATGGTGCCATGCAAATGGCAAGCATATTTTCTGCATCACCATATTATAAAATAATAAAATACTACCCTCCATGCTTCGCATAGTTTACTTGTTTTGTTACATACTGTATAGCAACCAGTTTTCTGTCATCTCCAAATGTCTTTCTGATATATTTTTCGAAATACTCAGATATGCAACCCTGGTAAGTAATGTGCTTGTATCCTCCTTACTAACAATAAAAAATCTAAGTTCCATTTTCATTTTTGTTGTAGAAAAACTGGAATTGGTGTACTAAGAGAAATAGAGATTGACCCCCCTTTTTTGCCCAATTTTTGGGCTTTATCTAGCACATTAATTGCCCATAGCAACCAGATTGTCCTTCTATTCTCCCAGTCCAGTGTGCTATGAATAGATGAATTTGGTTGCTGTGAGCAACTATGGCCCCATATTCAGTCAGGTTTAAATCTAAGGCCTGGGGTCGCTTTATTCATTCTGGTGGCAGCGAGGAGGTTAAGGCATCAACACTCAGCAATGGATATACATATTGTTTAAAGCTGCAGCGAAATGAGGGTGCCAATTGAGAGGGCTGCGAGGACGGGAGGGAGGAAAGTGTGCGTCTGCCACTTAGATGGCTGAAATTATCCAGGTGTATGATTGGGATCGAGCTGCTGTTTATATCTCTAATGACAAATTCTTTTTAAAAGTGTCTCCGTGATGTGTTCCAAACCTTTATCTAAACACAGATCTATACAGCACGAAATTACCTCCAAGCAAAACACACACACCAGTCACCACTCAGGCTGTCTTATTGTGTGAAGAGGTCAAAGGAACAATGACAGTCTTTATACCTCTCACCTAATCCGAACACATAGTGGGGGACTTCGGCCGTGTCTAATCTATGCTCTGACAGCAGGGCACACGCGGACCACGTAATAGGCCCAAAGACCCGGTCGTGTACCTCTTACCTGCCTTATGTAAAGGTTGCCCTCTGTTCTGTCTATTGTACAGATAACTGGTCACATGTCCCATGTAATAATTGTACAGATAACAGACTATGTTACCTGTGTTTATTTTTTTTTTTTGCTTGTTTTTTTTGGAGCGAGAATGGTGATTCTGCTGGTACCACACAAGGCCATCTTAAAGCACACCTATACTCACTAGGAAATTAGAAGCATACTTTGCATCAACAGCTTTATTTTACAAAAATTGACTGCAGTTCCTGATGTTGGAGTTCTGGCCAGCAACCTTTTGGGTCTAGTGCCTCACTATTTGTTAATGAGGGCACCAATATCAGTAATGGACCAATACTTGCAATAGTATGGGAAAGCGGTAGTTTATGAATACTTGTCACATACTCCCCTTCACGTGGTGCCATTCTCAACCAGACATCCATGGAGCCCTAGGGTGCCTCCAGACATGTCTAGAGGTTCTTTGAGCTGTGGCTGATTGACCTCCTATCTGATTGTGCCTGCATAGTTCCAGTGCCAATGTCACTTTACAGAGGCATTGGCATGAAACCAATGGCCTTTTTAATTGCCCTTAAGACTGGCATTCTGATCTTCACTGTAATGCCCCGTACACACGATCGGATTTTCCGAAACAAATATTGGATGTGAGCTTGTTGGGTGAAAGTCCAACCGTGTGTATGCTCCATTGAACATTTGTTGTCTGACTTTCCGCCAACAAATGTCAGCTAGCAGGTTCTCAAATTTTTCGCCTTGTTGTCAGAATTTCTGATCGTTTGTACACAAGTCTGACGCACAAAAGTTCATGCATGCTCGGAATCAAGCAGAAGGAGCTGCACTGGCTATTGAACTTCCTTGTTCTCGGCTTGCCATAAGTCTTGTACATCACCACGATCCCACGTTCGTAATTTTTGTCCAACATTTGTGTGACCGTGTGTATGCAAGACAAGTTGGAGCCAACAACCTTCGAACAAAATTCCACGGTTTTGTTGTCGGAAAGTCCAATCATGTGTACGGGGCATAAGGATTGCATTCTTCCAACTAACCACCATTTTTTTCCAAGTGATCCCAGATAAATTAGTTTTATCAGGGCTTCCCCAAGACTTAGATATTATTTTAAGGGTTCCCCTGGGGTAAAAAGGTGGAGAAAGGCTACACTAAGTGGTGGTTTTAACTTGAAGCCCCCTGAGTAGGTCCTACATAGGTTATTTGTAGATTCCAAAATAACAACCCTGTCCACCGGTGTATTGTTTTCTCTTTTGAAAGGGCCAATAATGGGAAACCAAGATTAATTAAGACCACCACAATCTGAAAAACCTTGGTTATTCACGTTAAGCTGTAATAGGCCAGGTTTGCACATAACACACTCAATTCTACCCTTCCATTATTAATATTTTGAATAATTCCCCATAAGATATTCTCTTTAGTTAATGATCCAGCACTGCTTACTCCTTCACAACATGACACTGCCACATTACGTTAAGCTTACCGGTTTGCTTACGCCTTTATCTCTTGATGATGATTCCAAGGTTAGCTACAGATGAGTAACTTTCTCCTTGAAAATATCAATCGTCGGGACCTGAACATCCTTGAGTGAGTCAGCAGAGTTCTTGGGCCTGTTGAGATTCTCACCTTATAACCGTAGTGGGGCATAGGTGGTTATCTCTCTCTTCAGATTTCTTTATAGAATAGTGAAAGCTTGGGCCTACTGGCAAAGAAGCTTTCCAATAAGTACCAAAAGTAAAATAACGAGAGCCCCTCCATCAGAGACACTCCTTCTTGTCCCTTATCGGTCATGAACATCCTGACTCTTGCAAAATTTTTTAGAAATGCAAGACAAACTTACTGTATTTTACCCATGTATAGCTTGGGTTGTAAGTGCTTATAACCAGTCTCTTTCCTTCTTACTGCTGCATACATTTCTGCTTTGCAACTCTTTCTATTTGTCATGGGAAATATATCCATTTACCCTTGTCTGTTATCACCTTTCCCATGCCACAGGAAACGATCACATGAATCAAAGTTGGTATTAATGACTTAATCTCTGTTATGTTTCCGAGCGTGCATGACACAATATGATCACTATCATCTAACAAGGTCCATATCATTTTGAACTGACAGGGAGCAACTCTTCTTCAGACAGAAATAGTCAGATTATAGCTGGTACAACTGTTCATACAAGTTATATATAACAAGGTAAATGATCATGGTATGCATTGTCTCAGTTTTTCTGATATTTGGGCGTAACTTTAGCCTTCTGCAAAAGCAATTTTGAGTGGAAAGGCTTGCAAGGAAGCTAGGGAAATTCCTATGTAAATAAATGCAAGTGCTCAGAATTGGGGACACCCCCCCCCCTCCTTAATATCCATAAACACATAATAGCAAATACGATGGCCCCTAAGCACTTTTTATGGATGAATGTAGATGTTCAAAGAAAAGAGTTAGGAAGAAACCGAGCATTTGAAGAGGGCTGCCCTGACAGGATGGACAAATGATGCTGAGTCTGAGAAGCCGGGAGTTCAATTAGTGAACACACTGAGTGAGTCGTTGGTGTAAGTGACCTTACACGTTTAATTAACATCCTATCATTATGAAAGATGGGAATCAAAGTTCCGTCACTTTGATAAATTAACAAATTATGTGCTACTCCTGATCTCCGAGGCTTGTGTCCACCTCCTCTTCTCTCCCCCCTCCTCTCTCTCTCTCTCTGTCATCTTCATAAGCTTGAGATTGTAATGATGGGGACCGCAAGAAGGTGGGGTGGTTGCATTTTTACAATAAATATTAAAAAAAAGCCTATAGCCTTGATGGAAGGAACGTTGGGTTACCATGTTTCCATGGGAACCATTAGGAAGTGGATGTCATACATGTTTACTCATATGTGGAGGAGGTCCACTAGTTCTTCTGTATTATTTCCTCTACTTGTACTGCTTCTTAGGTGTCCAGCTGTACTCCTGAACAGGGCTGGTGCAAGGATTTTTGACACCGTAGGCGAAACCGAATTTTGCTGCGCCCCCTGGCTCCACCCCTGACTCCACCCCTTTCCACTGCCTATGTATACCCCACCTTTTAAATGAAGCGCCCATCAAATGCAGGCTCACCAGCGCCCATCAGTGCAGCCTCACCAGCACCCATCAAATGCAGCCTACCAGCGCTCATCAAATGCAGCCTCACCAGCGCCCATCAATGAATGTTTGCTTGCTTCCATTCATTCAGGAGCCGGGACACAGACACAGTCCTCCGCTGCGCCTCTGACACTATGTGCAAATGGAGTGGCAGCTGCCTGCTGGTGCTGAGACTTAGTTGCTTGCTGAAGAGAGAAGAGAGTAGGAACACCGGGCGCCCTAGGCAGCAATGGTTGCCTAGTTTGCCTAGTGATAGCACCGGCCCTGCTCCTGAACCCTCCACAATGCTGAACAGATGTCCACTAATATTTCAGTACTTGATTCTCTACCTGCACATAAGGACCCAGCTGTGACTCTGAGAGCCCCCAACCACCTTGCTGGAGAATGTGGCCTTGCCCCCTCATTCATTGAAATGGAATCAAAAGTACAGTGAAAACAGTCTACACTGAAAGACTTCATCTTCCATGGGATCTTGACAAGTAGCTGAGATAACCATGCCTTCTGGAGGGGTTTCAAAAAAGATTAAGCTGCTCCAACTCCTTGTCCTACTTAGGCTTTTCGGAAACACCGGTGCTCAGCCTAGGCTTCTGTTAGCCCACATTCCATAGGGGAAATATAAGAAAGCCAACACACAGCAACAACAATTTGCAAATATGTATTGTTGAACATACAGCTCCAAACGGTAATGTGCATGTGTTTCTGCCTCCACAGAGGTCTAAGTTGTACCTAATGACTAAGGCGTCATTGTAGGCAGAAACGCATCAGCATGGCTGACAAGAACTATGTATTCATTTTAAAATAAATATTTTCTAGGACTTGTTGCTGCGCTCCAGCTTTCTTCTATTTTTCTTCCTAAAAGGTTCCATTTACCTCTACAATATGATAAGATGCATGGTTGCTGCCTTTAGCTTTCACCCTGGGCCCGTTGTCCATTGGATACCCGATTCTTTAAGTTCACATTTCACTTAGAGGAGCAACTTTTTTTACAAGTGCATTACAGATTTGAGTTAGTTTTCAAAGGCCAAACAGTGTTAACAGCTTCCAAATGGAGAAACATGGTGGCTCAGTTGGTAAACCACGCCATCTGTGTATTACTGCTATCTATAAATTATTTTGGAGGTACTTTCTGTGCCCCATTTCCCATGTCTACCCCCAATCAATCATTTTCCTTACCATCCCTTTACCCACCTGCATCTTCCTTCCTCGTCTAGTTCCTTCTTGACTTGTCCTTTAAGCTTATTCACTTCTATTGTTCCCAGCCATTACCTAACCTCCCTTTCATTTTTTTAATTTGCCCTCCTTACAAACCCTTACCCTGTACCCCCCTTACTCTCTTCCTTTACCTTACATCTCACTTCCATCCCTTATGTCTCTTAACTTGCTTATGTTTCCTTTAAAAGCTGATCGCTGAGTTACAGAGAAATGATGAGATAGTATTGAGTATGTCAACTCCCATTTTTCCATTTTGACAAAACAAGTTGTGCAGATTAAAATATATATATATGTATATGTATGTATATATATATATATATATATATATATATATATATATATATATATATATATATATATATATATATATATATATATATATATATATATATATATATATATATATTTATTTTTTTCCCACAGAGAATAGGTGCAGGCACTCCCCAAGTCAGTTGTCTTTGCCCCTACCCACCCCTGCCAACCTCTGAGCACTGTCCATTTCCCTACCCACCTTCCAATACTTCCCCTTTTACAAAACCAAGTATCATTTTGAGATGATAAGTGACTTGTATGGAATTTGTTAACAATAGATCCCCCAGCAGCCAGCATCAGTAGACTCTCCAACACACCCAAGCACCCCTTGGCAGTACATACATTTACAAAAGAATCTATAAATATTTGTAGATAAACTGGAATAATATTTAACACTACAGATTACATTTGGAGCAATCTTAGCCTTGTAATCCTACGAAAAAGTAATGAGAAGATTATGAGAGAATGTACGTTTCTTGGAACATGGAACACAACAAGCCTATACCCACCTAGGCAATGTGTTATTGCATTAAATGTCTGGGAGTACTCACTACTCATGACTCTGTATATATTTTAGTTGTGATAGCATAGGTGTGCGCAGCCTATTGCATTAGAGTGTGCACCCCAAAGCTCAAACAAACATGCCTTTCTCTGCAGCCTCACCTGCACGGGGCAGTGAATGAACGGGAAGTGCTCTGTGCCGAGCGGCTTCCTGTTCATTCACAAACGGAAGCCTATTAAACACAGTTTACTATGCATAAGTTATGAATGAACACAGTGAGTGGGTGTGTTCATTTAGAAAAGGAAGGGGCCGGTAAAATTCATATTTACTAGCCCCTTCCCCTGCTCTCCATCCTAAAATATCCCCCACAGCAGCTGGGGGGAGAGGAGAGGAGTGAAGCCAGCAGCACTGCAGGGCGAGAGGGGGTGCCAAACACGGGAGGAGTAGGGGGGAATCTGCACTGCACGTAGTGATTAGGGTGTGCCCAGGCACACCTGGCACACCCCCTGCGCACGCCTATGTGTGATAGGTTTAAGGTGGTACTTTTGGGAACAAACAGCTTCAAAACTCAAACCTGGAAAAAAGCTAATTACATAAAAAAAAAGCATCACATCCGATAAGAAACAGTAACTAAGTAAGCTACTATTATCTTATTCTAAACCTAACTTCTAATTCTAAGCCTCAAGTAAACTGTTAAGTTTAACTTAAGCCTTTGTAACTTTTTTTTTTTGGGGGGGGATAGAGTACATAAGGCTTAAGACCCATGTCAGATTATTTTTTGCAGTCTTTGTCCCATTGGAAAATTTCCCTAAGAATAAGAAGTGTATCAGGGATTCTTCTATGTGCATTCTGCTTACAGTCAATGGCTGTCCCTGTTTATTTTTATTCTTAAAAAAACGTTGAAATGTATATTTTTTTTAAAGCAAGCCGTGTAAGTGTGTGAATTTAGCTTTGTATCAGCCTCTTCCAGCCCCAGTGCAGCATAACTCAGACTGAGAAAAGGAGAAGTTGCACAAGGAGTCAATCTGTCGTTCTGCAGTGCTCATTTACTAATGACGTGCTCATTGGAGGATAGGGTGACAGAGAGTTGAACTCATCAGTTTGTTGCTTTTTATTCACTGTCTGCACACAGGGTGGGGAGGGAACCTGTTAGGTAGGCCATACCCAGTGCAAATTCAAGATTCCCCCATCAACACAGACAGTGCTCACAGGGGAATTAGCAATTACTTTCTCCCGGTGGGGGTGGGGGGGTTGAGGGAACCAGGAGAAGAAAGTGATTATCCCTAGCGGCTATAGCAGGCTGATTGTATCCAAGTTGATTGATCAACTTAGTAAATTTAGCCTGCCCATTAACAATTCGAATCTCGGCCGGTTCCTGTTGAACTGTGTATGGCCGGCCTGAGTGTTACTTCACTAGAGAAAAATCACTCCTGTCATACAGGGCAGTGGTCTGGGACAGATCTGTATACAATTCAGAACTGGATGGGCACAAAGACAAATCTTTTGGCAGGTAAAAAAAAAAAATCTCCCATATATGTTTTTCCTCTATGCGTACTTGACGTTCAGCTCTTCCCCACTTTATCAAAATTTACTGAATTAAAGGGTCACCTCTTTTCCGTAACAACTAACAAATGTCTACTGGTTGAAAAATTATGTTTAAACCATAAAATCTTATGTAAAAATAAATAGGGTCGCGCTAATCAGTCATGTTGATATAAATTAAATTTCAAAATAAAAATAGAAAATAAATTAGAAACAGTCCACAAGTGATGTAAAAATCCTGGTGTCAGTCTCAACCATCCACCCCCGTAGTGATCTTTAATTATCAGTGCCTCCACCAACAGCTGAAAGACTCGCTTACCAGCTCCTATTGATCCCTCATTACAAGGAATTGTCTCTCCATGTCCGGATGGTCTCCTACACAAGATCACCCCTTGGTACCGTGTTGGCTATGACGAAACACGTAGGGTAAAGCAGTAATAAGGAGAGCCGGCAAAACTGTAATCCCTGAAGTGTCGTTTATTGGTACATCTGAGTGACAATAAAACAAAAGAGCTGATGCTTTTCGGCAATAGCCTTAGTCGTAGCTTGGAGGGACGGGATGGCGTCACCAATTCCACACGTGCCCTAGAAGGATGGGTTTATTTTGTGTGCCGGCCAACACACTCAAATTAAAGGCGCATGTTGTCAGCGGCAGCTGTAAATGCAATATTTTATACTTATAAATAAACTTTATAAGGATTTTACACTATGTGGAACACTTTGTTTTTTTGGAGAAATCCTCAGAGCCAACACGGTGCCAAGGGGTGATCTTGTGTAGGAGACCATCTGGACCTGGAGGAAGGCCTTGGCTGGGCTAAAGCCACAAGTGCTAAAGATCCCTTGTGATGAGGGATCAACAGGAACTGGTAAGTGAGTCTTTCAGCTGTTGTTGGAGGCACTGATAAAAAAAGATCACTATGGTGGTGGATGGTGGAGACTGACACCAGGATTTTTACATCACTTGTGGACTGTTTCTAATTTATTGTATATTTTATTTTGAATTTTCATTTATAACAACATGACTGATTAGCGTGACCTTATTTATTTTTTATGTTTGATCACTGTGTATATGTCTCACAGAAGGTGTTGCTGCTCACTTTTTTATTTAGAATTATTTTTTATTTTTACATCTTATGTACTGTTTTTTGAAATAGTTACAATTAAAAAAAAAAGTTCCATCCATCTGGAGGTGTTTTCTGTAGTTAAAGATTTATATAAAAGGTCAGTGTCCCCCCATTAATTTCCAAGGGCACCGATCTCCCTTTATCATTAACGTATTTGTATAGATTTAAAGAATGGGGCTTTAATGGGACCAACAGTTATCTATTGATATTTTTATTAAAATAAATAATAGTTGGTACCAAGAGTCCTATTGTTTAAATATATACATGATGATTCCCGTAGTTAAAGACTAAAACACTATTTAATGTAGAAGAAGATACTGAATCTGTGCTTTGAAGCAACCAAAGTCCCTTGGCTAATAAATACAAGGCAGTTTAGTTTATTTGCTGTATCTCCATTAAAATGGCTGACATCAGGTTCATATGTTTCACTCTATGAATGCTAATTCTAAGGTTCCTTTACTCATCGATTTCCAGGTTCTATTAGACGTTTCCATAAAGTATAACTGCACCTTTTGGTCCTTTGCTTCCTTCAGCCCCTACCCCATTCTATACTCACCGGTTCCCCGTCCATCCTATGGAGAGTCAGTCTGGAGTACGAGCTTGAACTTGAGAGCCCTCCATAAAACTGAATGAAAATGTACAAAGAGTTGTTTTACACCTTAAAGTAAATTAAAAAAAAAAATTTTTTTTTTTTGGAAAGCAAAATAAACGAGATCAGCTTGATATAAATATTTTTGGTAATTGTCAACCCTTTAAAAACCTTGTTTCTGTGCCTACTATTTAATTAGATGTCTACATGGGGGCAACCATTTTTGCTCATTACTTACTGGGTTGTTACTTCGACTCCTTTTCATTATACAAGTCTATGACCTGACATAAAAACAAAACGCGCTGCCTGAGTAGTTGATATAATATCTTTTTAAGAGGGAGACTAGGTATTTGAAGCCAATGAGAACTCCCTCTAGTAGGTTATCTACCAATCTCTATATTTAAAGAGGAACTACATTTGTTAAAAAAAAAAATAAAAGTCAGCTGCTGGCTTTCAACAGACACTTATCAGTACAGGAATCCAGTGCTGTCTTCACCCAGGTCGGTTCTTCACCAGTCTTCGGATCCCCGGCACCACCATCTTGGCTGTGGAAGCTAAATGTGACTTCCTGCTGAGATCATACTGCACTTTCAGACTGGTTCCGCAGCCTCCTGGGACATGTGTTGGGGGGGGCACAATTCCGTGATTCACACCTAGGTCAGAGATGTGGAAGAAGGAGCAGGTACCTGTCAGAAAACCCACTCCCCGGCAATAATGTAACAGTGAGGCTAGGATGAGTGGAATTTTCACTTTTAAGTGAAGTACCACTTTAAAGTGACCTGTTCCTCTGGGAGAAGGTAACAGACCATTTAGTTCCCTCCCCTCGTAGAAGTGTATACTTACCTTTCCTTGCTACTGTTCTGTTCAGGATTGAAGAAAGCCTTGTACAAACTTTTGGCCAGCCATTCTCAGCTAGGGTTTTGTGGAACCCTAGAGTTCTTCCAGAGGTTGCTAGGGGTTCCTTGAACTGTGGCTGATTGACCTCCTATTTGGTGCCAACTACCTTAACCCAACAGTCTATTAAGCTGTCTGAAAGGGTGACATTCTGGCCACCAGTTGAAGGTGAACATTCTTCAAGCCACCAATGTAAGTTGCATGTTTCTCACTAACCATATATGCAAGGGCGTAGCTACAGGGGTTGCAGGTTGCAGGGGTTGCAATTGTGACCTAAACCCAAGCTCCAGAGGGCCCATGCAGCCACCCTGTCCCCGTACACCTGGATAGCAGGGGTGATGCGGTGGCTGCATGGAGAGGAACTGGTCCTCATCTTCCTTCTGAAGCCACTGAATGCCCACTTCTCCTCCTGTCCTCTCTCCTGCCCCCCTATGCTCTCACTGGTCCCCTTTGCTCTATCCCAGCTCCCCTCACATCCCTTTAGGCCTGCCAGGGCCCTGAAGGTTCCAGTTACACCTCTGCATGTATGAGTTGGTTTTAGCAGGAATTACCTGAGACCTGAAAATTATTTCAAGGGTTCCTTTGTGATATAAAGGTTAAGAAAGGCTGCCCTAGACGTACTTGTCTGAGCTCACCCAATGCTATGGTTTCCTGGTCTATTGCCATGTGACAGCACTGGACAAAGTTGCAAAATATAATTAAAACACTCTGAAAATATAGTGAACTCACATTCACCCAGTTTTACCAGTTCACCCAATTTTGTCTGAATCCAGTCGCTCTTTCTTTCTCTTTTACTTCAAGTTCCTAAGCGTCCTTCTCTTTTCACAGGGTCTTCCTCTCCCAGAATCCTTGTCTCAGAATTCCTATTTTTCATATATAAACAAATCTCCCCTGACAACTATTATAGTCTGGACACCTGGCACCCACGGCTGTCAGAATGCCTGCATTTGATTGGAAGCATCTTTGTTCGGCCGGAAGTTTTCCACCCACAAAAGTCGAATGAACATTGGACTTTTGTTGTGCCTGGTAGTGCCAACAGGGGCATTGATGGCTCCAATTTTGACCACTTTGGCATAAATTGACCAAAATGTCATCTGGTTGGAAGCATCTCTGCTTGGCTGTCCATTTTTCACCCATTAAAGTAAAATGAAAATGTGACTTTTTCTGTGCTTGGTGGTGACCGCAGGGGCACTAATGTCTTGAATTTTGACCGATTCTACATTAATTGACCAAAATTTGAGTCATGCATGGAAGCCTATATCAGTCCTGCCTTCTGTGTTCCTCCTATCACTAAAGTGCCCAAGGTTGCCTCTTCTTCTGCATACCACTTGGCACGGCCCTGCATTGAAAGCATACATCATACCCTGGCACGCTCCTTTCCCTTACCTCCCTATCCAGCTCTTTTTATACTTCCATTGACTCCTTTCCCATACACACCTTACCCTTTACCCTACCCCCTCTATGCTTAATTCCCATGTTAAATCTGCCCCTTTGAACAAAATGGCTGTCTCCACTCTTTAGATAAACAGGCAACTACCTCTTGGCCCGACCCTGCATTGAAATCATACATCATACCCTGGCACACTCCTTACCCCCCTATTCAACTATTTTTATACTTCCATTGACTCATTTTCCATACAACATACATGATATTACCAAAAGTATTGTGACGCCTGCCTTTACACGCACATGAACTTTAGCGGCATCCAGTCTTAGTCCGTAGGGTTCAATATTGCGTTGGCCCACCCTTTGCAGCTATAACAGTTTCAACTCTTCCGGGAAGGCTGTCCACAAGGTTTAGGAGTGTGTCTGAAATATTTGACCATTCTTCCAGAAGAGCATTTGTGAACTCAGGCATCAATGTTTGAGAGGAGGCCTGTCTCACAGTCTGCATTCTAATTTATCCCAAAGGTGTTCTATAGGGTTGAGGTCAGGACTCTGTGTAGGCCAGTCAAGTTCCTCCACCCCAAACTCGCTCATCCATGTGTCTACGGACCTTGCTTTTTGCACTGGTGCACAGTCATGTTGGAACAGGAAGGGACCATCCCCAAACTGTTCCACAAAGTTGGGAGTATGAAATTGTCCAAAATGTCTTGGTATGCTGATGCCTTAAGAGTTCCGTTCACTGGAACTAAGGGGCCAAACCCAACCCCTGAAAAACAACCCCACACCATAATCCCCCCTCCACCAAATGATTTGGACAAGAGCACAAAGCAAGGCCCATAAAGACATGGATGAGTGAGTTTGGGGTGGAGGATCTTGACTGGTCTACACAGAGTCCTGACCTCAAGCTGATAGAACACCTTTGGGATGAACATGAGAGCAGACTGCGAGTCAAGCCTTCTCTCCAGTATCAGTGCCTGACCTCACAAATACTCTTCTGGAAGAATGGTCAAACATTCCTAAACCTTGTGGACAGCTTTCCCAGAAGAGTTGAAGCTGTGATAGCAGCAAAGGGTGGGCCAACTCAAGATTGAACCCTACGGACTAAGACTGGATGCCATTAAAGTTCACGTGTGTGTAAAAGCAGGAGTCACAATACTTTTGGTAATATAGTGTACCTTGGCACTCTCCTTTCCCTTACCTCCCTATCTAACTCTTTTTATACTTTCATTGACTCCTTTCCCATACGCTCCCTATTCTTTAGCCTACCCCCTCTACTCTGGATTCCCATGTTAAAATTGACCGTAGAACACAATGCTCTCTAGATAAACAGGCAACTACCTCTTGGCCCAGCCCTGCATTGAAATCCTACAGCATATTGTACCTTGGCACTCTCCTTTCCCTTACCTCCCTATCTAACTCTTTTTGTACTTCCATTGACTCCTTTCCCATACACAGCCTATCCTTTACCCTACTCTCTCTACTCCGTAATCATACAACATACTGTACTTTGGCTCTCTCCTTTCCCTTACCTCCCTATGCAACTCTTTTTATACTTTCATTGACTCCTTTCCCATATGCTCCCTGTCTCTTACCCTAAGCTCTCTATACTGAATTCCCATGTTAAAATTGCCCGTGGAACAAAATGGCCGTCTCTGCTCTCTAGATAAACAGGCAACTTAAAGCAGCCCTTCCTAACACCCACTGAAAGCTGCGGGAAAAAGAAGTAAATGGAAGAAGTCTCGCTAACCGCTAGCCCTCGCATTCGTATGGCAACGGTGAAGGGAATTATCCGTCCTAACAGTCCTTGAATTGTTGTTGCTTTAAATCTGAAACAAGTTAGTTACACAAACACAAAATCGGTGCATTTTAGCAGCTCTTGGGATATTGATAAAAGACCCCGGATTGTGTAGGAGTGTTTTCAGAGGAGGGGGGATAAAACCTGCACCCCCCCCCACCCCCTCCTTCTGTTCAGAGACCCCTTTGATTTGCTGCCTGTCTCTGATTCTTTGCCTGCAGCTCTGTCCCCCTGGCCAGCTAGATGCTTTGAAGTGCTGGAACCCCTCTTACTGTCCTTGCTATAATCTGCTGCATATTACAGGAGCCTAATTAGAAATCGATGCCACCAGCCTTGCGGGTGTTTGCAAAGTGTTTGTGGATGTTAATAAAATTCCCAGCTCGATACTACTCATCCTAAAGCTTTGGGAGTAGAGAAAGTACTGACTATTGGAAATAGAATGAGAGAGCAAGTGGGTGAAAAAAAAAAAAAAAAGGGGGAGCGGAGGAATCAGGATGGAGGATTAAAGAACAAAACAAGAATTCCGTAAAGAATTCCTGAGATTGTTATCCTTGTGTTAGAGCAAAATACATCAGAAGGTAGGGAGGGCCAACGGAATAATGGAACCGGCAACGCTCAGATATCTGCCAGCGGTTCATGTACATAATCTCGCTTATTTAGAAAAGATTTGCGGGGCAGTTGCTAAAGTTCCTTTTGAAATAGCGCTACGTGTAACCGGCTCCGGTCCTACTTCGCGTGAAATTCTCATCATCCCCCTGGACACGAGATCTAATGTTAACCACTTGCCATCCGGGCCAATTCTAAAACTTTACTCCTACATGTAAAAATCGACTTTTTGTTTGCTAGAAAATACTTAGAACCTCTAAACATTATATATATATATATATATATATAAATATATATATATATATATATTTTTTTTTTTTATATAGCAGAGACTAGAGCTGCACGATTCTGGCCAAAATGAGAATCACGATTTTTTGCTTAGAATAAAAAGATCACGATTCTCGCAACGTAAAATCTTTCACATTATACAAAAAAAAAGGGTTAACTTTACTGGTTAGTATTTTTTTATTTCTTATTTAATTCATTAAAGTAATTTTTTCCAAAAAAATGCATTTGAAAGACCGCTGCACAAATACAGTGTGACAGACATAAAATATTGCAACAACCACCATTTTATTCTCTAGGGTGTCTACTAATATATATATATATATATATATATATATATATATATATATATATATATATATAATGTTAGGGGGTTCTAAGTAATTTTCTAGCAAAAAAAAAAAAAAAGATTTTAACTTGAAAGCAACAAATGTCAGAAAAAGGTTTAGTGTTTAAAGTGGTGTTCCACCCAAAAAAAAAAAAATACATGGATGTGATTAAAAAAAAAAAACAACAAAAAAAAACATTTGGAATTTTTTTTTTTTACTCACCTCTAAATGCCTGTTGCTATGGGGTCCCTCGTAGTCTGCCTCTTTCAGTGCCTGGGCTGGTGACATCACTTCCCCCTCGGCACAGGAAAGGCTCAGCTCTGCCCCCTCCCTCTTGTCAATCATCTGGGACCCATTACAGGTCCCAGGTGACTGAGCGGCCAATCATGGGAACCCCACTTTAGGTGGTTAACTTTTTTTCACTTACACACAAAGTCTATTCCATTGACAAATTGTTACAATGTTTATACTTAAGTTCAACTGATAAAGAATGTTTTGATTCTTGGCAGACTGCCCGGTTTTTCTCTTCCTTTCTTTGGATGGCTGTGGCTTCAGAAGAGCAGAGAGAATTCTTTGCATAGAAAGAATTGTGAAACACTTTAGTCAAGATTGCGATTCTTGACGATTAATTGTGCAGCTCTAGCAGAGACCCTATAGAATAAAATGTGGGTGTTGCAATTTTTTATGGCACACGGTATTTACGCAGCGTTTTTTTTTTTCGTCCAAGATCTTTATTACATTTTCAAGAATAAACATAGGCGTTAACCATACAACAGTACATTTAAGAGGACGTCCAATGGGGTTAATACCCCGCGACGCTTTAAACGCCTTTACAGGTTAAGAGTTTAAAGTTGCAAAGGAGGTCTAGAATTATTGCTCTCGCTCTGACGTTTCACGACAATACCTCACATGTGTGGTGCGATCACTGTTTACATATGCGTGCGGCAGTAACAAATGCGTTCGCATTTGTGCGTAAGAACAGTGGGACGGGGGCGCTTAAAATTTTTTTATTATTTATTTATTTATTTTATACAATTTATTTTTTTTTTGTACTAACTTTATTGCTATCACAAGGGAAGAACCACAGGTGACAATATGGGCCATGAGAGGCACTATTTATGCAGAGAATTGAGGTCTATTAGATCCCAAATCTCTCCTCTGGCCTCCCATGCAGCATAGTAACGTATGCATTCACATTTGTGCGTAAGAACGGTGGGACGGGGACGCTTTACATTTTGTTATTATTTATTTAGTT